>OY731398.1:26170297-26183531 GCA_963425845.1 Sphenostylis stenocarpa
AGATTATACCAATACACAATCGGAACACAATAAGGTATAGCAAATTCACTATGAAGTGTTTGAATCCAAAGAAGTTTGGTGGTGACTGAGGCAAGGCTCCAATATTCTACCTTTGTACTAGATAGCAACAACAGTTTTCTTACGAGACCTCCATGAAACTAAAGTAGGACCAAGAAAAATTGCAACTCTAGAGCTAGACCGACTCATCTAGGTCAACAGCCCAGTCTGCATCACAAAAAGATAAAGATGTACACTTGTACCTGCATAAGACAAAGATAAAGATGAACATAATAAGTTTACGGTGGACGTGTAGAAACATTAGTAACTATTGGTAGAGTAGGAACATACCTGCAATGGGATGTACACGTGCACCTACATGAGTCAAACACAAACACACACACACACACAAACATAAACACAAACAATCACAAACATAAACACACACAAAATCATACAAACACAAACACATGGTCAAACACAAACGCAAAAAAAAAACACAAGCACAAGGTCAAACACAAACGCAAAAAAAAAAAAAAACACAAACAAATATAAAATCACAAACACAAAAACAAACACAAAAGAAAACGCAAACAAAAAAGCAAACGCAAACACAATAGGATGACAATGAAAGTATAGACACAATAATAAGTATTGGTGCAATAGGATCATACTTACAGTAGAATGTTCACATGTACCTACATAAGATAAACACAAACACAATAAAATGACAGTAGATGTATAAACATATTAATAAGTACTGGTGAAATAAGATCATACCTGCAATAGGATGTACACTTGTACCTGCATAAGACAAAGACAAAGATGAACATCATAAGTTGACAGTGGACGTGTAGAAACATTAGTAACTATTGGTGGAGTAGGCACATACCTGCAATGGGATGTACACGTGCACCTACATCATGAGTCAAACAGAAACACACACACACAAACATAAACACAAACAATCACAAACATAAACACAAACAATCACAAACATGACCACACACAAAATCATACAAACACAAACACAAGGTCAAACACAAACGCAAAAAAAAAAAAACACAAACAAATATAAAAACACAAACACAAAAACAAACACAAAAGAAAACGCAAACAAAAAAGCAAACGCAAACACAATAGGATGACAATGAAAGTATAGACACAATAATAAGTATTGGTGCAATAGGATAATACTTACAGTAGAATGTTCACATGTACCTACATAAGATAAACACAAACACAATAAAATGACAGTAGATGTATAAACATATTAATAAGTACTGGTGAAATAAGATCATACCTGCAATAGGATGTACACTTGTACCTGCCATAGGATGTACACTTGTACCTGCATAAGATAAAGACAAAGATGAACATCATAAGTTGACAGTGGACGTGTAGAAACAATAGTAACTATTGGTGGAGGAGGCACATACCTGCAATGGGATGTACACGTGCACCTACATCATGAGTCAAACACAAACACACACACACAAACATAAACACAAACAATCACAAACATAAACACAAACAATCACAAACATAAACACACACAAAATCATACAAACACAAACACAAGGTCAAACACAAACGCAAAAAAAAAAACACAAACAAATATAAAAACACAAACACAAAAACAAACACAAAAGAAAACACAAACAAAAAAGCAAACGCAAACACAATAGGATGACTATAAAAGTATAGACACAATAATAAGTATTGGTAGAATAGGATCATACCTGCATTAGGATGTACACGTGCATTTGCATAAGACAAACACAAACACAAACACAAACACAATACGCCGATAGTGGAAGTATAGAAACATTAATAAGTATTGGTGAAATTGAATCATACCTGCAATAGGATGTACACATACACATAGATAAGACAAATAAAAAAAAAATACAAACACAATAGGATGACAGTGGAAATGTAGACACATTGGTAAATATTGGTGGAATAGGATCATACCTGCAAAAGGATGTACATGTGCATCTGCATAAGACAAACATAATAAGAGGACAGTGGAAGTATAGACACATTAATAAGTATTGGTGATATAGGACCATAACTACAACAGGATGTACACTTGCACCTGCATAAGACAAACACAAAGATGAACACAATAAGTTGAAAGTAGACATAAAGAAACATTAATAAGTATTTGTGGAATAGGATCATACCTCTAATAGATTGTATACGTGCATTTGCATAAGTTAAGCACAATCAAAAATACAATAGGATGACAGTGGAAGTATATACACATTAATAAGTATTGGTGCAATAGGATCATACCCACAGTAGAATGTTCACATGCACCTACATAAGATAAACACAAACACAATAAAATGACAGTGGATGTATAGACATATTAATAAGTACTGGTGAATGAAGATCATACCTACAATAGGATGTACACTTGTACCTGCATAAGACAAAGACAAAGATGAACATAATAAGTTTACAGTGGACGTGTAGAAACATTATTAACTATTGGTAGAGTAGGAACATACCTGCAATGGGATGTACACGTGCACCTACATGAGTCAAACACAAAAACACACACACAAACATAAACACAAACAATCACAAACATAAACACAAACAATCACAAGCATAAACACACACAAAATCATACAAACACAAACACAAGGTCAAACACAAACGCAAAAAAAAAAAAAACACAAACAAATATAAAAACACAAACACAAAAACAAACACAAAAGAAAACGCAAACAAAAAAGCAAACGCAAACACAATAGGATGACAATGAAAGTATAGACACAATAATAAGTATTGGTGCAATAGGATCATACCTACAGTAGAATGTTCACATGTACCTACATAAGATACACACAAACACAATAAAATGACAGTGGTTGTATAAACATATTAATGACTACTGGTGAAATAAGATCATACCTACAATAGGATGTACACTTGTACCTGCAATAGGATGTACACTTGTTCCTGCATAAGACAAAGACAAAGATGAACATAATAAGTTGACAGTGGACATGTAAAAACATTAGTAACTATTGGTGGAGTAGGCACATACTTGCAGTGGGATGTACACGTGCACCTACATCATGAGTCAAACACAAACACACACACACACACACAAACATAAACACAAACAATCACAAACATAAACACAACAATCACAAACATAAACACAAACAAAATCATACAAACACAAACACGAGGTCAAACACAAACGCAAAAAAAAAAAACACAAACACAAGGTTAAACACAAACGCAAAAAAAAAAACACAAACAAATATGAAAACACAAACACAAAAGAAAACGCAAACAAAATAGGATGACAATGAAAGTATAGACACAAAAATAAGAATTGGTAGAATAGGATCATACCTGCATTAGGATGTACATGTGCATTTGCATAAGACAAACACAAACACAATACGCCGACAGTGGAAGTATAGAAACATTATTAAGTATTGGTGGAATTGAATCATACCTGCAATAGGATGTACACATGCACATAGATAAGACAAATAAAAAAAAATACAAACACAATAGGATGACAGTGGAAATGTAGACACATTGGTAAATATTGGTGGAATAGGATCATACCTGCAAAAGGATGTACATGTGCATCTGCATAAGACAAACATAATAAGAGGACAGTGGAAGTATAGACACATTGATAAGTATTGGTGATATAGGACCATATCTACAACAGGATGTACACTTGCACCTGCATAAGACAAACACAAAGGTGAACACAATAAGTTGAAAGTAGACATAAAGAAACATTAATAAGTATTTGTGGAATAAGATCATACCTGTAATAGATTGTATACGTGCATTTGCATAAGTTAAGCACAAACAGAAATACAATAGGATGATAGTGGAAGTATATACACATTAATAAGTATTGGTGCAATAGGATCATACCTACAGTAGAATGTTCACATGCACCTACATAAGATAAACACAAACACAATAGAATGACAGTGGATGTATAAACATATTAATAAGTACTGGTGACATAAGATCATACCTGTAATAGGATGTACACTTGTACCTGCATAAGACAAGGACAAAGATGAACATAATAAGTTTACAGTGCACGTGTAGAAACATTAGTAACTATTGGTAGAGTAGGAACATACCTGCAATGGGATGTACACGTGCACCTACATGAATCAAACACAAACACACACACACACACAAACATAAACACAAACACACACACACACACAAACAAAAACACAAACAAACACAAACATAAACACAAACAAACACAAACATAAACACACACAAAATCATACAAACACAAACACAAGGTCAAACACAAACGCAAAAAAAAAACACACACACAATGTCAAACACAAACGCAAAAAAAAAAACACAAACAAATATAAAAACACAAACACAAAAGAAAACGCAAACAAAAAAGCAAACGTAAACACAATAAGATGACGATGAAAGTATAGACACAATAATAAGTATTGGTGCAATAGGATCATACCTACAGTAGAATGTTCACATGTACCTACATAAGATAAACACAAACACAATAAAATGACAGTGGATGTATAAACATATTAATAAGTATTGGTGAAATAAGATCATACCTGCAATAGGATGTACAGTTGTACACGCAATAGGATGTACATCTGTACCTGCATAAGACAAAGACAAAGATGAACATAATAAGTTTACAGTGGACGTGTAGAAACATTAGTAACTATTGGTAGAGTAGGAACATACCTGCAATGGGATGTACACGTTCACCTACATGAGTCAAACACAAACACACACACACACAAACATAAACACAAACAATCACAAACATAAACACAAACAATCACAAACATAAACACACACAAAATCATACAAACACAAACACAAGGTCAAACACAAACGCAAAAAAAAAACACACACACAATGTCAAACACAAACGCAAAAAAAAAACACAAACAAATATAAAAACACAAACACAAAAGAAAACGCAAACAAAAAAGCAAACGTAAACACAATAAGATGACGATGAAAGTATAGACACAATAATAAGTATTGGTGCAATAGGATCATACCTACAGTAGAATGTTCACATGTACCTACATAAGATAAACACAAACACAATAAAATGATAGTGGATGTATAAACATATTAATAAGTATTGGTGAAATAAGATCATACCTGCAATAGGATGTACAGTTGTACACGCAATAGGATGTACATCTGTACCTGCATAAGACAAAGACAAAGATGAACATAATAAGTTTACAGTGGACGTGTAGAAACATTAGTAACTATTGGTAGAGTAGGAACATACCTGCAATGGGATGTACACGTGCACCTACATGAGTCAAACACAAACACACACACACAAACATAAACACAAACAATCACAAACATAAACACAAACAATCACAAACATAAACACACACAAAATCATACAAACACAAACACAAGGTCAAACACAAACGCAAAAAAAAAACACAAACAAATATAAAAACACAAACACAAAAACAAACACAAAAGAAAACGCAAACAAAAAAGCAAACGCAAACACAATAGGATGACAATGAAAGTATAGACACAATAATAAGTATTGGTGCAATAGGATCATACCTACAGTAGAATGTTCACATGTACCTACATAAGATAAACACCAACACAATAAAATGACAGTGAATGTATAAACATATTAATAATTACTGGTGAAATAAGATCATACTTGCAATAGGATGTACACTTGTACCTACATAAGACAAAGACAAAGATGAACATAATAAGTTGACAACGGACGTGTAGAAACATGAGTAACTATTGGAGTAGGCACATACCTGCAATGGGATGTACATGTACACCTACATCATGAGTTAAACACAAACACACACACACACAAACATAAACACAAACAATCACAAACATAAACACACACAATCACAAACATAAACAGACACAAAATCATACAAACACAAACACAAGGTCAAACACAAGTGCAAAAAAAAAAACACAAACAAAAGGTCAAACACAAACGCAATAGGATCATACCTACAGTAGAATATTCACATGCACCTACAAAAGATAAACAAAAACACAATAGAATGACAGTGGTTGTATAAACATATTAATAAATACTGGTGAAATAAGATCATACCTACAATAGGATGTACACTTGTACCTGCATAAGATAAGGACAAAGATGAACATAATAATTTTACAGTGGACGTGTAGAAAGATTAGTAACTATTGGTAGAGTAGGAACATACCTGCAATGGGATGTACACATGCACCTACATGAGTCAAAGACAAACACACACACACACAAACATAAGCACAAACAATCACAAACATAAACACAAACAATCACAAACATAAACACACACAGAATCATACAAACACAAACACAAGGTCAAACACAAACGCAAAAAAAAACACAAACACAAGGTCAAAACAAACGCAAAAAAAAAAACACAAACACAAGGTCAAACACAAACGCAAAAAAAAAACACAAACAAATATAAAAACACAAACACAAAAACAAACACAGAAGAAAACATAAACAAAAAAGCAAACGCAAACACAATAGGATGACAATGAAAGTATAGACACAATTATAAGTATTGGTGCAATAGGATCATACCTATAGTAGTATGTTCACATGTACCTACATAAGATAAACACAAACACAATAAAATGACAGTGGATGTATAAATATATTAATAAGTACTGGTGAAATAAGATCATACCTGCAATAAGATGTATAGTTGTACCTGCAATAGGATGTACACTTGTGCCTGCATAAGACAAAGACAAAGATGAACATAATAAGTTTACAGTAGACGTGTAGAAACATTAGTAACTATTGGTAGAGTAGGAACATACCTACATTGGGATGTACACGTGCACCTACATGAGTCAAACACAAACACACACACACACACAAACATAAACACAAACAATCACAAACATAAACACACACAAAATCATACTAACACAAACACAAGGTCAAACACAAACGCAAAAAAAAAAAAAAACACAAACACAAAAACAAACACAAAAGAAAATGCAAACAAAAAAGCAAACGCAAACACAATAGGATGACAATGAAAGTATGTACACAATAATAAGTATTGGTGCAATAGGATCATACCTACAGTAGAATATTCACATGTACCTACATAAGATAAACACAAACACAATAAAATGACAGTGGATGTATAAACATATTAATAAGTACTGGTGAAATAAGATCATACCTGCAATAAGATGTACAGTTGTACCTGCAATAGGATGTACACTTGTACCTGCATAAGACAAAGACAAAGATGAACATAATAAGTTTACAGTAGACGTGTAGAAACATTAGTAACTATTGGTAGAGTAGGAACATACCTGCAATGGGATGTACACGTGCACCTACATGAGTCAAACACAAACACACACACACACACAAACATAAACACAAACATAAACACAAACAATCACAAACATAAACACACACAAAATCATACTAACACAAACACAAGGTCAAACACAAACGCAAAAAAGAAAAAAACACAAACAAATATAAAAACACAAACACAAAAACAAACACAAAAGAGATAAGGGACGCTAAATATTCTTTCACATAAAGCCATATTTTATCTCGGACAGTCTGCCTTTTAGCTAGCCTGGTTTCAGGTTCTTTGTAAGCTAAGTAGCCACGCAGTTCCGACAGAAGAGATAAAAGGCTATAAAAATAAAACATCAAATAAAAATCAAAATATAAAAATACCAAAAAATAAATAAAACAACTTCTGACAAAGTCAACTCATTCATACTACATCATACCATGAGTAAAGAAAAACCAAGAGAGAAAATAAAAATGAGAGCACATTCAACATCATTTAAATAAAATCTCTCATGCATAAGCATACTCCATGTTAGTTTAAGCACTCAACATGCATTAATGAAAATTCTTGCGGGCATTCTAGAAAGTGGCTGGTCCTCTACCCGTCCGCACTCGAGCGCAAAAGGCTAAGGCAATGGAGAATTTGGAAGAGCAAAACCGCAAGCTTACTGCAGAGGTTAACATCCTCCGTGAACAGATGGCCCAGCTGATGGAGGTTGTACGCCAGGGCCAGAATAACGGCGAAAGCCAAGCTGAACCCCCCCCCCCACCATGAAGAAGAAGAAGAAGAATACTTCTACAACGAGAAGGATGCCAAGACTGCACGCATCCTTACCCCAGAAGTATCCAAACAACAACTCTCTGCCCTGGAGGAGAGGCTGAAGGCGATCGAAGGGCATAACTTCGACGTCAAGGAAGTGGCTGACATGTGCCTCGTGAAGGACATCCACTTCCCTCCCAAATTTAAAATCCCGGACTTCCCTAAGTACGCCGGGATGACCTGCCCAAAGAACCATCTTACGATGTATTGCCGTAAGATGGCCGCCCATGCTGACAACGAGAAACTCCTGATCCACTGTTTCCAAGAGAGTTTGGCGGACACGGCTCTCAACTGGTACATGCAGTTGGAGAGAGGGCAGGTCCAAAACTGGAAACAGTTGGCAGACGCTTTCCTTCGTCGTTACCGATAGGTCAGATCTTAGAACTCTGAGCAAGAGGAACGACGAGCCATTTAAAGCGTATGCCCAAAGGTGGAGGGAAATGGCAGCCCAGATAGAGCCTCCTTTGACGGACAAGGAGACAATGGCTATGTTCATCGACTCACTGACAGGAGCGTACTACGACAAGGCAATAGCCAGTACCTCCAACCTTTTCTCAGACATAGTCACTGTGGGCGAGAGGGTGGAGCAAGGACTGAGGAGCGGGAAGATAGCACAATCTTCCCAAGCTGGTGTCTCCTTTAGGAAACCTGCTGGCAAGAAGAAGGATGAATCTGTGCATGCAATCAATTTTGCCACTCCTTCCTCTACCCCGCCAACGCCCAGGCAGCCCCGCAAGAAAGAAAGGAAGTTCACTCCAATCTCCACTTCCTACGGACTGCTGCTACCTCAACTGCTGGAGGCTAAGCTCCTGACCTGCGTCCCTCCCAAGAAACAATTGGAGCCTCCCTACCCCGAATGGTATAAGCCAAACGAAAAATGCGCTTACCATTCGGGCTCACCCGGTTACTCTACAGAGAATTGCTTGACCCTTAAGTATCGGGTTCAAGAATTAATCGACGCCGGGTGGATTACTTTTGACGCCTCTGCTTCCAGCACGGATGACAAACCTCTGTCAAAACCAGAGTAGCAGAGAGGGAGGACTGGGAGGATCAGCCCTAGGGTCTTTTTTTTAAAGCTTTTCTCTATATCTCCTGCGATCCCCGCCCGTGGCCGCAGGAATTTTGATTAAAAGGGCTTGTACATACATATTCATCTTCATTAATATACGAGGCATTTTTGTCATATTCTTTCTTTTCCCTCTTCTATTTATTATTCTTTCAAAAAAATGAATAATAAAATCTATGACTAAAAACAGAACCTAAAACGCATCATGTCTATGATTGATGAATCTCCGTGGACCCTGGAAACGGAAGACGAATGGATTGAGTCCGACAAGTGAGCGGGAGACCATTTCTCCGGACATGCAAAGGATGCTTGGAAAAGGAAACACGCATCATACAACCGCATCGGAGGAAATAGAAACTGTCAATTTAGGAAAAGAGGATGAGGAGAAAAGAGTGAACATCGACACCCAAATGGAAAGTAGCATGAAAAAGGGATTGATACGACTTCGAGGGAATATGTGGATGTATTTGCTTGGTCGTACCATGACATGCCCGGGCTTGACACGAGTATAGTGGAACACAAATTGCCACTCGAAAGAGGGGTGCCGACTCGTAAAACAAAAACTTAGAAAAATCAAGCCCGACTGGTCCTTAATGATAAAGGAGGAGGTGCAAAGGCAATTGGATGCCAATTTCCTCGTGGTTTCCAAATACCCAGAATGGTTGGCCAACATAGTACCCGTCATCAAAAAGACCGGGAAGGTCAGGATCTGCGTGGATTATAGGGACCTCAATCGAGCAAGTCCAAAGGATGACTTTCCCCTACCACACATAGATACACTGGTAGACCATACCGCTACCAACACGTTGTATTCCTTCATGGACGGGTATGCAGGGTACAACCAAATCAAACTGGCTGTGGAGGATAGAGAAAAAACCTCATTCATTACACCATGGGGTACCTTCTGCTATCGGGTAATGCCGTTTGGGCTGAAAAATGCAGGGGCTGTCGCCGCCTCCCAAAAATGAAGGGGCGGTCGGAGCGACGCGATGGTTTTTTCGACCCTCTTGCTTTCGCGTTTTTTTTATGGGTGGTTACAACGTTCTTAGGTTGTCCGATAACCTGGCTAACCTAGAGACGAGGTTTTCGAAAAGTGTTCTTGGGTTGTCCGATAACCGGGCTAACCCACGAATGGGTTTTGAAGGGTTCGTGGAGTCGCCACCGATGTTTTTACCGGAAACATCGGAAAAGGAGTTTAAAAAGGCGTTGGTTTTCGAAAACCAACTTTGGTCATTAGAACCAGAGTTGGGTAAGGGAGTTAGTTACGTGCAAAGGAAGTGTTAGTTCCTTTACGACGCCCCTTTCGGGTTCCCTATGATAGGCCGGCTACTTTGGATAAATAATTAAACTGGAAAATTGCGCTTTTACCCTTTTATTATGCGGTATTTAAAGATTATGACCACATGGCCCTAACGTCTATTGCATAATTTTAAATGAAAGCAGTAAAATTAGAAAGAGAGAGGGTGCATCTCCAAAGCAAGTTTTTTGTATTTTCTCTTTAAAGAGTGGGTGCTTTTTGGAAACCCTTCACTCTACAACTCTCAGAAACTCCGGAAATGCCTCGGAGGGATTCTAAAGAAGATTTAGGACGCTCAATTTACACCTAGAGACACTCAGAAACTCCAGAAATGCTTCAGAGGGGTTATAGAGAGAGAAAATATAGAGAGAAGGAGGAGCTACTGTGTTTTGTGTGTCTTGGTGTGTGGAAAAAGGGGAAATGGATCCCCTATTTATAGTTTTTCGCGCCTGACAGGTCGAGACCGCCGTCTCATCTGACAGGGTCGAGACCGCCGTCTGGACAATCCAGACCGCCGTCTCGACCATGGCAGGAAATCGAGACCGCCGTCTGGATAATCCAGACCGCCGTCTCGACTAGGCAGAAGTCGAGACCGCCGTCTGGATAATCTAGAACGCCGTCTCGGCCCTTTCAGGTGATGAGACCGCCGTCTAGACAAGCGAGACGGCGGTCTCGTCCCTGGCGTGAGGCGAGACGGCGGTCTGGTCCTTCCAGACGGCGGTCTCATCCTTCCAGACGGCGGTCTCGTCCCTTCAGGGCGAGAAACTTTATTTTTCGGGCCAAAAAACCCTCCTATCTTAGTACGGGGGCCTAATAGTCTCTCCTAGTGGCTTGTTAGGCTTCGGCCGTCTTCGAATAGGAGGTCTTCTGACTTTATTTGGAGGCCGGGCAAGATTTGGGGTCTACAGCTGCCCCCCCTTTACCTGACTAGTCGGCTGTTAGCCTTGTTGTGCCAAACAGGTAGACAGGAAGGTAAAGGAATTGACCCTCTCGCCCGGCTACCCTTCAGACGTCCCCGTCTTGTGGCGGATGATCCTCTGGGGAGATGTTGTATTTATGCACCTCCAGGATACTACTCCTGGCGTAGCCGATCCCTTTGGTTGACACGTGGTAGAACCTCCGGATACTACTCCTGACGGAGCCGATCCTTCGGTTGATGGGTATAAACCCCCCATCAGGCTGGTAGTTACAGTCCGTTGTGTGGGACTGGATGGGTATAAACCCCCCATCAGGCTGGTACGGTCCGTTGTGTTGGACCAGATGGGTATGGACCCCCCATCAGGGTGGTAGTGGCAGCTTACTGTTCAGGTGGCCCATGCGCCGTTTTAGGCACTCCTTGTGTGCTGGTTGATAGGTATAAACCCCCTATCAGGCTGGTACAGTCCGTTGCGTAGGACTGGTGGTGGTGGCGGCTTACTGCTCGGGTAGCTCATGCGCCGTTTAGGCACTCCTTGTGTGCTGGTTGATAGGTATAAACCCCCTATCAGGCTGGTACAGTCCGTTGTGTGGGATTGGATGGGTATGAACCCCCTATCAGGGTGGTAGTGGCGGCTTACTGCTCGGGTAGCTCGTGCGCTATTTACTGGGGAGTGATTTCTGTGTTGGTAGATGTTCTTGGACTTCTTGGATGGTCGTCCGGGCTGCGCTGGGGATTTTGTTGGTTGTCCATCCAGCCTTGTTGGTTGCTGGGGATTCTTTGATTTTTATCTTTTGGTAGTGGTCATCTGACTTTGTTGGTTGTCGGAAATTTGATGAGTGCCTCTTAGGTAGGCAGGAATCCTCTGGGGATTTGTTGATCTTGGTGAGGCCTCTTAAGTAGGCAGATATCCATTGAGATTTTTGTTGATTTTGATGGTGCCTCTGAGTAGGCAGATACTTCATTGAGTTTCTGGTAATGCCTCTGAGTAGGCAGATGTTCCCTTATGGGGATGCTGGCTCTTGCTTGCCAGGTCTTGCCTATGCATAGGAAAATGACATTCTGAGGATGAATATGAAGTTTTGCCTTTGCAGTAGGCTCACTGGGGATGATCTTTCTCTTTGATTGATCCACTGGGGAATTGGTTGACTTCCCGGGGGTCAGACTTTGGTAGCCCCTTTGGGGGAATGGAATCTTGGCTCCTTAATTGATGTGGGTGCGAGCTGGCTTTTGTGGTGCTCTTATTCTGTTGAAGGGATGGAATTTCTAATTCCTTCTTTTTGTTGATTTTTCCTTTTTCTGAGTAGACCTACTTAGGGAGCAAGGATTTTCATTTGATTTCGCCTTTTTCCGCGATTGACCTCTTTTTTATCGCGATTTGAAATTTGGCTTTTTCGGGATAATGCGTAAGCCTTTTTTTTTTAGTCTCTTTTTATTACGCTGGCTTTTTTCCTTTCTTCTTTTTGGGGAAGGTCCACTAGGGATGACGTTTTATTTCTTTAGTGATCCACCAGGGAATTAGTTGACTTCCTGGGGATCTGATTTTTCTTTTCTAGGAATGGAGTCTTGGCTCCTTGATTGATGTTGATGCGAGCTATACTTGTGAAGCTCTTATTCCACCGGGGATGGGAATTTCCGATTCCTTTTTGTAGAATTTTTTGGAGATCCACTTGAGGATTTTTATTCGGCCTTCTCTCGTCATGGCCTTTTTGTCATCTCGCTGGAGATGAAGGGTTTTCTTTTCTCTTCTTTCCTTT
>OY731398.1:26183631-26230145 GCA_963425845.1 Sphenostylis stenocarpa
GGTAAGTTAGTTTGCTATAATTTAAAAAAAATAATTATTATTTTTAAATTAAAATTTTTAATAAATTTAATAATTAAATTATCATTTTATTATTAATAATTAATATATATATATATATATATATTAAATTAATAATATAAATCAACACGTTATTTTAAGAAATTATAATTCAGAATAATAATAAAATTTATATAATAATAAATATATATAAATAACGTTAAAATTTGTAAAATTTATATTTTTATATTAAAAAATTGTAAATATCTATATCTTTTTTATTTGATAAAATTTTACATTATTTTCTCCTTAAATAATTTTTACATCTTTAATTCAAATTATAAGAATAATAATAATCAATCCCGAGGATAAATAAGGAAAAGATGATGAGTAACAAAAGAAAAGAAGAAAAGAATTTGTATCTAAATAAGTAAAATGTTTCCTATAATGAGGGAGAATGATTTTTTTTTAATTCTCTTTTTACAATTTTTAACTTTATATTAAATATATTACAATAAAAAATTATTTTTTTATTAATTAGACAGAACCACACGTGATCGATGGGTTTTGTCATATTATAACAGATTAAAATCCGTTAAACATAATCCGTTTTTATACCTTTCTTAAGTTTAACAAAATGTGAAAAAAAATTAGCATTATAATTTTTTTGTTTCACACTTAGAGAGTTTTATATATTCCATTATCATTCATAAAAATGGTAAAAAAAGTTTGATAAATCTTTTTTTTTTTTTTAATTCGGAGTCTTGCCCTTGGAATTATTCTATCACTTGTCGTTTTCATCACCGACCTAAATGCACGTGAAACATGAATACTTTCCTATTCGTGTAGATGAACAAAATTGCAACTTGTTGTTTTGTATAATAAAGGCAGTAGCAAATAAACGAAATAAAATATTAAAAAAGGAAGAATAATTGAAATAAAATAGATTATTATTATTTTATATTTGAACTATCAATATATTTATAACACTTACAATAAAAAAAATTAATTGATTTTTTTTTTTTTTAAGTTCAAGAATAATTACTTAAACTAGAGAAAACTTATTCTACCATTAAAATAGAAAAATATAATATAAAGATGTCACGTGTAATCTAAAAATAAATATTCAACACTAATATCTTAAAATTTTAGTTTTAATTTGTCAAATTTTGAATTGTTTTCTATAATACTGTGAATATATATTGTATGCTGGCTGGATTTTGTTAGATTAATTTGAAATATACCCTGAAATTGCGGTGTATCAGGTACAAATTATGACAAAAAAAAATTGGAATTTCAAAGTTTAAATAATTTTTTTTTTAAATTGGGACTTTAGATAGCGGTTCTTGGCACCGCTATCTAAATATACTAGAAAGAGCGGTTTAGATAGCGGTTAACATGGAACCGCTATTATATGTTCACCTTTAAGTGAAACATATATAATAGCGGTTCCACTATAACCGCTCTTAAAAGTGTATCGTATATCGCTCGACCGATAAAAGTATCGCTCAAGCGAAACACAACCCGAGAATCCCCAATCTTAGCAGGTAGATTCGCTCGAGCGATTTAAATTTCGCTTGAGCGAATGTTGACCTGTGGCTAAACGTCGATCAAAGTTAGCCGCATAATGTAACATTGGTGACCGCATGTTTGAATCGGTTATCGCTCGAGCGATAATAGTGTCGTCGCTCGAGCGATGTGACTATCGCTTGAGCGATATTAGAAAACTCAGATAAAATGATCGATTATTTTATGTTATAATCGATTATACTTTATGAGGATCGATTATAAGTGATATATGATCGGTTATATTATGCTAATAGATTATAATATTAATTTATCTGTCATAATTAAATGTAAGCGACAATAAAGTCGCTCAAGCGGACCTTACGTGTAACCTAAAGGCAAAATCAGTGAGCGACGCCGACAGTCACCTGTTTCACATCTGCGCGATAGAAGCACTGACGTTGAAGAAATTTGTTGATTGTTACCTTCTTCTCGCCATCAATCTCCTCCATTATCATTATCTATCGTTTTCCTAAGCTGCATTTTTACGGTTCAAGTAAGTGCATTCTTCTCGTTTTGTGCCTATGTTCATGTTAGTCTACAATTTTCATGAATTTTTTGCTGAATAATTGGTTCGTTAGCTGTTTAATTTGTAAATAGTTTGTTATGAAAGTGGTGTTGAAAGTGTTTTTCCACTTGTTGGGTTACAATATACAAATCTGGTCACCAACTGTTTGATCAAATGGCACAATGAATAGGGTTAAATTTTAGCTACATAAAATAGGCACTTTCGTGGCTAAATTTTAGGTTAGGCTTTGTAATACGGTTCATAATGCCTCCTAAACTTGTGTTTGGTTTTGTATCTTTGCATGATGTAAGCAGGTAAACTAGTGTATTGTAATATGAATATAATTTAAAGGAGATGGTTGCATGCATGACCACATTGAATTACCCTAGGTGGCTTGGTCTGCAACACATCAATATGTTGGTGAAGAGATTAAATGGCCCATACACAGCCATACACAAGGTCCCTCAGTCTTTCATTTGCCTCATACACCATCCTACTTACTGCATGTCGTGTTTGATATGTAATAGTTGATATGTAAATTTCCGTTGAAGATCACTATATTATTGATATGATGAAAAAGTTGTCTTCAAAATTAATGTAGAAATACACCGATAACATTCATTCAACTTTTAATAGTTATTCTTGCTTACAATATTATATCATATGCTTGAACGGTATGTTCCCTTTTTTTTTCTTTATTCTGTTTGTTCTTCTTCTTTTGTCCTGTATTACATCATGTATATTATATCGTGGACTCGTCCTTATTTATTGCAGAATCTTTTTTAGCAGTTATAGAGATCTTCAAATTATCTTGTGTTAAACTTTTTAACAAACAAGTGTTGCCGATGGGACCGAGAAAGGACAAACAAGTGGCTACCTCTTCCGGAGGTCGTGGGAAAAGATTTAGAAGGGGTGAATTGGCTGCCGTTTTCAACAGGAACATCTTCATAGATGAGCATACCCAGCAGAGGTATGAGATGATGCAAGGTTGGAACTTCAACGCTGAACGGCGAGTGGAACCGAAAGAAGGAGAATATACTGAATTTAATAATGAGATTACACGAAGAAAATGGAGGATACTTGCAGAACCAGCGTCGAAGTTTGATGCCGATGTGGTAAAAGAATTTTATGCCAATGCTTGGCCTTCTCAAGAAGGATGTCACCAAAAAAGGTCAAAGGTTAGGGGAAAGTGGATATCTTATGACCGGGACACAATAAATGAATTTCTTGGGAGTCCCATGGAATTGAATGAGGGTGAAATATGTACATATGAAAGGATACGCGGAGCGAGGGGCTTAACGAAAGAAAATTTGACAATGATGCGAGTAGCCCAACTTTTGTGTATTCCGGGGAGGACCTATGAGACAAATCATGCTGGGAAACCATTGAGGATCCTGCGGCCAAATATGACCACAATAACACAAATTTGGACTTCTTTTTGTTAGCCAACATTGTACCCCTCAAACACGGCTACGATCTTAACATGGCGAGATGTTACATGGTTTACTCGCATTTTGAATGGATATTCCCTTGATGTGGCCGGCTTAATTTCTAAGGAGATCCACCAATTTGTGATGCAGAAAGCGGACCACAGACTGGACAAGCAAAGGCTTTGGGTTTCCCTTCCTTGATCACAGCCCTGTGTGCAGCAAATGGGGTAGATGTCAACCCATCACACAAAATCAGGCCACCTATTGATATGAAATTCGTTGATAAATATTGTGTAAATCGCCTTGAGCGGCAAGTACAGGCACCCCGGCCCCAACCACATCGTACAAGTGAACAAAGGGAAGCCTCCTCCTCGCAACCACAACCACAATCGACTTAACCGATTACATGCGCCGATTGGAGGTGCACATGACACATGTTCAAAGTCAACAAGCCGCCATCCATAGGGGTCGGTCGGTTTGAATGAAAGTTTCCACGAGATATTCTATAAGCACGCATAGTCCGGTACCTTGGCCTACCGTAGATGAGTTTCGTGCACTTGTCCAATGGCCTGGGGACCACCCTGATTTTTCACACAGAGGTGAAGTGGAACCATCAAATGAAGGAGACGATACAAGCATGTCTTCAGGAGATGACGATGATAATGATGATGAAAATTTGACCGACTCTGAAGAAAGTGGTGAAGATTGAGGAGGAGCACATGTACTAATTTAGTGTAGGTGGCGATGTAGTAATTTAGTGTAGGTGACCATGTATTGGTCGTTAATGTAATTTATCACCTTGTACTTTATTTCTGTTTTGTTACATATATATTAACTCCTGACATTCATTATTAATGACTCAATTATATAATTAAGGCTGACCTTACTTGTTTACATATGTATTTCTGTTTATGTTTTTTTACATATGTATTGCTGACCTCAATTATTAATGACTCCTGACATTTCTGTATTTCTGACTCAATTATATAATTGTACTGTATTTCTGTTTTTTTACATATGTATTTCTGTTTATGATACGAACCTTACTTGTTAATAACGGTTATTATACGAATAAAATCTGATAAATTGCACAAATGGCTGATTTCTAATTGTTTACATTACAACCACCCAATGTCATACTTTGCCAATATAATTCATGTATCCGGTCATACATAAACATAACATAACATAAACAAACTGAAGTGATTCAATATTTTAACTTCAAAGTTGACTTGACTTAGAAGACATCACAATTATAGAATGACAATATGCTTTGAAGACCTAAGTAAGGTGTAACTTGACTTAGAAGACATCACCCAATTATACTTTTGAAATATACTTAGTCTATTTTCTCAGTTCTATTTTCCTTGCACAACTTTTCCTTTTGATTAGTGTTGATTTCTTTTTCTTCTTCAAATTCGAATTTCTTCAAAATTTCCTTGGATTATTTTTTTTTTACAAATGAATCTCTTTAACTAAATAAACCTTATCTTCTTCTTTTTTCTTCATAGTCTTGGGATTATTCAACATATATTTATTATTGTAAGAAACTATTTTAAAAAGTTGATTTAACATTAAGTTGATAAATTTCTGAGCAACTACACTAAGTACCAATCTAAAGGTGTCAAATCGAACGATCGGTAAAACGTGTCTAAATAGTTTATACAAAAAAATATATGCATAACCTTCTACCATGAGTCATATCTTGTGTTTGTTAATAGACCCGCGAACATATAGCTTAATTAACACCCACCTAACTCTAATTACTTTTCTACCTTGATGTTTTCCACAAGAATATAATTTTGATTTGTCTCCATCATTGATAACTCCTCCTTTGTTGTAGCCATCCAATTTGAAAATTTCTTTGCTTTTTCATAATTTGCAGGTTTGCACGTAGAAACATTGCATTTTTCATAAATTTGAGATGACAATATGGTATCTCTTACTAGAACATCATCCACTAATTCATTTTGCAATAGCTTTCATCTTCATTTTATTTTGTGTTTGAGGTAGAAGGTTTAACTCCAAATTTGTCTTCGTTTTATATTCCCAATTCCATTCTTCATCTTCCACAAAGTGAACATCCATGCTAATAACAATTCTATACTTAGAACTGGACTCACAATTCATCATGCTTGATTATCATCAAGCACCTAAGACTTAAGTAAAATTAGGTTGAACATCTTATGTCATGTTCTTTGAAATAGATCCAAGACTCAAGAACCCGCTTGAGCGGTTGTTGACTGTAGGCTATACGTCGAACAAAGTTAGCCGCATAATGTAACATGGGTGAGCACATGTTTGAATCAGATATCGCTCGAGTGAGAAGAGTGTCGCTGAAGCGAAATACAACCCGACAATCAAGTACAAATATATTGTATGCTGGCTGGATTTTGTTAGATTAATTTGAAATATACCCTGAAATTGTGGTGTATCAGGTACAAATTATGAGAAAAAAGAATTGGAATTTCAAAATTTAAATAATTTTTTTTTTAATTGGGACTTAAGATAGCGGTTCCCAGAACCGCTATCTAAACCTACTAAAGAGAGCACTTCTAAAATAGGATGTTTTACATAGCGGTTAACCTGGAACCGCTATTATATGTCCACTTTTAAGAGCGCTCAATATATTAACCGCTCTTAGAAGTGAATCAGCTATCAGTTTCGCTCAAGGGAAACACACACCCGAGAACCCCCAATCTTAGCAGGTGGCGTCGCTCGAGCGATGTGAATTTAGCTTGAGCGATTTTAGAAAAATCAGATAAAATGATCGATTATTTTAGGTTATAATCGATTAAACGTTATGATGATCGGTTATAAGTGGTGTATGATCGATTAAACCATCAAATTTAAATTCAAAACCGAAATCAACAACCATATTAAACCCTAAACCAAATGAACAGAACCCAATATTAAACATCGACGAACGAACGCCGGGAGAGAACGAACGTTTCTTTTGCGTGCGCCGGCGAGAGAGATGCAGAGCGAAATTATGTAAATCTATAATCGCTTAGCACAAACTATGATCGATGTTCTCCAACTATAATCGATCATTCTCAATTATAATCGGTTATCGAAAATTATGATCGATTATTATCCAATTGACATATATGACTTTAGATAGCGGTTATTTGACCAACCGCTATCTAAACTACATTTATTAACCGCAAGTGAGCGGTTATATAAAAACCGCTATTATAAACATACGTTAGACAGCGGTTTACCACTAACCGCTATCTAATATATATTTTTAAAAGCGGTTCTTATTAACCGCTATCTTGTGTCGCTCAAGCGAAAAAAGACGTCGCTTGAGCGAGGACACCTGGAATAATGGGGGATTCTCGGGTTCTGTGGTTCTATTTTTTGTATCATTAATCCCCAATTGTATTTTTTGCATGAGTTCATGAATAGCGAGTAATTTAGTAAAAAAGAAATGTAGTTGTTTTTTCTCTTCGTATGACAAACCAAAATTGTGAAAAACAGCCATTATACATGCATGGCTAATGGCAAACCATGAATTATCAATTAGCCTGATGATTACAGAAATCCATAAAAAACATAGGGTAAGAAGACAGGGAAGCAAACATAGATGCTTGTATTAATAAAGGTGTTACTGTTAAATCAATTCAATCGAGGTTACCTGCAAATGCAGAACTTCTGATAGCGGTTTCTTCTTCAAGTGTGGAATAGTAAGAAGTTGGGATGGTGTTTGTCCAAAATAAGCAATCTGATCTTGTGTGGCATGCTGTTGCACCTTTACTTATCATGCAGAGGAGGAGTAACAAGTTACAAAAACATGGATAAATTATTTGTTGAGGTCTGATGCTTTTAATATGACTTTAGTATTTTTGCAAAAATGTACTCCACATTAAAATTAATAGTGCATAAATCTTCCATTTTTTAAGTCATAAAATTTGCGTTATATCACCCATGTTAGAGATATTTCTCTTTTATGTTTTGTAATTCTCTGTTTAGCATATATTACTGATTTTAATAGATAACTAGATTTATTACTAAGTGTACTTTTTCTTTTAGTACCAATATATCTTTCTTTCTTTTAATATGGTATAAGAGAAATATGATCTATGGCTTCAAAAACCATTCTACCACCTTCCCCTCCACCACCTGTAATCACTCGGGCAACACCCTTGCAAACCCACACTACTTCCAGTGATAGTGGTTCTTTCATCTTGGTCCAGCACAAACTCTGGTCACAGTTTCTCATCATAGTTTACAGAAACTCGATGACAATAATTTCTTGCTATGGCCTCAACATTTTATGCATCATTTTCTTGTAGCTCGGAAAATTCTTTCCCTTTTATTTTGGATCAAGATCTTCTTGATCACGTGAATTCATATTATCTTGTTTGGTAACAACAAGATCACATGTTGTTAGCTTGGTTACAATAGTAATTCTTGCTCATGTTCTTGTGTGTATCTATTCTTATGAAGTTTGGAAGAAGATTCATTCCTATTTTCATCGTCAAACAAGAACGAAAGCGAGACAACTAAGGTCAGAGTTCGTAATTCTTCTGGTGATATAGAAGTTTACCACAAGAAACTCTCCTTTTTTCAGAGTTTTATTCACAAAATCGATTCGATCTTTTCTCTAAAACAGCAGCTTAGTAATCTCGATTACTTTCTTGGTATAGAAGTTTGTCCTCAATCCAATGGGTCTCTCCTTACGACTCAAAATAGATTAAAGATCTTTCTAAGACTAACATGCTTGAGGCTAAGCCAGTTTCTTCTCCTATGATTTAACTTTCTAAACAAGGTTCTTATTTATTGTTAGATCCTTCATTTTACAGATCTGTAGTGGGTGCTCTTCAATATCTCACAATCACCTGAGTCGAGATGTGTTTTTCTGTTAATAAAATCTGTCAGTTTATGGCAGCTCCTCTTGAATCCCATTGGACCACGATAAAATGAATACTTAGATATCTAAAGGTACTCTTCATTGTGGTATACAAGTTATTCTAACTATTGCTAATCAATCTATAATGATTAAAGCTTTTTGTGATGCAGACTGGGCTGTTGACCTAGATGAGTCGGTCTAGCTCTAGAGTTGCAATTTTTCTTGGTCCTACTTTAGTTTCATGGAGGTCTCGTAAGAAAACTGTTGTTGCTATCTAGTACAAAGGTAGAATATTGGAGCCTTGCCTCAGTCACCACCAAACTTCTTTGGATTCAAACACTTCATAGTGAATTTGCTATACCTTATTGTGTTCCGATTGTGTATTGGTATAATCTCAATGCAGTTAATCTCTCTCTTAATCCCATCCTATATGCAAAGACAAAACATAAGGAACATGATATTTTCTTTGTTCAAGAGAGAGTGCTTGCTAAACAACTTGTTGTTCAACAAACATATTCTAGGTCATGATCTTATGGCAGATATTCTTACTAAACAGCTGTATACTACAAGATTTCTTTTTCTCGTATCCAAGCTCACAGTGGTTGATCTACATGATGTATCTCACCCATCTGGAGAGCTTGTCGGAGTGGTATAGAGATATTTCTCTTGTTAGGTATATTACCCTTTTATGTTTTACTGTCGGTTGTAATTTAGTTACAAAAACAGTTCCTAATTTTCTGTCTAATGGGTTTGTAACAGAGAATTACATGTCTTACTGATTGTTCTTTTTCTTTTAGTATCAATATATCTTTCTTTCTTTCTTTCTTTCATTAAGAAGTTCACATATAGACAGTAATGGCACAAGGGATTATTTTTCCATCTCATCTTTGTAACAGAGAATTACATGTATTACTCGATTGTTCTTTTTCTTTTAGTATCAATATATCTTTCTTTCTTTCTTTCATTAAGAAGTTCACATATAGACAGTAATGGCACAAGGGATTATTTTTCCATCTCATCTTTTACCCAAAAAGAGAAATGGATATTTTCCGCATCTAATCTTTTCTATTTTCCTCAGTTTCTCTGCAACTTGTATTGGTCACAAGGATTGCCTTGTTTATATCATGCTTAAGCAGTCAAGTTCATGTATAATAGCAATTATGTAACAATCACACATACAAGTGACAAGCAAAACTATAATTATCATGTACTTTAATCCTTCAACCAAAGGTAGTTCTGATATGATAATTGATTTAAGGATATTTTCATATTTTGTTTCAGGGAGTTGGAATTTCATGTTACATAGACAACAAGATGAATTGAAAATATGAAGATGAACAGAGACATACTGGGTCAAATATTTTATCAATATCCACTGTCCCTTCATAGGTAATGTAAAAGAAAACATTATTTGCTGCAATAGCCTCTTTGCCCTGTTGTTTATACCTGCATGGTTAAATCCTTTTAATATAACCATATGGAAATTTAAAAAGGAATATTATAGATATCTACATTGAAAATGCTAGAAAAACTAAGACTCATGAATAAACAGAAAGAAGCCTTGAAGTATGATTGGACTCCAAAAGATTGGGGAGAAACTGAAAGTAGGAAGAAAGCCTACCCAAATATGAGATCAATCCACTCATGCAAATTAGCAGATACATACTCGCTCTCCAGAGCCATCCTATGCTGGTGCACAAAATCAACTGGACTCTCAGCCCAAGCAGGAAGTTTTACAGTATCTGGCATGGCAATCGTAATACACAAGCAGAAATAACTTTAATATGCACATACATGTAACTAATTGTCTTCTTAAAAAGAAAATGGAGAAAATCTCAATGAGTATACCGAGCTTTCCTCCCAACTGTGTTGTGCCAAAATCAATTGAATTTTCATTTGTGAGGACCTCCGGGAGGTAAAATAGCTCAGGAACCTAATTTAACATTATAAGAGGAAAAAGAAAAGCTTAAAATATAAGTTTCAAGAAACCTATTAAAAGCATGTAAAAATATAAGTACTAAAAACATTGAAGTTGCTAAGGGAAACTAGAAGTCTTTAACATGCAATTGCAAAGAAATTTAATGTACAACCATTCAAGAAAATCAATCATTCTGTTGTAAGTTAGTAAATGTATACCAATTCCTTCACATCACTCATGTCCTCAAGAACTCCATTCCATGTAGCAGAAATATCAGAAAACATTCGATCTGCATTGTAGACCCCAAATCTTGCCCCGCCTCAGAATAAAGTCAGAAAACTTCCTATTTGAAGACGGTCGAAGCCTAACAAGCCACTAGGAGAGACTATTAGGCCCCCGTACTAAGATAGGAGGGTTTTTTTGGCCCGAAAAATAAAGTTCTCGCGCCTGAAGGGACGAGACCGCCGTCTGGAAATATTAGACCGCCGTCTTGGCTAACTTCAGGGACGAGACCGCCGTCTCGCTTGTCCAGACGGCGGTCTCGCCATTGCAAAAGTCGAGACGGCGGTCTGGGTTCTCCAGACGGCGGTCTCGACCCTTGCAAAAGTCGAGACGGCGGTCTGGGTTTTCCAGACGGCGGTCTCGACCCCTGCTGTGGTCGAGACGGCGGTCTGGATTTTCCATACGGCGGTCTCGACCTTGTCAGACGAGACCGGCGGTCTCGCCACTATCAGGCGCGAAAACCTATAAATAGGGGTCCTCCCCCCCTCATTTCCACACAGAAACAACATAGCTCTCCCTTCTCTCTAGACTTTCTCTCTCTAAGAATCCCTCCGAGGCATTTCCGGAGTTTCTGAGTGTCTTTAGGCATAAACTGAGCGCTCTAAATCTTCTTTAGAATCCCTCCGAGGCATTTCCGGAGTTTCTGAGAGTTGTAAGAGTGAAGGGTTGCCAAAACGCACCCTATTTTTAAAGAAATATAAAAGCTTGCTTTGGAGGTGCATATTCTCCCTCTCTATTTTTATTGCCATTTAAATTACGCAATAAAAGCTAGGGCCATATAGTCATAAACTTAAATTCCGCATAATAAAAGGGTAAAAGCGCAACTTTCCAGTTTAATTATTTATTCAAAATTAGTCGGCCTATCATAGGGAACCCGAAAGGGGCGTCGTAAAGGAACTAACACTTCCTTTACACGTAACTAACTCCCTTACCCAACTCTGGTTCTAATGACCAAAGTTGGTTTTCGAAAACCAACGCCTTTTTAAAACCCCTTTTCCGATGTTTATGGTAAAAATATCGGTGGCGACTCCATAGAACCCAAATTAAATAAGTCCCTGGGTTAGCCCGGTTATCGGACAACTCAGGGATACTTTCGAAAACCTCGCCCCTAGGTTAGCCCGGTTATCGGACAACCTAAAGGCGTTGTAACCACCAATAAAAAACGCAAAAATAAAAAAGGGTCGAAAAACCATCGCGTCGCTCCGACCGCCTCTCCTTTTGACGGCGGCGACAGATGGCGACTCCACTGGGGAAGCCTAGAGAGTTGATCCCATTTAGTGACGGGCTGACTTAAAAATAATTAAACCAAGAAAATAGTGCTTTTACCCTGCCTTGTATTATAACATGCTTTATTGTTTGGCTTTCAAATAACTGTTGCTTGTTTATACTTACGCAATTGATTGAAATATAAATTGTACACAAACCTTTGCACACTACAGTTCCCTCTATACCCGGGGGCAAGTGAGATCAACCATAGGGAGTGGGTGGCAGGTACGGTTTGCTGCAGTTAGGGCCTTGTGCCCACCAGTGTGATCGGAAACCACCACTCAAGGTGATAACCTTCCTCTTTTGGCAACAAGACCGACTCTGGCCTTAGTGCTGAGCATGGTTGGACGGCTGGAGAGTGGGGACCCTATAATGGGGGCACCTTGGGGGCCTTAGCCTGGTGAGAACAGTTAGAACCAACCCTCGCCAATGCACTTTTCTGCAGGAAAACCCTACCTCGTGATAAAAACGAAATCTCTCCTGTTCGGGGATGATCAAACTATATGTGCATTTGTTTGTTGCATTTGATTGCATAGCATAAACAAACAACAGAACACCCTTATCTCGGACAGTCTGCCTTTTAGCTAGCCTGGTTTCAGGTTCTTTGTAAGCTAAGTAGCCATGCAGTTCCGACAGAAGAGATAAGGGACGCTAAATATTTTTCGCATAAAGCCATATTTTATCTCGGATAGTCTGCCTTTTAGCTAGCCTGGTTTCGGGTTCTTTGTAAGCTAAGTAGCCACGCAGTCCGACAGGAGAGATAAAAGGCTATAAAATAAATCCAAAATAAATAAAATAATAATAACAAAATCAAAACGTTTATAAAAAGAATTTTGACAAAGTCGTATCATTCATATCGCATCATGTCATAAGTGGAAAAACGAAGAGAGAAAATGAATGCATAAGGAAAGTATGCATACGCATCATTTTAATAAACCCCTAAAAAATGGGTCTTAGAGACGTTTTTTGGGAAAATTACTGGGCCAAATCGCCTTCGGCAATTTCCAACTTGGTTCTTCACCCTTTTCTCTTCGTTTTGACATGCTGTGCGTCCAAATCGGACAACCCAGTCAAAAGTTATGCCACTTTGAACATCTACTGCCGTTTTGTACTGGTGCATGCATAAATACATTTATTCTAGGGAGCACTAGATATCCCTAAGACAATGGCGAAAGAGGCCCCGAGCACATCTATGACCTTCGCGACAAGGAAGGAATGAATGTACTAAGGTGCGATGGTGACCCCCATTATACTTGTCAAGTCTGTGATGGGAAAGGAACCATTACACCGAGGAGGGTAGGATACCCCACAAAGCATAAGCTTTAAGGAGGATACCTAAACCATTGTCTTAAGGAATATCCATCTCATAAATCATTCAATAAAAACCTTTTTGCATTCTAAAAAGCGGCTGGTATTCTTCATGCCCTCATCCGCATACAAAAAAAAACAACAACACAAAATCTCAAACACTATCATACATCATGTTAGAAAATAAAACATGATAATGTTTAGGAAAAAACAAACACTTGCATACATGCATTCACCAAACTTCATCCTCATAACATGCATCTAATAATAGACAATCGAAGAAGTGGATATTCCTCAATACCATGAAAAGAGGATTCGCATGCCATGCACGAGAAGTCAAAAAGAAAATAAATAGAAATTCTAACCTGCCTATGGGTTCACTTAAGCTTCTCCATTTTGAAAAAAAAATGTACTTCGAAACATTGTATTGAGGAATGTACACTGTCTAGATGAAATAAATAAAATTGTTTGTCTCAACCGTCTATTGCATTCATAAATTGCATTCATTCTCACTTTAATAATAATAAGATAATAAAAAGAAAGGATTAGTCGATGTGCTTTCCGCGAATCAGAATAAGATGAAGAGCAAACATTTTGTCATCAAGTTTTTTCCCAACGGTTGATCCGCCTAAGGAGGATAATAAGCCTCAACCGTTGGTCATCTGAGTAAATAAAGGAGAGGGGGCAAGGATGTCGTTACATTCGTTCACCCCATACAATTGTACCATTGAGATACGCAGAAACATCTTCCATTAATGAAGATATCTCCAGCATAGCCGGCATTCGGGGGCAGAATTAGAAATGGAAGAACCTACACCCCCGAGGAGCTACAAGACAATGCTCCCAAAAATAAAGGAAAAAATAAGATCGAAGGAAACATAATCCAAAGAGGAAATTGAAGAGACTTTGGATTCACGACGCTGAGGCAATTCTTTCGACGCTCCGCCAAAGAGATAAACTCAGGGTAGGCGACAAGCTAGTCATAGTTTGAGCTAGAGACGACATTCAGATTAGCAAATCATCTGCCCTACCTTGAATGGATGCGGCGGAAGAAGACCTTTGAAATATCTTTTGCCAATATGAAAAGACTTCCCCAACAATATGAAGGTGACCCACATGATGAGAAAATATGGATATCGCCCAGACCAAGGGCTCATTAGAAACTCTCAAGGAATAAAGGAGCCACCAGATTTTAAAGACAATCCTTTGAAGCATAATCCTACAAAGGAACAAGCTGCACGGAGAAAAGGGAAGTCTCCCCTCCGCACCTTGAATCAGATTTTCCCAATCAGAGGGGTTCAAGCGTCAAAAGCAGCTTTAGTCATTAGGTGTTCTCCTTCTGATTCTTAGGGTTTGTAAATCCAATGACTATTAGAGATTACTCCTCGAGGCTATCCCGACCCCCGAGCATTGTAGGGCACACATTTCCCTATTAATTACAAAGAATGTCATTCTTACTATCTGCTTCTATTCTCGCTATTCATGTCTAAACCTCATTAATAACCATGTTTAAGCAAACGTTTTCAAAAGTGCGTCAAAGTAATCAAAATGCGCCATCGACCAAAATAAAAGTCAAATTCATCACCAACTGATTGACTAGAAGCACAAAATAAAGTAAAGTCGTGTTTTGCCAATGTTGTGCAAAAAGAAAACAAAAATCAAAGGAAGCCCATAAAAGCTAAAGGCCAAAAAGAAAATGCAAGATACCCGGTAGGAAACCCACCAAGGGGGCTATGCAAAAGTTAGGGTAAACCCGCTAGGAAACCCGAACAACCATAAAGGGTAGCCTAGGCAAAAACTAGGGTTACAAAATAAAGTCTTCTAGGTTTCCCAAACCCAAAAAAAAAAGAGAAGAAAAGAAAAAAAAGAAACCTAGACAAAAGTTAGGACAAAACAAAACACAATATCCTAAGCTGAAAACCCAAAGGGCAGACTAGGGAAGTCAATCAGTCATAACAAGCGCCATAGAATAAGACGTCACTCCATAAACAAAACGTTTGTCTAAAATAGCCTAAACACTCTAACCAACCTTGGCTAGCCGTGCTTACAAAAACCCTTTTTGTCAAAATAAAACAAATCTAAAACACAAGCCATTGAATTAAATATCCTCTTCTTTCTCTTCTCTTGACCCTTACTACTACATCATTCTAGTAATTAGTAGGGAAATGTGGAGATAGTTGTCAATAGGAGGATTGACATCCCCAAGGAAAGGGAGGGGCGCACTGACATGGCAAGTCACTCTGAAATCAACACAATCATTCTTCGGTCACAGTAAAATCGAGACGGCAAAATGGGTATAGCCTATCCCTGTCGACGAAAGCACATAACGTCAGAAGCTCATCAGAAGCTCAAGCACTTGGGTTAATCCTTTTGAAAAATTAATTGAAATAGTATTATAGGATGCATATCGCAAACATTGCATGCATATGATAGGATCCTATCTCTCAAAAAAGAAAAGAGAAAGAAAAAATGACAATAAAATGAATAATGCCTGCTAGGAGATTCTTAGGCAAAAGTTAGGGTAGCCCGCTAGATCGAAAACTCGCAAAGGGCGGTCTAGGCAAAAGTTAGGGCATTCATAAAAAAGAAAAAAACCCGCTAAGATATCTTAGGCAAAAATTAAGGCAGCCCGCTAGACCGAAAACCCCAAAAGGGCGGTCTAGGCAAAAGATAGGGCTAAACCAAAAAATGAATAAAAGAGAGGGGTCCTTCATCATAATCATGAAAGTCCAGCAGGAGAATGCCAGTCACTTTTCCAGATGCATTGATAAAAAAAGATAAATTGCATTTAGGGCATCCACACACAAGTAGTCGCACAAAACGACTTTGTCAATGTCAAAAATAAAAGAAATAAAAATTGCTTCAGACAAATAACCAAAAAAAACGAAAAGCATGCATGCATATAAGGAGAATAGCTCCATGTTTGTGATTGAAAACAGGATCACTGAGACTGAGTCTCCAAATAATGCCCTCAAGAAAATGGAGCAAGTTGTCAATCAAGCGACTCAGCAGAATAAGAGCTTCTGAAAATCAAAAGCTCCAGCCACCATCCTTCTACCCAGAAAAGAAGGCACAAGAAAGTAATAAGCCTCCAAATATTGCTCTCCCTCAAGAAAGAAGAGCGAGTTGTCAACAGAAGCTTCCAGAAGCCAAAGCTCCAATCATTACCCAATAAAAGAGGGCACAATCATCAAGACATCATAAAAGAAAAGCCGACGGAAAGGCTTAGTCATCCCCAAGAGGATCTCTTCCTACTCCGAAGGCAAAACAAAAGTACTCCTCACGACTCAGCTACATCACCACATGAGTCATCATGCACACTCACCCAAAGTTGCCTCCACACTCCCCAATGGAGAATAAAGGCTTCAAGAGCCCACCATCATCAACAATCAAAAGAGTCCAAACCATCAAGGGCTCAACAAAAAGGAAAGAAGAGAAAAAACCCTTCATCTCCAGCAGATGACAAAAAGGCCATGACAGAGAAGGCCGAATAAAAATCCTCAAGTGGATCTCCAAAAAATTCTACAAAAAGGAATCAGAAATTTTAATCCCCCAGTGGAATAAGAGCTTCACAAGTATAGCTCGCATCAACATCAATCAAGGAGCCAAGACTCCATTCCTAGAAAAGAAAAATCAGATCCCCAGGAAGTCAACTAATTCCCTGGTAGATCACTAAAATGTCATCCCTAGTGGACCTTCCCCAAAAAGAAGAAGGGAAAAAGCCAGCGTAATAAAAAGAGACTAAAAAGTAAAAAGGCTTACGCATTATCCCCATAAAAAAGTCAGATTTCAAAATCGCGATAAAAAATAGATAAATTGCGGAAAAAGGCGAAATCAAATGAAAATCCTTGCTCCCTAAGTGGGTCACCTCAGAAAAAGAAATCAAAAACAAGGAATTGGAAATTCCATTCCTTCAACAAAATAAGAGCACCACAAAAGCCAGCTCGCACCCACGTCAATTAGGGAGCTAAGATTCCATTCCCCCAAAGGGGCTACCAAAATCTGACCCCCGGGAAGTTGACCAATTCCCCGGTGGATCAATAAAAAGAGAAAAATTATCTCCAGTGAGCCTACGACAAAGGCAAATTCCAGACTCACATCCTTAGAAGAGTCATTTGCCTAGGCGTAGGCAAGATCTGGCGAGCAAGAGCCAATTTCCCCAGAAAGGGACATCAACCTATTCGGAGGCAAGCAAGTATGAAGTCTTCACCACTAATGAAGCATCCGCCTACTCAGAGGCACAGGAAACAAAAAACAAAAAACTCCATTTCCCCAGAGAAATAAGAGCTTGAAGAAACCAGCTCTCATCAACACCAAAACAAGGAGTCACAACTCCATTCCCCAAAAGACGACCAAAATTAGATCCCCAAGGAGTCAACCAACTCCCTAGTAGATCACCAAAAAAAAAAAAAAAAAAAACTTACCCAGAAAGCCTACTGCAAAGGCAAAACTTCAAACGCATATCCTCAGAAAGCTACCTGCCGAACATGGATATCCCTAGTGGAACGCATAGGCAAAACCTGGCAAGCAAAAAAGCAACATTAGCCTATTCAGAGGCAAAGAAAAAATCAAAACCAAAAGTCTTCACCTCCAAACGGAACATCTGCCTACCTACTCAGAGGCATTACCAAAAACTCAATAGGATATCCGCCTACTCAAGAGGCGTCACCAAGATCAACAAATCCCCAGAGGATTCCTGCCTACCTAAGAGGCACTTATCAAAAAATTCCCGACAACCAGCAAAGTCGGATGACCACCACAAAAGATCAAAACACAAAGAATCCCCAGCAATCAACAAGCTGGACGAACACCAACAGAATCCCCGGCACAGACCGGACGACAATTCCCAAAAAAGACAAAAAACAAAGACAGAACACATCTCAACAACGGACTGCATTTACCACCCTGATGGGGGTTCATACCCATCCAGTCCCACACAACGGACTGCATTTACCAGCCTGATGGGGGGTTCATACCCATCCAGTCCCACACAACGGACTGCAACTACCAGCCTGATGGGGGGGTTTATACCCATCAACCGAAGGATCGGCTACCGTCAGAAGGAGTATCCCGAGGTTTTACCACGTGTCCACCGAAGGGATCGACTACGTCAGAAGTAGTATCCTGGAAGTGCACGAACACAGAAACCACTCCCTAGAGAGTCGGCGCATGATCAGAATCAGTAAGCCGCCACCATTGCCAAAGGATCAGCGACCGCAAAAGGGGGCATCCAGAGGCACCAAACCAGACGAGGGTTCATACTCGTCAACCAAAGGATCAGCTACCGCAAGATGGAGCATCCGGAGGCTAAACACCAGATGGGGGTGTAAACTCATCAAGCCTTACAAAAGGGGGCTTACCGGGCGGGGGTTCGTACTCGTCAAACACCAGATGGGGGTGTAAACTCATCAGGCCTTACAAAAGGGGGCTTATCGGGCGGGGGTTCGTACTCGTCAAACCAGATGGGGGTTCGTACTCATCAGCTGAAGGGGTCAGCTACCGCGTCGAAGGAGCATCCCAGAAGCGCACAATACAACATCTCCCCAGAGGATCATCCGCCGTAAAGACAGAGTATCTGAAGGGTAACCGGGCAAGAGGGTCAACTCCTTTACCCTCTAGTCGATCACCTCGGCACAAAAGCCAGCAGTCGACTGGTCGGGTGTCGCCGCCGTCAAAAAGAGGCGGTCGGAGCGACGCGATGGTTTTTCGACCCTTTTTATTTTTCGCGTTTTTTATGGATGGTTACAACGCCTTTAGGTTGTCCGATAACCGGGCTAACCTAGGGGCGAGGTTTTCGAAAAGTGTCCTTGGGTTGTCCGATAACCGGGCTAACCTAAGGACTTATTTATTTTGGGTTCTATGGAGTCGCCACCGATGTTTTTACCGGAAACATCGGAAAAGGGGTTTTAGAAAGGCGTTGGTTTTCGAAAACCAACTTTGGTCATTAGAACCAGAGTTGGGTAAGGGAGTTGGTTACGTGCAAAGGGAGTATTAGTCCCTTTACGACGCCCCTTTCGGGTTCCCTATGACAGGCCGACTTATTTTTATTGATAAACTAGAAAAATACACTTTTGCCCTTTTTATTCTGCGGAATTTAAAAGTACGACTACATGGCCCTACTATCTATTGCATAATTTAAAATAAAAGCGGTAAAGGTGGAAGGAGAGAATTTGAACCTCCGAAGCACGCTCTTTATATTAATTCTCTGAAAAAAAGGGTGCTTTATGGCAACCCTTCACTCTACACGACGTCGGAAAACCTCTCGAACGCCGGAAATCACTCTTGAAAGCACTCAGAAGCTCCGGAAATGCGTTGGAGGGATTCTAGAGAGAAGTTTTTAGAGAGAAGGGAGAGCTATGCAGCTGTGGTGTGGAAATGAGGGGGGGAGAGCCCCTATTTATAGGTTTTCGCGCTGTCAGGTGGCGAGACCGCCGGTCTCGTCTGACAGGGTCGAGACTGCTGTCTCGTCCAACGAGACCGCCGTCTCGACCTGTCGAAATGGCGAGACCGCCGTATGGGTGAACGAGACCGCCGTCTCGTCCTTGTAGACCCCAAATCTTGCCCGGCCTCCAAATAAAGACCAGAAGACCTCCTATTTGAAGAAGGACGAGCCTAACAAGCCATTAGGAGAGACTATTAGGCCCCATACTAGGGTAGGAGGGAGTTTCTGTACCAAAAAAATAAGTTTTCTCGCTTTGAAGGGACGAGACCGCGTTCTGGGCAACCCAGACCGCCGTTTCGCCTCGCGTAGGAGTCAAGACCGCCGTCTCGCTTAACGAGACGGCGGTCTCGTCACCTACGAAAGACGAGACGGCGGTCTCGTGTAACCAGACGGCGGTCTCGTTGTTTTGACAGGACGAGACGGCGGTCTCGTTGAACGAGACGGCGGTCTCGACCCTGTCAGACGAGAACGGCGGTCTCGCCACCTGACAGCGCGAAAACCTATAAATAGGGGCTCTCCCCCCCCTCATTTCCACACACCACAGCTGCATAACTCTCCCTTCTCTCTAAAACTTCTCTCTAGAATCCCTCCGACGCATTTTCGGAGTTTCTGAGTGCTTTCAAGAGTGATTTTTCGGCGTTCGAGAGATTTTCCGACGCCTTGTAGAGTGAAGGGCTGCCATAAAGCACCCTATTTTTTTTAGAGAATTAATATAAAGCGCGCTTGGGAGGTTCAAATTCTCTCCCTTCACCTTTACTGTCTTTATTTTAAATTATGCAATAGATAATAGGGCCATGTAGTCATACTTTTAATTCCGCAGAATAAAAAGGGTGAAAGTGTATTTTTCTAGTTTATCAATAAAATAAGCCGGCCTGTCATAGGGAACCCGAAAGGGGCGTCGTAAAGGGACTAATACTCCCTTTACACGTAACCAACTCCCTTACCCAACTCTGGTTCTGATGACCAAAGTTGGTTTTCGAAAACCAACGCCTTTTAAACCCCTTTTCCGATGTTTCCGGTAAAAACATCGGTGGCGACTCCATAGAACCCAAAATAAATAAGTCCTTGGGTTAGCCCGGTTATCGAGCAATTCAAGGACACTTTTCGAAAACCTCGTCCCTAGGTTAGCTCGGTTATCGGACAACCTAAGGACGTTGTAACCACCAATAAAAAACGCGAAAAAGAGTCGAAAAACCATCGCGTCGCTCCGACCGACCATCTCTCTTTTGAGACGGCGGCGACAGATGGCGACTCCACTGGGGAAGCCTAGAGAGTTAATCCCATTTAGTGATGGGCTGGCTTAAACAATAAATAAACCAAGAAAATAACACTTTCGCCCTTAACTTGTATTATAACATGCTTTATTGTTTGGCTTTCAATAAACTGTTGTTTGTTTATACTTACGCAATTGCTTGATATATAAATTGCACACAATCCCTTGCACACAACAGTTCCCCCTATACCCGGGGGCAAGAGAGATAACCATAGGGAGTGGGTAGCAGGTACGGTTCGCTGCAGTTAGGGCCTTGTGCCCACCAGTGTGATCGGAAACCACCACTCAAGGTGATAACCTTCCTCTTTTGGCAACAAGACCGACTCTGGCCTTAGTGCTGAGCATGGTTGGACGGCTGGAGAGTGGGGACCCTATAATGGGGGCACCTTGGGGGCCTTAGCCTGGTGAGAACAGTTAGAACCTACCCTTGCCAATACACTTTTCTGCAGGAGAACCCTACCTCGTGATAAAAACGGAATCTCGCCTGTTCGGGGATGATTGAATTGTGTGTGCATATGTTTGTTGCATTTGTATGTTGCATAGCATAAAAAAACTACAAAAAAAATTCCAAAAAATATTTTCACAAATAAACACCCTTATCTCGGACAGTCTGCCTTTTAGCTAGCCTGGTTTCAGGTTCTTTGTAAGCTAAGTAGCCACGCAGTTCCGACAGAAGAGATAAGGGACGATAAATATTCTTTCGCATAAAGCCATATTTTATCTCGGACAGTCTGCCTTTTAGCTAGCCTGGTTTCAGGTTCTTTGTAAGCTAAGTAGCCACGCAGTTCCGACAGAAGAGATAAAAGGCTATAAAATAAAAAAAGCAATAAAAAATCAAAATAAAAAATCCAAAATAAATAAAATAATAATAACAAAATCAAAACATAAATAAAATAATTTTGACAAAGTCGTATCATTCATATTGCATCATAAGTGGAAAAACCAAGAGAGAAAATGAATGCATAAGGAAAGTATGCATACGCATCATTTTAATAAACCCCTCAAAAATGGGTCTTAGAAGCATTTTTTGGGAAAAATAATGAGCCAAATCGCCTTCGGCACTTGCAGCTTGATTCCTCACCTCTTTCTCTTCGTTTTGGTATGTTGTGCGTCCAAATCGGACATCCCAGTCAAAAGTTATGCCACTTTGAACATCTATTGCCCTTTTGTACTGGTGCATGCATAAATGCATTCATTTTTGGGAACACTAGATATCCCTAAGACAATGGCGAAAGAGGCCCCGAGCACATTTTTGACCTTCGCGACAAGGAAGGGACAAGTGTACTAAGATGTGATGGCGATTGCCATTATACTTGTCAAAATCTATGATGGGGAATAAACCATTACACCGAGGTGGGTAGGATACCCCACAAAGCGTAAGCTTTAAGGAGGATACCTAAGCCATTGTCTTAAGGAATATCCATCTCATAAATCATTCAATAAAAATTTTTTTTGCATTCTAGAAAGCGGCTGGTATTCTTCATGCCCTCATCCGCATACAAAAAAAAAACGCAAAATCCCAAACACTATCATACGTCATGTTAGAAAATAAAACATGATAATGTTTAGGAAAAAACAAACACTTGCATACATGGATCCACCAAACTTCATCCTCATAACATGCATCTAATAATAGACAGTCGAAGAAGTGAACATTCCTCAATACCATGAAAAGAGGATCAGGGCATTCGCATGCCATGCACGGGAAGTCAAAAAGAAAATAAATAGAAATATTTACCCGCCTATGGGTTCATTTAGGCTTCTCCGCTTTCAAAAAAAATGTACTTCGAAACATTACATTGAGGAATGTACACTGTCTAGATGAAATAAATAAAATTGTTTTTTTTCATCATCTCAACCGTCTATTGCATTCATGAATCGCATTCATAAATTGCATTCATTCTAATAATAATAAGATAATAAAAAGAAAGGATTAGTCGATGTGCTTTCCACGAATCGAAGTAGGTTGAAGAGCAAGCCTTTCGCCATCAAGTTAATCCGCCCAAGGAGGATAACAAGCCTCAACCATTGGATATCCAAGTTAATAAGGAAAAGGGGGCAAGGATGCCATTACATTTGTTCACCCCATACATCAAATAAGGTTGCACCATTGAGATACGCAGAAACATCTTCCATCAATAAAGATAGCTCCAGTATAGCCAACATTCGGGGAAAAATTAGAAGTGAAAGAATCTACACCCCCAGGAGCTATGCTCCCAAGAATAAAGAAAAAATAAAAAGACCGAAGAAAAACGTAATTCAAAAAGGAAATTGAAGAGACTTTTGGATTCACGACGCTGAGGCAATTCACGACGCTGAGGCAATTCACGACGCTCCGCCAAAGAGACAAACTCAGGGTAGGCGACAAGCTAGTCACAATTTGAGCTAGAGACGACATTCGGATCAGCAAGTCGTTTGCCCTACCTTGAATGGATGCGACTGAAAGGGGACCTTTGAAATATCTTTTGCCAATATGAAAAGACTTCCCCAACAATATGAAGGTGACCCACATGATGAAAAGATATGGATATCGCCCAAACCAAGGGCTCATTAGAAACTCTCAAGGAATAAGGGAGCCACCAGATTTTAAAGACAATCCTTTAAGGCATGGCCTAGGGCATGACCCTACAAAGGATCAAGCTACATAGAGAAAAGGGAAGTCTTCCCCCTACACTTCAAACCAGATTTTCCCATATAGAGGGGTTCAAGCGTCAAAAGCGACTTTAGTCATTAGGTATTCTCCTTCTAATTCTTAGGGATTGTAAATCCAATGACTATTAGAGATTACTCCTCGGGGCTAGCCCGACCCCCGAGCATTGTAGGGCACATATTTCCGTATTAATTACAAAGAATGTCATTCTTACTATCTGCTTCTCTTCTTGCTATTCATGTCTAAACCTCATTAATAACCATGTTTAAGCAAACGTTTTCAAAAGTGTGTCAAAGTGATCAAAATGCGCCATTGACCAAAATAAAAGTCAAATCCATCACCACTGATTGACTAGAAACACAAAATAAAGTTTTACATCGTCATAAACAAAGTCATGTTTCGCCAATGTTGTGCAAAAAGAAAACAAAAATCAAAAGAAGCCCATAAAAGCCAAAAGCCAAAAGAAAAAGGCAAGATACCCGGTAGGAAACCCACCAAGGGGGCTACACAAAAGTTAGGGTAAACCCGCTAAGAAACCCGAACAACCATAAAGGGTAGCCTAGGCAAAAACTAGGGTTACAAAATAAAGTCCACTAGGTTTCCCAAAGCAAGAAAAATGAAACCTAGACAAAAGTTAGGACATAGCACAACATCCTAAGCTGAAAACCCAAAGGGCAGACTAGGGAAGTCAATCAGTCATAGCAAGCGCCATAGAATAAGAGGTCACTCCATAAACGAAACGTTGTTTAAACTAGCCTAAACACTCTCACCAACCTTGGCTAGCCTTGCTTACAAAAACCATTTTTTGTCAAAATAAAGCAATTCTAAAACACAAGCCTTTGAATTAAATATCCTCTTCTTTCTCTTCTCTTGACCCCTACTACAGCATTCTAGTAATTAGTAGGGAAATGTGGAGATAGTAATCAATAGGAGGATCGACATCCCCAAGGAAAGGGAGGGGCGCACTAACATGGCAAGTCGCTCTACAATTAGCACAATCATTCTTCGGTCACGACAAGATCAAGACGACAAAATTGGTACAATCTATCCCGTCGATGAAGGCACATAACGTCTGAAGCTCATCAAAAGGAAAAGCACATTGGTTAATCCTTTTGAAAAATTAATAGTATTATAGGATGCATATCGCCAACATTGCATGCATATGATAGGCTCCTATCTCTCAAAAAAAGAAGAGAAAGAAAAAATACAATAAAAAGAATAATGCCGGCTAGGAGATTCTTAGGCAAAAGTTAGGGTAGCCCGCTAGATCGAAAACTCGCAAAGGGCGGTCTAGGCAAAAGTTAGGGCATTCATAAAAAAAGGAAAAAGCCCGCTAAGATACCCTAGGCAAGAATTAAGGCAGCCCGCTAGACCGAAAACCCCAAAAGGGCGGTCTAGGAAAAAGATAGGGCTCAACCAAAAAAAATGAATAAAAGAGAGGGGCCCTTCATCATAATCATAAAAAAAAAATAAAAAAAATAAAAAAAATTCCAGCAGCAGAATGCCAGTCACTTTTCCAGATGCATCAATCAAAAAGAATAGATTGCATTTAGGGCATCCACACACAAATAGTCGCACAAAACGACTTTGTCAAGATCAAAAATGAAAAAAAATAATAAAATAAAAATCACTTCAGATAAATAACAAAAAACGAAAAGCATTCATGCATATAAGGAGACTAGCTCCATGTTTGTGATTGAAAACAGGATCACTGAGACTGAGTCTACAAATAATGCCCTCAAGAAAGCGGAGCAAGTCGTCAATTAAGCGACTCAGCAGAATAATAGCTTCTAAAAATCAAGTGCTCCAGCTACCATCCTTCTACCCAGAAAAAGAAGGCACATATAAGAAGAAGAGCGAGTTGTCATCATCAAATCAGCTCAGAAGAAATAAGAAGCTTCCAGAAGCCAAAGCCCCAGTCATCATTTTTCTATCCAATAAAAGAGGGCACAATCATCAGACATCATAAAAGAAAAGCCGACGGAAAGGCTTAGTCATCTCCAAGAGGATCCCTGCCTACTCCGAAGGCAACAACAAAAATTACCCCATGGCTCAGCACCGCCATCACATGAGTCATCGAGCACACTCACCCAAAGTCTCCTCCACACTTCCCAATGGAGAATAAAGGCTTCAAGAGGCCATCATCATCAACAGTCAAAAGAGTCCAATCTCCATACCATCAAGGGCTCAACAAAAAGAAAGAAGAGAAAAGGAAAAAAGAAGAAAACCCTTGCATCCCCAGCGGGTGTCCAAAAGGCCATGACAGAGAGCGCCGAATAAAAATCCTCAAATGGATCTCCAAAAAAAAAAAATCTACAAAAAAGAATCAGAAATTCCCATTCTCTAGTAGAATAAGAGCTTCACAAGGTCAGCTCGCATCAACATTAATCAAGGAGCCAAGACTCCATTCCTAGAAAAGAAAAATCAGATCCCCAGGAAGTCAACTAACTAATTCCCTGGTGGATCACTAAAGAAATAAAACGTCATCCCTAGTGGACCTTCCCCAAAAAGAAAGGAAAAAGCCAGCGTAATAAAAAGAGATTAAAAAGTAAAAAGGCTTACGCATTATCCCCACAAAAGCCAGATTTCAAAATCGCGATAAAAAAGAGATAAATCGCGGAAAAAGGCAAAATTAAATAAAAATCCTAGAAAAGGGAAAATCAACGAAAAAAAGGGAATCAGAAATCCCAATGAAACAAGAGCATAGGCAAAGCCAGCTCAAAACAACAGCACCAAACAAGGAGTCACAACTCCATTCCCCAAAAAAGGCGACCAAAATTAGATCCCCAAGGAGTCAACCAACTCCCTAGTAGATCGCAAAAAAAACTTACCCAGAGAGCCTACTGCAAAGGCAAAACCTCAAACGCATATCCTCAGAAAGTTACTTGCCTATATCACCTAACATGGATATCCCTAGTGGAACGCATAGGCAAAACCTCGCAAGCAAAAAAGCAACATTAGCCTATTCAGAGGCAAAGAAAAAAGAAAAGTCTTCACCTCCAAACGAAACATCTGCCTACTCAGAGGCATTACCAAAAACTCAATGGATATCCGCCTACTCAAGAGGCGTCACCAAGACCAACAAATCCCCAGAGGATTCCTGCCTACCTAAGAGGCACTTATAAAAAATTTCCGACAACCAGCAAAGTCGGATGACCACCACAAAAGATAAAAAACAAAGGATCTCTGGCAATCAACAAAGGCTGGACGAACACCAACAAAATCCCCGGTGTGACCCGGATGACTATTCAAGAAATCCGAAGAACAGTCAACTCAACATAAGACGCATTCTCCAGAAGAATGCGCCTGATCTGCGCTCGAGCCGGATCAGTAAGTTGCATTACCACCCTGATGGGGGGCTCGTACCCATCCAGTCCCACACAACGGACTGTACCACCCTGATGGGGGGCTCGTACCCATCCAGTCCCGCACAACGGACTGTACCACCCTGATGGGGGGCTCGTACCCATCCAGTCCCGCACAACGGACTGTACCACCCTGATGGGGGGCTCGTACCCATCTAGTCCCACACAACGGACTGTACCACCCTGATGGGGGGTTCATACCCATCCGGTCCCGCACAACGGACTGCAACTACCAGCCTGATGGGGGGTTTATACTCATCAACCGAAGGATCGGCTACGTCAGGAGTAGTATCCGGAGGTTCTACCAGGTGTCCATCGAAGGGATCGGCTACGTCAGAAGTAGTATCCTGGAAGTGCACGAGCACAGAAATCATTCCCCAGGGAGTCGGCGCATGAGCTACCCGAACAGTAAGCCGCCACCACCACCAGTCCTACGCAACGGACTGTACCAGCCTGATAGGGGGTTTATACCTATCAACCAGCACACGAGAAGCGCCTAACAGGCGCATGAGCTACCCGAACAGTAAGCCGCCACCACCACCAGTCCTACGCAACGGACTGTACCAGCCTGATAGGGGGTTTATACCTATCAACCAGCACACGAGAAGCGCCTAACAGGCGCATGAGCTACCCGAACAGTAAGCCGCCACCACCACCAGTCCCACGCAACGGACTGCAACTACCACCCCGATGGGGGGTTCGTACCCATCAGCCGAAGGATCGGCTCCGTCAGAAGGAGTTCCTGAGGTCTTACCACGTGTTCACCGAAGGGATCGGCTACGTCAGAGGTAGTATCTCAGAAGTGCACGTACACCAAATTTTCCCCCAGAAGATCAACCGCTACAAGATGGGACGTCTGAAGGGCAACCGGGCAAGAGGGTCAACTCCTTTACCCCCCAGTCGATCGTCCCGGCACAGAAGGCCAACAGTCGACTGGACGGGTAAAGGGGGGGCAGCTGTAGACCCCAAATCTTGCCCGGCCTCCAAATAAAGACCAGAAGACCTCCTATTTGAAGATGGACGAGCCTAACAAGCCATTAGGAGAGACTATTAGGCCCCATACTAGGGTAGGAGGGAGTTTCTGTACCAAAAAAATAAGTTTTCTCGCTTTGAAGGGACGAGACCGCGTTCTGGGCAACCCAGACCGCCGTTTCGCCTCGCGTAGGAGTCGAGACCGCCGTCTCGCTTAACGAGACGGCGGTCTCGTCAGCTACGAAAGACGAGACGGCGCTCTCGTGTAACCAGACGGCGGTCTCGTTGAACGAGACGGCGGTCTCGACCCTGTCAGACGAGAACGGCGGTCTCGCCACCTGACAGCGCGAAAACCTATAAATAGGGGCTCTCCCCCCCCCCTCATTTCCACACACCACAGCTGCATAACTCTCCCTTCTCTCTAAAACTTCTCTCTAGAATCCCTCCGACGCATTTCCGGAGTTTCTGAGTGCTTTCAAGAGTGATTTTTCGGCGTTCGAGAGGTTTTCCGACGCCTTGTAGAGTGAAGGGCTGCCATAAAGCACCCTATTTTTTTTAGAGAATTAATATAAAGTGCGCTTGGGAGGTTCAAATTCTCTCCCTTCACCTTTACTGTCTTTATTTTAAATTATGCAATAGATAATAGGGCCATGTAGTCATACTTTTAATTCCGCAGAATAAAAAGGGCGAAAGTGTATTTTTCTAGTTTATCAATAAAATAAGTCAGCCTGTCATAGGGAACCCGAAAGGGGCGTCGTAAAGGGACTAATACTCCCTTTACACGTAACCAACTCCCTTACCCAACTCTGGTTCTGATGACCAAAGTTGGTTTTCGAAAACCAACGCCTTTTAAACCTCTTTTCCGATGTTTCCGGTAAAAACATCGGTGGCGACTCCATAGAACCCAAAATAAATAAGTCCTTGGGTTAGCCCGGTTATCGAGCAATTCAAGGACACTTTTCGAAAACCTCGTCCCTAGGTTAGCCCGGTTATCGGACAACCTAAGGACGTTGTAACCACTAATAAAAAACGCGAAAAAGAGTCGAAAAACCATCGCGTCGCTCCGACCGACCATCTCTCTTTTGAGACGGCGGCGACAGTCCTTCGTAGGTGGCGAGACCGCCGTCTCGTTAAGCGAGACGGCGGTCTCGCCTCCTACGCGAGGCGAGACGGCGGTCTGGGTTGTCCAGAAGGCGGTCTCGTCCCTTCGAGGCAAGAAAACTTATTTTTTGGTACAGAAACTCCCTCCTATCCTAGCATGGGCCCTAATAGTCTCTCCTAATGGCTTGTTAGGCTTGTCCATCTTCAAAATAGGAGGTCTTCTGGTCTTTATTTGGAGGTCGGGCAAGATTTGGGGTCTACATCGGGTAAAGCAGGGGCAGCTGTAGACCCCAAATCTTGCCCGGCCTCAGAATAAAGTCAGAAAACTTCCTATTTGAAGACGGTCGAAGCGTAACAAGCCACTAGGAGAGACTATTAGGCCCCCGTACTAAGATAGGAGGGATTTTTTGGCCCGAAAAATAAAGTTCTCGCGCCTGAAGGGACGAGACCGCCGTCTGGAAATACCAGACTGCCGTCTCGCTTGTCCAGACGGCGGTCTCGCCATTGCAAAAGTTGAGACGGCGGTCTGGGTTCTCCAGACGGCGGTCTTGACCCCTGCTGTGGTCGAGACGGCGGTCTGGGTTTTCCAGACGGCGGTCTCGACCTTGTCAGACGAGACCGGCGGTCTCGCCACTGTCAGGCGCGAAAACCTATAAATAGGGGTCCTCCCCCCCTCATTTCCACACAGAAACAACATAGCTCTCCCTTCTCTCTAGACTTTCTCTCTCTAAGAATCCCTCCGAGGCATTTCCGGAGTTTCTGAGTGTCTTTAGGCATAAACTGAGCGCTCTAAATCTTCTTTAGAATCCCTCCGAGGCATTTCCGGAGTTTCTGAGAGTTGTAAGAGTGAAGGGTTGCCAAAACGCACCCTATTTTTAAAGAAATATAAAAGCTTGCTTTGGAGGTGCATATTCTCCCTCTCTATTTTTATTGTCATTTAAATTACGCAATAGAAGTTAGGGCCATGTAGTCATAAACTTAAATTCCGCATAATAAAAGGGTAAAAGCGCAACTTTCCAGTTTAATTATTTATTCAAAATTAGTCGGCCTATCATAGGGAACCCGAAAGGGGCGTCGTAAAGGAACTAACACTTCCTTTACACGTAACTAACTCCCTTACCCAACTCTGGTTCTAATGACCAAAGTTGGTTTTCGAAAACCAACGCCTTTTTAAAACCCCTTTTCCGATGTTTATGGTAAAAATATCGGTGGCGACTCCATAGAACCCAAATTAAATAAGTCCCTGGGTTAGCCCGGTTATCGGACAACTCAGGGATACTTTCGAAAACCTCGCCCCTAGGTTAGCCCGGTTATCGGACAACCTAAAGGCATTGTAACCACCAATAAAAAACGCGAAAATAAAAAAGGGTCGAAAAACCATCACGTCGCTCCGACCGCCTCTCCTTTTGACGGCGGCGACATGCATGATCAAATTTTCCGCCTTGTAGTTTGATTGCAAGAGTAGTGAATGGTTCGACCCTAACAAGATAATACAAAACCTGTAAAAGATAATAACCATTAACTAATGCAAAATTAGAAACTAAAATGCAACATTATTAAATGCTGTCATTTACATACTGCGTTGATTGTTTCTATTACTACTTTTGAAGACAAGAGAAAAATCATAATGATTTTGATTTATTCTATGACTTGGCAAGGAGATGGAAAATTGACAGCATGTACATCCGATTGCAGGTATCATCCTATTCCACCAATACTTATTAATGTTTCTATACTTCCACTGTCATCCTATTGTTTTTGTTTGCGTTTCTTTTATGCAGGTTCAAGTGTACATCATATTGCTGGTATGATCCTATTCCACCAATACTTATTAATATGTCTATACATCCCTTATCCTTTTATTATGTGTGTCTTTGTGTTTGTCTTATGCAGGTGCACGTGTACATCTTATTGTAGGTGTGATCCTATTCCATCAATACTTATCAATATGTCTATACTTTCATCGTCATCCTATTGTGTTTGTCTTATGTAGGTGCATGTGAACATCTTATTGTAGGGATGATCCTATTCCACCAATACCTATTAATGTGTATATACTTCCACTATCATCCTATTGTATTTCTGTTTGTGTTTGACTCATGTAGGAACACGTGCACATCCCATTGCAAGTATGTCCCTACTCCACCAATAGTTACTAATGTTTCTACACGTCCACTGTCAACTTATTATGTTCATCTTTGTCTTTGTCTTATGCAGGTACAATTGTACATTCTATTGTAGGTATGATCTTATTTCACTAGTACTTATTAATATGTTTATACATCCACTATCATTCTATTGTGTTTGTGTTTATCTTATGTAGGTGCATGTGAACATTCTACTATAGGTATGATTCTATTGCACCAATACTTATTAATGTGTATATACTTCCACTGTCATCCTATTGTATTTCTGTTTGTGCTTAACTTATGCAAATGCACGTATACAATCTATTATAGGTATGATCCTATTCCACAAATACTTATTAATGTTTCTTTATGTCTACTTTCAACTTATTGTGTTCATCTTTGTCTTTGTCTTATGCAGGTACAACTGTACATTCTATTGTAGGTATGATCTTATTTCACTAGTACTTATTAATATGTTTATACATCCACTATCATTCTATTGTGTTTGTGTTTATCTTATGTAGGTGCATGTGAACATTCTATTGTAGGTATGATCCTATTGCACCAATACTTATTAATGTGTATATACTTCCACTGTCATCCTATTGTATTTCTGTTTGTGCTTAACTTATGCAAATGCACGTATACAATCTATTATAGGTATGATCCTATTCCACAAATACTTATTAATGTTTCTTTATGTCTACTTTCAACCTATTGTGTTCATCTTTGTGTTTGTCTTATGCAGGTGCAAGTGTACATCCTGTTGTAGGTATGGTCCTATATCACCAATACTTATTAATGTGTATATACTTTCACTGTCCTCTTATTATGTTTGTCTTATGCAGATGCACATGTACATCCTTTTGCAGGTATGATCCTATTCCACCAATATTTACCAATGTGTCTACATTTCCACTGTTATCCTATTGTGTTTGTATTTTTTTTTTATTTGTCTTATCTATGTGCATGTGTACATCCTATTGCAGGTATGATTCAATTCCACCAATACTTATTAATGTTTCTATACTTCCACTTTCGGCGTATTGTGTTTGTGTTTGTCTTATGCAAATGCACGTGTACATACTTATTATTGTGTCTATACTTTCATTGTCATCCTATTGTGTTTGCGTTTGCTTTTTTGTTTGCGTTTTCTTTTGTATTTGTTTGTGTATGTGTTTTTATTTTTATTTGTGTTTTTTTTTTGCATTTGTTTTTGTCCTTGTGTTTGTGTTTGTATGATTTTGTGTGTGTTTATGTTTGTGATTGTTTGTGTTTATGTTTGTGATTGTTTGTGTTTATGTTTGTGTGTGTGTGTGTTTGTGTTTGACTCATGATGTAGGAGCACATGTACATCCCATTGCAGGTATGTGCCTACTCCACCAATAACTACTAATGTTTCTACACGTCCACTGTCAACTTATTATGTTCATCTTTGTCTTTGACTTATGCAGGTACAAGTGTACATCCTATTTCAGGTATGATCTTATTTCGCCAGTAATTATTAATATGTTTATACATCCACTGTCATTTTATTGTGTTTGTGTTTATCTTATGTAGGTACATGTGAACATTATACTGTAGGTATGATCCTATTGCACCGGTACTTATTATTGTGTCTATACTTTCATTGTCATCCTATTGTGTTTGCGTTTGCTTTTTTGTTTGCGTTTTCTTTGGTGTTTGTTTTTGTGTTTGTGTTTTTATATTTGTTTGTGTTTTTTTTTTGCGTTTGTGTTTGACCTTGAGTTTGTGTTTGACCTTGTGTTTGTGTTTGTATGATTTTGTGTGTGTTTATGTTTGTGATTGTTTGTGTTTATGTTTGTGTGTGTGTGTGTTTGTGTTTGACTCATGTAGGTGCATGTGTACATCCCATTGCAGGTATGTTCCTACTCTACCAATAGTTACTAATGTTTCTACACGTCCACTGTAAACTTATTATGTTCATCTTTGTCTTTGTCTTATGCAGGTACAAGTGTACATCCTATTGCAGGTATGATCTTATTTCACCAGTACTTATTAATATGTTTATACATCCACTGTCATTTTATTGTGTTTGTGTTTATCTTATGTAGGTACATGTGAACATTCTACTGTAGGTATGATCCTATTGCACCAATAGTTATTATTGTGTCTATACTTTCATTGTCATCCTATTGTGTTTGCGTTTGCTTTTTTGTTTGCGTTTTCCTTTGTGTTTGTTTTTGAGTTTGTGTTTTTATATTTGTTTGTGTTTTTTTTTTTTTGCGTTTGTGTTTGTTCTTGTGTTTGTGTTTGTATGATTTTGTGTGTGTTTATGTTTGTGATTGTTTGTGTTTATGTTTGTGATTGTTTGTGTTTATGTTTGTCTGTGTGTGTGTTTGTGTTTGACTCATGTAGGTGCACGTGTACATCGCATTGCAGGTATGTTCCTACTCTACCAATAATTACTAATGTTTCTACACGTCCACTGTAAACTTATTATGTTCATCTTTGTCCTTGTCTTATGCAGGTACAAGTGCACATCCTATTGTAGGTATGATCTTATTTCACCAGTACTTATTAATATGTTTATACAACCACTGTAATTCTATTGTGTTTTTGTTTATCTTTTGTAGGTGCATGTGAACATTCTACTGTAGGTATGATCCTATTGCGTTTGTGTTTGACCTTTTGTTTGTGTTTTTTTTTTTTTGCGTTTGTGTTTGACCTTGTGTTTGTGTTTTTTTTTTTTTTCGTTTTTGTTTGACCCTGTGTTTGTGTTTGTATGATTTTGTGTGTGTTTATGTTTGTGATTGTTTGTGTTTATGTTTGTGATTGTAGACCCCAAATCTTGCCCGACCTCCAAAATAAAGTCAGAAAGCATCCTATTTGACGACGGTCGAAGCCTAACAAGCCATTAGGAGAGACTATTAGGCCCCCGTGCTAAGATAGGAACGTTTTTTGGCCCGAAAATAAAGTTTCTCGCCCTGAAGGGACGAGACCGCCGTCTGGGAATACCAGACCGCCGTCTCGTTTCAACGCAAGGACGAGACTGCCGTCTCGATTTTCCAGACGGCGGTCTCGTCACTCGCAAATTCGAGACGGCGGTATGGATTTTCCAGACGGCGGTCTCGACTCCTGCCAAGTCGAGACGGCGGTCTGGATTTTCCAGACGGCGGTCTCGACCTCTGCCTCGAACGAGACGACGGTCTGGACTTTCCAAACGGCGGTCTCGACCCTGTCAGAGGAGACGGCAGTCTCGACCTGTCAGGCGCGAAAAACTATAAATAGGGGCGTCATTTCTCCCTTTTCACACACCCAGCAGCAAGAGCTCTCCCTTCTCTCTAGAATTTCTCTCTCTAAGAATCCCTCCGAGGCATTTCCGGAGTTTCTGAGTGTCTCTAGGCATACACAGAGTGTTCTAAATCTTCTTTAGAATCCCTCCGAGGCATTTCCGAAGTTTCTGAGAGTTGTAGAGCGAAGGGTTGCCAAAACGCACCCTCTCTTTTTAATATATAAAGCTTGCTTTGGAGGTGCATATCCTCACTCTCTACTTTTTTTTTACTGCTATTAAAATTACGCAATAGAAGCTAGGGCCATGTAGTCATATATTTAAATTCCGCATAATAAAAAGGGTAAAAGCGCAATTTTCCAAGTTTAATTATTCACAAATAGTCGGCCTATCATAGGGAACCCGAAAGGGGCGTCGTAAAGGGACTAATACTCCCTTTACACGTAACTAACTCCCTTACCCAACTCTGGTTCTAATGACCAAAGATGGTTTTCAAAAACCAACGCCTTTTTAAACCCCTTTTCCGATGTTTATGGTAAAAATATCGGTGGCGACTCCATAAAACCCAAATTAAATAAGTCCCTGGGTTAGCTCGGTTATCGGACAACTCAGGGATACTTTTGAAAACCTCGCCCCTAGGTTAGCCCGGTTATCGGACAACCTAAAGGCGTTGTAACCACCAATAAAAAACGCGAAAATCAAAGAGGGTAAAAAAAAAACCATCGCGTCGCTCTGACCGCCTCCCTTTTTGACGGCGGCGACAGATGGCGACTCCACTGGGGAAGCCTAGAGAGTTGATCCCATTTAGTGATGGGTCGGCTTAAAAATAATTAAACCAAGAAAATGGCGCTTTTACCCTGCTTTGTATTATAACATGCTTTATTGTTTGGCTTTCAAATAACTGTTGCTTGTTTATATTTATGCAATTGATTGAAATATAAACTGCACACAAAACCCTTGCACACTACAGTTCCCTCTATACCCGGGGGCAAGTGAGAAAACCATAGGGAGTGGGTGGCAGGTACGGTTCGCTGCAGTCAGGGCCTTGTGCCCACCAGTGTGATCGGAAACCACCACTCAAGGTGATAACCTTCCTCTTTTGGCAACAAGACCGACTCTGGCCTTAGTGTTGAGCATGGTCGGACGGCTGGAGAGTGGGGACCCTATAATGGGGGCACCTTGGGGGCCTTAGCCTGGTGAGAATAGTTAAAACCTACCCTAACCAATGCACCTTTCTGCAGGAAAACCCTACCTCGTGATAAAAACGAAGTCTCGCCTGTTCGGGGATGATCGAATTGTGTGTGCATATGATTGTTGCATTTGTATGTTGCATAGCATAAACTAACAACAGAACAAAATCACAAAAACATTTCACAAATAAACACCCTTATCTCGGACAGTCTGCCTTTTAGCTAGCCTGGTTTCAGGTTCTTTGTAAGCTAAGTAGCCACGCAGTTTCGAAAGAAGAGATAAGGGACGCTAAATATTCGTTCGTATAAAGCCATATTTTATCTCGGACAGTCTGCCTTTTAGCTAGCCTGGTTTCAGGTTCTTTGTAAGCTAAGTAGCCACGCAGTTCCGACAGAAGAGATAAAAGGCTATACAATAAACAAATAAAAATAAAAATTCTTTTTTTTTCAAAAGTTCACAAATAAGACCTGGTCCAAAAATATTGCATTCATAAAACATTCATATAAATAGTTTATTCTTCCAAAAAATAAAATACATGCAAATACCATACATCATGTAGAAAAAATATGATAAATAGCAAAATAAACACTCACATTCTTACAATAAACATCATCATATCATACATTTTGATTCTAGAAAATGGAGGGGACAAGTAGACAAGTGGGGAAGGTGGATATTCTCCGAAGCCATACTGAGAAGCTAGAACGGCTTAGTGCAACGATGCCACCGGAGGTCCGCGCCGATTTTGAAAAGTCCTATGGACGAATTCTGGACCTCCTAAAGATTAGTATTGATCAGGTCTTCATCAGGGTACTGATCCACTTCTGGAACTCCAGTCTGCGGTGCTTTGAATTTCCGCAGTTCGACATGGTGCCCACTTTAGAGGAGTACGAAACAATGTTGAAATGGCCCAAGTCAGCCGGGGTCCATATCCGTCGTGAGGCATATACTCCTGCAGCACCAGTCGCTGCCCTTATCCACCTACCGTACCGACAAAGTACCCTGATAGGAAGAGGGAACGCCTAGGGATGGAGAGTATCCATGTTAGAAGACCACCTGTCTTACCTGGCTGAAAGGGCAGAGTGGGTTGCCTTCAATAAAACCCTGGCATTAATAATCTTTGGAACGATCTTGTTCCCCTTCCACCCTGACACGATCGATCAAGCCGTCATGGACGCTTTCTTCACTTGGGACGTGAACTCGAAGAGTCCCTTGCCTGCTATTCTTGTCGATACCTTGCTATCGGTGGACTTCTGCCACCAGAAGCAAGGGAGAACACTCCGCTGCTGCTCTTCGTTACTTTATGTGTGGAGCATCACGCACCTCTACGCCTCCAGTCACATGGGGATATTCCCCGACCCCTTGAGAAGCTTCTCCAAAATCCCCCTCCAACGACGCCTGACTATAGAATGGAGGGATGAGTTAGAACAAAAGGACGCCAACAGCATATCTTGGGTCTGCCCTTGGTTCTGACCCGGCCCAGTTCTCGTCAGATGTGGGAACTACCCGAATGTACCCTTGATAGGACTCAGGGGTTGCATAGCCTACTCACCTAGAGTAGCTATGAGGCAACTCATGAGAACTCAAACTACTATCTCCCGAGGGGAACTCGGAGGACTGTGCTTCTTTGGAGACCCATGCACAGTCGCGCGACTCATTAACTATGAGAAAAGCATGGGAGAGGCCAGTCTACATGGGAGACAGAGAGCTAGGGAAAGCTCGGGTAACTGTCACCAGTGACTACGAGGTGTGGAGAAGAAGAAGAGAGATGGCTCGACCATCCACCACACCCGTGCCGATCGCCAACAGCGAAGAGCTGCAGGCACAAGTCAATGCCTTGACCCAGAGGGTAGAAATAATGGGAGCCCAGATACGGACCCTTGAGGAAAAAGAACAAGCCTCTATCCTCACGATTGACGGTCTACAAAGGCAAGGCAAGAAAAAGGATCATGAAATAGAGCGCCTCAAGGACCAATGTGCTGACGCAAACGAACAAGCTATCCGAGCATCCAAAACTGCCAGAACCAGCTCGGATAGCCAACTACAGGAGATAACCGCCAGATCAGCACACCTTGAAGCGGAATCAGCTCAGCAGGCTCAAACGATCAAGGAGTTGTCAGAACAACTCCTCCAGGCTCGGCTAGACATCCGCCAAGAGCGAGAAAACAACAGAAAACTCAGCCGAAGTCTCTATGAGCTACGCATTAAGGAGAAAAGCGGGCTAGCTCAATATGACCAAGTGCTACAAGAAAAGGACCAAGCTGTTGCAAGGCTCGATAAACTAGAAGCCTTGGTCATACATCAAGAGGCAAAGATCAAGGATGCTCAGCAATACAGCGAAGAAATGAGCCAAGCGATCCATAAACAAAGCGAAGCGCTCGCTCACCACGTCCGGGAAGCCGAAAGAGAATTACAAAGAAAACAAGACCCGCCTGTGGGTTTCTTTAGGCTTTTCCGTTTTTGCCAAAAGACGCTTCGTAGTATGGAATAGGAGAATGTACACCTCCCAATGAATTAATGAAATATTTTCCTATATTCAACAGTTGTCTACTTGCATACATGAACATTCATTTGCATACTTAACTTCCCCTCCTTCACGCTTAATAAATAAGATAATAAAAAGGAAGGATTAACTAACACATCTTCCAACTCAGAAGAATGGAGAGAAAGCCACTCCTAATAAAGCTCACCCCAACGGTTGAATCATCGCAAGAAGGAAATAAACCTCGGCCGTTGGTCCTCAAGAATAAAGAAGAGGGGGCAAGGACAACGGTGCAACTATTTATGCCACGTCCTTTCCCCTACGAGTCAAATAAAGCTGTACCATGGAGATATGGGGAATCTTCACCAACAAAAGAAGAAATATCGAACATAGCCGGCATTGGGGGCACAACTAGAAGTGGAAGAATCTATTCCCCCAAGGACACACAAGAAAATGTCCTTCAAAATAAAGGAAAAAATAAAAAGACCGAAGAAGAAAAAGAAAATAAAGAATCCAAGGAGGAGACAGAGGAATTACTCCAGTTTATAAGGCAAAGTGAGTATTCCATTATAGACCAGCTCAATCGCACACCTGCAAAGATCACATTGCTATCCTTGATAATGAGCTCGGAACCGCACCGGAACGCCCTGCTGAAGGTCTTGAGCGAGGCGCATGTACCCCATACAATATCCCAAGAAAAGGTCGAGAGGATCGTCGGTCACATTACAGCAAGCGATCACCTCGCCTTCACAGAGGAAGAACTCCCTCTCGAAGGGTCAAAACACAACAAGCCCTTGCACATTTCAGTTAAGTGCAAGGAATACCTCATTGCCAAAGTTCTTGTGGATAACGGGTCGTCCCTGAACGTGATGCCCAAGTGCACACTGGAAAAGTTGACTATCCAGGGAACCCGTCTGCGCCCAAGCAGCACCATCGTTCGAGCCTTCGACGGATCAAAACGAGAATTAGTGGGAGAGATCAATTTGCCAATCCAAGTGGGACCTACTATCTTCGACGTCGATTTCCATGTAATGGACATTACTCCAGCATATAGTTGTCTCCTCGGCAGGCCCTGGATTCATGACGCTAAGGCAGTGCCTTCAACGCTCCACCAAAAAGTCAAATTCATAGTGGGTGACAAACTGGTCACGATCCAAGCAGAAGACGATATCCTGATCAGTGGACCGTCCACCCAACCCTACGTGGATGCGGCCGAAGAGGCCCTTGAAACATCTTTTCAAGCGCTCGAAATTGCCAGCATAGAGCGACTTCCCAGAAATACAAAAGTAGCCCGCATGATGTTGAAGCATGGCTACCATCCTGGCCAAGGACTGGGGGCAGATTCCCAAGGGATGAGGGAACCCCCAGAATTCAAAGACAATCCCCACAAGTATGGCCTAGGATATAACCCTTTCAAGGGTCAAGCGGAAAAAGCAAAAGGGAAGTCCCCCCTCCGCACACTCAAGCAGATTTTCCGAAGTGGAGGGGTGCAAGCGTCAAGAGCCACTCTAGTCATTAGGAAATCTTTTTCTTTGTTTAAGGGATGTAAACCCCATGATTGTTAGAGATTATCCCCTGGGGCGAGCCCGACCCCCGGGCATTTCAGGGCACGTATTCCCTTATTAATTAATAAAGAATGATTCTTTCCATCTGCTTCTCTTCTTTCTACTTCTGACTGGACCCCATAAATAACCCTGTCTAAGTAAACATAAAAGAAAAAAAAAAATAAGAAGCGCTTCCAAATAATCAAACCCTCATCATTGCTATCATCGTCAAGTTAGCTGATTAGAAGCACATAAAAATAAGACTTCACCTAAGCCACGAAGAAAGTCACGCTTCGTCAATACTGTGAACAAAAAAATAAATCCAAAAAACAAAAAAAGCCCAGAGAAGCCAAAGGCCAAAGAAAAGGGCAAATTACCCGGTAGGAAACCCACTAAGGGGGCTACGCAAAAGATAGGGTCAACCCGGTAGGATACCCGAACAACAATAAAGGGTAACCTAGGCAAAAGTTAGGGTTACAAATAAAGGTCCGCTAGGATTCCTCCAAAATTTTACAAGAGAGAGAACCTAGACAAAAGATAGGGCCAACACACAGTATCCTAGTTCGAAAACCCCAAAGGGCGATCAAGGAAAATCAGCAAGCTATTTAAAAAGCAATGAAAATAAAACCGGAGAGCGCAAATACAAAAAGAAGAAAGAGGAAAATGTTTGCTTAGACGAAGCTTAAACACCCAGGCTTAACCCTAGCCAGCCATTCTTACAAATCCTTTTATCAATAAAAATCAACCCTCTAAAACACAAACCACTGATTTTTACCCCCTTTACTTCTTTTCTCTTGACCCTCACGACAATATTCTAATAATTAATCTGGGAATATGGAGGCGTATAGTCAACAAGAGGATTGAAATCCCTAGAGCAAGGAAAAAGGGACACTACATGACAAAAGTGCTCTACAAAAAAGAAGAGAAGAAGAAAAAACAAAAGAAAAGGAGAAAGAAAGGAACTACTCTTCGGTCACAAGAAGTCCGGTATGGTACAGCCAAAGACAAACACAGCGAATCAGAAGGCTTTCGGCGCAACAAGACATGTCGGTTAAATCCTTCTGAAATATTAACCAAAGTAGGCATCATAGGACATCAAACATGAAAACATTTTCATGCATAAAATGTTTTTGAACCAGGTCCTATTTCTTATGCAAAAAAAAAAAAAAAATCACCGAAATTCGAGACCGCCGTCTGGGTTTTCCAGACCGCCGTCTCGTTTCGTTGACCAAACGAGACCGCCGTCTCGAGAAACCAGACCGCCGTCTCGACTTAGGTAAAATCGAGACCGCCGTCTGGATTATCGAGACCGCCGTCTCGATTTGTTGACCAAACGAGACCGCCGTCTCGACTTTCCAGACGGCGGTCTCGACCTGAAAAAAATTCTATATAAAGGGGGCGCGCTTGGGGGGTTTCCTCACAACCCTCCAAGCCTCCAAAACCTCCAGAGCCTTCAAAACTCTCCTCCAGACCCTCTGTGCTCAAGATGTTCGGGAGAAGTGCCTCCAGGAAGCGAAGGGCCACCGCCGGGGCTAGCAGCTCGGCACCACCGCCACCCCCAGACCCTTCTCAACTTCAACCACAACACCAGGCCCGCCTGGACAACCTCCGAAACTACCAGTGGCACTCCCTGCTGACACTGGACTTCAGCATCTTGGCTGAGTTCAGATGGGAGGAAGACGTTCGAGCGCACATTGATAACATAGGGTGGGGTTTTCTGCTACAGCCTCCACCCGTTCATGTCTACCCACAGGCGGTACTCGAGTTTCTGGCCTCGGTCTCCCTCATTGAGATCCCCTCTATGGCCTCAGGCATGCAGCCCACCAAGATGGTCAACTATTTTATGGGTGGGCAATACCACACTACCACTTTGGAGGAATTCAATGATTCCATTGGATTCATCCGGCCCGAGGCGGCGTTAACTCGGGAGTACCGTGAGGCCATTTGCTCTAGGCCCACCAACCTCACCGCTGCTGAGATGTGGCATGAGCTCACTAGGGCCACCACATTGCCTTCATTAATGAGGGGGTCTGCACTCCCCCCACCACTCCGCATCTGCCACAAGCTGCTGGCAGGCACCTTCCATGCCAGGAAAGAGAGTCAGGGGAAGATATCCCTCCCTGACCTCTTTGTCCTCTATTGCATGCACCAGCGACGTCGCTGCAATCCTGGGTACTTCCTCCTGAGGGCCCTGAAGGACTTCGGGAGTAGATCCACGGGGGCCATCCTTGTGGCTCCCCTCATCACCCCTCTAGCAGAGAGAATGGGGTGCCCCGGCCGGGAAGAGCTGGCCCGCAATCTGCGACCCGAGCCCATCAACGGGCCAATGCTGGTCAGCATGGGGATGCTGATACGCCGGGGAAATCAGTTCGCCCTGCATCCCACCCTGGACTTTGAGCTGGACCTCCAGGGAATAGTGGCGATGCAGGATGCGCCCACATCTCCCGGCTCCCAGCAGCAGCGGCAGCAGCAGCAGCAGCAACCACCACCATACACGGAGGACTTTGCCGGCCTCCACCAACACATGGACGACCTGAGCCAGCAGCTCGGCCAAATGGCGATATGGCAAGAGCAACAGACCCAGTGGCGGCAGGACCAAGACGTTCGCCAACAAGCCCTTCAAGAGGGCCAAAACGAGATCTGCCAAGAGCAGCAGAGGATGCGGCAGGAGTGGGCAGCATTCCAGGAGGATTACAACGACGAACTCCAGGAACAAATCGACTTCCGCTACCACATGTATAAACATTTCCCCCACCAAACTCCTTCTGATGATGATGACTCTTAGGGACTGTACTGGTTGAAAAATCGCTGTAATAAAAAAACTCCTATAAATAAAATTTTATTTCCCGCATTCTTTTGCCTTCTTTTACAAAAGCCAGCGTAACAAAAAAGAAGCTTAAAAAAGAAAAAAGGCACACGCTTAAGAAAAAGCCGGAATCCAAAAATCGCAAGAAAAAAGATAAAACCGCGAGAAAAAGGCAGGATAAAAGTTAAGACTACCTCAACCAATAAAAATCGACTACCAAGCAAAAGTCAAACACAAAGAGAAGACCCGACTAACCAGCAAGAGTCGGATAACCACCACAAAAACAGAAACAAAGAAATCCCCAGCAACCAATGGAGCTGGATGGACAACCAACAAAATCCCCGGCACAGCCCGGATGAACATTCAAAAAAATACAAGAACAATCTACCAACATAGAAATTACTCCCCAGGAGCAGGCGCATGGTCAGAATCAGTAAGCCGCCACCATTGCCAAAGGATCAGCTACCGCAAGATGGAGCATCCGGAGGCTAAACACTAGATGAGGGTGTAAACTCATCAAGCCTTACAAAAGGGGGCTTACCGGGCGGGGGTTCGTACTCGTCAAACACTAGATGGGGGTGTAAACTCATCAGGCCTTACAAAAGGGGGCTTACCGGGCGGGGGTTCGTACTCGTCAAACCGGATGAGGGTTCGTACTCATCAGCTGAAGGGGTCAGCTACCGCGTCGAAGGAGCATCCCAGAGGCGCACAACACATCTCCCCAGAGGATCATCCGCCGCAGAGACGAAGTATTTGAAGGGAAACCGGGCAAGAGGGTCAACTCCTTTACCCTCCAGTCGATCACCTTGGCACAAAAGGCCAAGCAGTCGACTGGTCAAGTAAAGGGGGGGCAGCTGTAGACCCCAAATCTTGCCCGGCCTCCAAAATAAAGTCAGAAAGCATCCTATTTGACGACGGCCGAAGCCTAACAAGCCATTAGGAGAGACTATTAGGCCCCCGTACTAAGATAGGAAGGTTTTTTGGCCCGAAAATAAAGTTTCTCGCCCTGAAGGGACGAGACCGCCGTCTGGGAATACCAGACCGCCGTCTCGTTTCAACGCAAGGACGAGACCGCCGTCTCGATTTTCCAGACGGCGGTCTCGTCACTCGCAAATTCGAGACGGCGGTCTGGATTTTCCAAACGGCGGTCTCGACTCCTGCCAAGTCGAGACGGCGGTCTCGACCCTGTCAGACGAGACGGCGGTCTCGACCTGTCAGGCGCGAAAAACTATAAATAGGGGCGTCATTTCTCCCTTTTCACACACCCAGCAGCAAGAGCTCTCCCTTCTCTCTAGAATTTCTCTCTCTAAGAATCCCTCCGAGGCATTTCCGGAGTTTCTGAGTGTCTCTAGGCATACACAGAGTGTTCTAAATCTTCTTTAGAATCCCTCCGAGGCATTTCTGGAGTTTCTGAGAGTTGTAGAGCGAAGGGTTGCCAAAACGCACCCTCTCTTTTTAATATATAAAGCTTGCTTTGGAGGTGCATATCCTCACTCTCTACTTTTTTTTTACTGCTATTAAAATTACGCAATAGAAGCTAGGGCCATGTAGTCATATATTTAAATTCCGCATAATAAAAAGGGTAAAAGCGCAATTTTCCAAGTTTAATTATTCACAAATAGCCGGCCTATCATAGGGAACCCGAAAGGGGCGTCGTAAAGGGACTAATACTCCCTTTACACGTAACTAACTCCCTTACCCAACTCTGGTTCTAATGACCAAAGTTGGTTTTCGAAAACCAACGCCTTTTTAAACCCCTTTTCCGATGTTTATGGTAAAAATATCGGTGGCGACTCCATAAAACCCAAATTAAATAAGTCCCTGGGTTAGCCCGGTTATCGGACAACTCAGGGATACTTTTGAAAACCTCGCCCCTAGGTTAGCCCGGTTATCGGACAACCTAAAGGCGTTGTAACCACCGATAAAAAACGCGAAAATCAAAGAGGGTCGAAAAAAAACCATCGCGTCGCTCCGACCGCCTCCCTTTTTGACGGCGACGACAGTGATTGTTTGTGTTTATGTTTGTGTGTGTGTTTGTGTTTGACTCATGATGTAGGTGCACGTGTACATCCCATTGCAGGTATGTGCCTACTTCACCAATAGTTACTAATGTTTCTACACGTCCACTGTCAACTTATTATGTTCATCTTTGTCTTTGTCTTATGTAGGTACAAGCATACATCCTATTGCAAGTATGATCTTATTTCACCAGTAATTATTAATATATTTATACATTCACTGTCATTTTATTGTGTTGGTGTTTATGTTATGTAGGTACATGTGAACATTCTACTGTAGGTATGATCCTATTGCACCAATACTTATTATTGTGTCTATACTTTCATTGTCATCCTATTGTGTTTGTGTTTGCTTTTTTGTTTGCGTTTTCTTTTGTGTTTGTTTTTGAGTTTGTGTTTTTATATTTGTTTGTGTTTTTTTTTTTTTGCGTTTGTGTTTGTGTTTGACCTTGTGTTTGTGTTTGTATGATTTTGTGTGTGTTTATGTTTGTGATTGTTTGTGTTTATGTTTGTGATTGTTTGTGTTTATATTTGTGATTGTTTGTGTTTATGTTTGTGTGTGTGTGTGTTTGTGTTTGACTCATGTAGGTGCACGTGTACATCCTTGTCGCCGCCGTCTGAAAAAGAGAAGGACGGTCGGAGCGACGTGATGGTTTTTTCGACCCTTTTGTTTTTCGCGTTTTTTATGGGTGGTTACAACGCCTTTAGGTTGTCCGATAACCGGGCTAACCTAGGGGCGAGGTTTTCGAAAGGTTTCCTTGGGTTGTCTGATAACCGGGCTAACTCAAGGACTTATTTATTTTGGGTTCTATGGAGTCGCCACCGACGTTTTTACCGGAAACATCGGAAAAGGTTTTTGAAAGGCGTTGGTTTTCAAAAACCAACTTTGGTCATTAGAACCAAAGTTGGGTAAGGGAGTTAGTTACGTGGTAATGGAAGTATTAGTTCCTTTACTACGCCCCTTTCGGGTTCCCTATGACAGGCCAGCTTTTATTGATAAATAAACCGGAAAAATACGCTTTTGCCTTTTTTTATTATACGGAATTTAAAGTTATGACTACATGGCCCTAATCTATTGCATAATTTAAAATTTAAAGCAGTAAAAGATAGAGAGGGAGAATTTAAACCTCCGAAGCAAGCTTTTTGTTTTATTTCTTTAAAAGAAATGGGTGCTTTTTGGCAGCCTTTCACTCTACACGACGCTGGAAACTCTTCTACACGCCGAAAAATGCTCACAAAAGCACTCAGAAGCTCCGGAAATGCGTCGGAGGGATTCTAGAGAGAAGTTTTTAGAGAGAAGGGAGAGCTAAAGCTTGTGGTGTGTGGAAATGATGGGGGGAGGACCCCTATTTATAGGTTTTCGCGCCTGTCAGTGGCGATGTAGACCCCTAATTTTGCCCGGCCTCTCAAAATAAAAGCTAGAGGAATTTCACCCAAAGATGGAGTTCATCCGGCTTCCCAAAACCGAGAAGGACCTCCCACAATAGAAGACGGAGTTCACTCATTCACACAATAAAAGCCAAAAGAGACTTCCTACACAAAGACAAAGTTCGCCTGGCATCTTAATGAAGGCCAAGAAGACTTCCTATATGAAGATAAAGCTTCAATGGACACACATCGGCATCAATCTACGTCCGAAAACGGCAAGGAAAGCTTCCCGGGGTCCCAGAACGCGAAGACTGGACAAAACAGGCCGAGACCACGGTCCCAGAAGTGGGACGGCCGTCCCAACTGCCATTTTACAGTTGGGACGCGCGTCCCGAATGTGGGACGGCCGTCCCAAACCCAATTTAAGTGGGACGGCCGTCCCGGCTCCCCTGGTGGTCCCGCTCTATGTAAATTTGCCATTTGGGACGGCCATCCCAGTCCAGATGGCCGTCCCAACCCAGACGGCCGTCCCAAAGTGCGCCAGCTGCGAAAAACTATAAATAGGAGGCTCATTTGCCACTTTTTCACAACACAGACACTCCAGAAGAGCTCTGAAACACTCAGAGCACTTGTCTACTTCTCTCCCTCTCTCGAATGATCTTTCCGATTGCCTTAAATAGGTAACAATCGGTTAAGGAATTATATTCCGGCATTTGATTCTTCTTTAAATTTTTAGTGGAGTCGATCTTGTATTGGTGAGGAGAGTCCGTATAGAGAGAGGGTTGCCAAA
>OY731398.1:26236410-26519056 GCA_963425845.1 Sphenostylis stenocarpa
TTCATCTACACACCCACAAACTAAACTATATCAACTCAATATTTCTTCATCAAATCCAACAAGTGCTTCAGAAAGAGACGGGCTAGCTTAGTACGGCCAAGTACTACAAGAAAAGGACTGAGCCCTTACAAAACTCGATGAACTACAAGCCTTGGTCGTCCATCAAGAGACGAAAATCAAAGAGGCTCAAAAGTACAGCGAAGACATGAGTCAGGCAGTCTAGAAGCAAAGCGAGGCGCTCGCTCGTCACGTCCGGGAAGCCGAAAGAGAATTACATAGAGATCAAGACCCGCCTGTGGGTTTCTTTAGGTTTTTTCGTTTTTGCCAAAAGTTGCTTCGTAGTATGGAATAGGGGAATGTACACCTTCTAACGGATAAATGAAATTTTTCCTTTATTCAACAATTGTCTACTCGCATGCATATCATTCATCTGCATATTTAATTTCCCCTCCTTTCACGCTTAATAAACAAGATAATAAAAAGGAATGATTAATTGACACGTCTTCCAAAACAGAAGAATGGAGAGAAAGCCACTCTTAATCAAGCTTTCTCCAACGGTCGACTCATCACGAGAGGAAAATAAGCCTCGACCGTTGGTCCTCAAAAATAAGGAAGAGGGGGCAAGGACGCCAGTGCGACTATTTATGCCACGTCCTTTCCCCTACGAGTCAAATAAAGTTGTACCGTGAAGATATGGGGAATCTTCACCAATAAAAGAGGATATCACGAATTTAGCCGGTATTGGGGGCATGACTAGAAGCGGAAGATTCTACTCCCCCAAGGACTCACAAGAAGATGTCCCCAAAAATAAAGGAAAAAATAAAAAGACCGAAGAGGAAAAAGAAAATAAGGAATCCAAGGAGGAGACAGAGGAATTACTCCAGTTTATAAGGCAAAGCGAGTATTCCATCATAGACCAGCTCAATCGTACACCTGCAAAGATAACATTGTTATCTCTAATGATGAGCTCGGAACTGCACAGAAACGCCCTGCTGATGGTCTTGAGCGAAGCGCATGTACCTCATACTATATCCCAAGAAAAGGTTGAGAGGATCGTCGGTCACATTATGGCAAGCGATCACCTCACCTTTACAGAGGAACAACTACCCCTCGAGGGGTCGAACCACAACAAGCCCTTGCACATTTCAATCAAGTGCAAGGAATACCTCATCGCCAAAGTTCTTGTGGATAACGGGTCATCCTTGAACGTGATGCCCAAGTGCACACTAGACAAATTGACTATCCAAGGAACCCGTCTGCGCCCAAGTAGCACTATCGTTCGAGCATTCGACGGATCAAAGCGAGAAGTGGTGGGAGAAGTTAATTTACCAATCCAAGTTGGACCCACTATCTTCAACGTCAATTTCCAGCATACAGTTGTCTCCTCGGCAGGCCTTGGATTCATGACGCTAAGGCAGTACCTTCGACGCTCCACCAGAAAGTTAAATTCATAGTGGACAACAAATTGGTCACGGTCCAAGCAGAGGATGATATCCTGATCAGTGGACCGTCCACCCAACCTTATGTGGATGCGGCTGAAGAGGCCCTTCAAACTTCTTTTCAAGCGCTCGAAATTTCCAGTATAGAAAGACTTCCCAAAAACACAAAGGTAGCCCGCATGATGATGGAGCATGGTTACCATCTTGGCCAAGGACTAAGGGCAGACTCCTAAGGCATAAGGGAACCCCCAGAATTCCAAGATAATCCTTTCAAGCATGGCCTAGGATATGACCCTACTAAGGGCCGAACAGAAAGACGAAAAGGGAAGGCTCCCCTCCGCACACTCAAGAAAATTTTCCGAAGTGGAGGGGTGCAAGCGTCAAGAGCTACCCTAGTCATTAGGAAATATTTTTCTTCATTTAAGGGATGTAAACCCCATGATTGTTAGAGATTATCCCCCGGGGCTAGCCCGACCCCCAGGCATTTTAGGGCACATATTCCCTTATTAATTAATAAAGAATGCTTCTTACTATTTGCTTCTTTTCTCGCTATTTCTGACTAGACCTCACAATAACCTTGTCTAAGTAAACGGAAAAAGAAAAAGAAGAATAAAAAGCGCATCCAAATAACCAAAAATTCACCATTGCCATTACAGTCAAACTAATTGATTAGAAGCACCAAATAAGACTTCACTTCACCATAAAGAGAGTCACGCTTCGCCAATATTGTGAAAAAAAAAACCATAGAAGCCAAAGGCCAAAAAAAAAACCCGGTAGGAAACCCACTAAGGGGGCTACGCAAAAGATAGGGTCAACCCGGTAGGATACCCGAACAAAAATAAAGGGTAGCCTAGGCAAAAGTTAAGGTTACAAAATAAGGTCCGCTAGGATTCCCTAAAAATACAAAAAAGGAACCTAGACAAAAGATAGGGCCAAAACACAATATCCTAGTTCGAAAACCCAAAGGGCGATCTAGGGAAATCGACTAGCCATAAAGAGCAATGGAAACAAAACTAAGGCGCAAATACAAAAAAAAGGGGGAAACGCTTGCTTAGACAAAAAGCTTAAACACCTAAGTCTAACCCTGGCCAACCATTCTTACAAAAACCTTTTTCTAAATGAAATTAACCTTCTAAAACACAAGCCATTGAATTTACCTCTTTACTTCTTTTCTCTTGACCCTCACAACAATATTCTAATAATTAATTTGGGAATATGGAGGCGTATAGTCAACAAGAGGATTGAAACCCCTAAGAATGGAGAAAAAGGGACACTACATGACAAAGAGTGCTCTACAAAAAAAAAAGAGGAAAGGAAAAAAAAGCTACCCTTCGATCATAAGAAGTCCGGCATGGTACAGCCAAACGCAAAAACCCAGATCAGAGGACATCTGGCGCTACAAGACACGTCAGTTAAATCCTTTTGAGAAACTAATTGAAATAGGCATTATAGGACATCAAACATAAAAACATTGCATGCATAAAATGTTTTTGAACCAGGTCCTATTTGCTTTTAACAAAAAAAAAACCGTAATTCGAGACGGTCGTCCGGAATTCCCAGACCGTCGTCTCGGTCTCAAAGCAAAACGGGACCGCCGTCTCGACTTAGCTGAAAACGAGACCGCCGTCCCGCTTGGCGAGACAGCCGTCTCGGTTAAGGCCAAAGTTGAGACCGCCGTCTCGACTTCCCAGACGGCCGTCTCGACTTGCACAAAACCGAGACCGCCGTCTTGACTTCCCAGACGACGGTCCCGGATTCAATTTTTTTCCTATAAATAGGGGAGGGGTCTTGAGGCTCTCCATAACTCCTCTGCACTCCAACTCTCAGATCTCTCACTTCCAAGCGCTTTTTTGACAAAATGTTTCGTGGAAGTCAGTCAAGGAAGAGAAGAGGACCTGCTGGCCCTAGCAGTTCCTCAGCACCTGCTCCTCAAGACCCCCGCACGGCTCTCACCGCTACACCAGGCTCGCCTAGAGAACATCAGGGGGTACGCATGGCACCCCATGCTCAAGCTAGACTTCGGCATCCTCGCCGAATTTGGATGGGAGGATGACGTCCGGGCCAACATAGACAACATCGGATGGGGCTTCCTCCTGTAGTCTCCCCCCACCCATGTCTACCCTCAAGCAGTGATGGAGTTCCTGGCCTCCATCTCCTACGCCGAAACTCCCGCCATGATCCCAGGCATGTCACCGACGAAGATGGTGACATACTTTATGGGTGGGATGTATCGGACCACCACCCTGGACGAATTCAACGTGTCCATTGGATTCGTCCGGCCCGAAGACGTGCTGACCCAGGAATACCAGGAGGCCATCTGCGCACGCCCCACCAACCTCACCGCCGACGAGATGTGGGAAGAGCTCACTAGGGCACCCACATTGCCCACGCTGATGAAGGGCTCAGCACTCCCCCCGGCCCTCCGCATTTGTCACAAGCTGCTGGCGGGGACCATCCACAGCAGGAAGGAGAGTCAGGGTAAGGTAACTCTCCCCGACCTCTTCGTCCTTTACTACATGTGCCAGAGGCGTCGATGCAACCCTAGCTACTTCTTCCTGAAGGCCCTCAAGGACTTCGGAAGTAGGCTGATGGGAGCTGTCCTCATCACCCCCCTGGCAGAAAAATGGGGGTGCAGTGGCCGGGAAGAACTGGCCTCCAGTCAACGGGTCGATACTGGTCAGCATGGAGATGCTCATGTGCCGCGGAACCCAGCTGGTCCTCCACCCATCGCTGGATTTCGCCTTGGACCTCCAGGACATCGTGGCAATGCACGATCTCCCGACACCTCCCGATTTCCAACAGCCACAACAGCAGCATCAGCATCAGCAGCAGTACACAAACGACTTTGTTGGCATAAACCGTAACATCTACGATCTGCGCCAGCAATTCGAGCAGATATCTGTAAGGCAAGAATAGATATCCCTAAGACAAGAAGCCTTCGACACCAGACTGGAGACGATATACCAGTATCAGGAGGGAATGAGGCAAGACTGGGCAACGTTCCAGCAAGAATACCGAGATGAAGTCCGGGACCAGCAGAGTTCCGGAGGCACATGTACCAGCAATTCCCCTCCTACGGATCGTCTCCAGACGATAGCCCATAGTCTTAGGGATAGCACTTATAGAATAGGGTTGTTGTAATAAAATCTTTCATAAATAAAAATTTTATTCCATGCATCTTTTTATCCCTTCCAAAAGTCAGCATAATCAAAAGAAGATACAGAGTCAAAAGACTTACGCTCAAGAAAAAAAAAGCCAAAATCCAAAATCGCGAGAAAAAAGAGATAAAACCGCGAAAAAAGGCAGGATTAAAACAAAGTCAACCACCTTGACCACCAAAACTTCGACAACCAAGCAAAGGTCGAACACAAACAAAGCCCACCCAACCAGCCAACAAGAGTTGGGTGATCACCATCAAAAGATCAAAAATAAAGAATCCCCAACAACCGACAAGGCATAACACCAACAAAATCCCCGGCGCAGACCAGACAACCAAATCAAAGACAAGAGAACACATCTCAACACCGGCGCATGAGCTAGAGCAGTAAGTCGCCACCACAACCAAAGGATCGGCTACCGCAAGAAGGAGCATCCGGAGGCATAACACCAGATGGGGGTGTGTACTCATCAAGCCTTACAAAAGGGGGTTTACCAGACGGGGGTTCATACTCGTCAAACACCAGATGGGGTGTATACTCATCAGGCCTTACAAAAGGGGGCTTACCGGATGAGGGTTCATACTCGTCAAACCAGATAGGGGTTCATACTTATCAGCCGAAAGGATCAACTATCGCCCGAGGAAGCATCCTGGAAGCACACCTTTTCCTGGAAGATCAACCGCCACAAAGACAGAAAATCTGAAGGACAACCGGGCAAGAGGGTCAACTCCTTTACCCTCCGGTCGATCTCCTTGGCACAGCAAGCCAGCAGTCGACTAGTCAGGTAAAGGGAGGCAGTTGTAGACCCCAAATCTTGCCCGACCTCATAATAAAGACTAGAAGACCTCCTTTTTGAAGATGGATGAAGCCTAAGAAGCCATTAGGAGAGACTATTAGGCCCCATACTAGGATAGGAGGGATTTTTGGCTCAAAAATAAGGATTTTCGCCTTTTAAGGTCAAGACCGCCGTCTCGCCTTGCGCAAATGGCGAGACCGTCGTCTCGTTTGGCGAGACGGCCGTCTCGACTTGACAACGCGAATCCCTATAAATAGGAGTGTCATTCCCCTCATTTCCCACAGTTCTTCCATTCTCTCTCTAGATATTTCTTCAAATTCTCTTTCTAGAACCCCTCCGAAGCATTTCTGGAGTTTCTGAGAACTTTCTAGAGTGTTTTATAGCGTTTTGAGTGATTCCGGCACTGTAAAGAGTGAAGGGCTGCCAAAAAGCACCCTAATTGCAAAGAATTAATAGAAAGCTTGCTTCGGAGGTTTCTATACTCTCTCTCTCTACTTTACCGCTTTAATTTTAAATTATGCAATAGAAACTAGGGTCATGTAGTCATAACTTTAAATTCCGCAAAATAAAGGGTAAAAGTGTATTTTTCATCGGTTTATTTATTTATCCAAAGTAGCTAGCCCATCATAGGGAACCCGAAAGGGGCGTCGTAAGGGAACTAACACTTCCCTTACACGTAACTAACTCCCTTACCCAACTCTGGTTCTAATGACCAAAGTTGGCTTTTTCGAAAACTAACGCCTTTTTACTCCTTTTCCGATATTTTCGGTAAAAACGTTGGTGGCGACTCCAAAAGAACCCTTCAAAAACTAGTTCTTGGTTTAGCCCGGTTATCGGAAAATCCAAGAGCGCCTTTTCGAAAACCTCGCCCCTAGGTTCAGCCCGGTTATTGGACAACCTAAAGGCGTTGTAACTGCACCAATAAAAACGCGAAAATTGGAAAGTCGGAACTATCGCGTCGCTCCGACCGCCTCGTTTTGACGGCGGCGACATTAATAAACAATGTTGAGTCAATTTTTCCTCTAGAAAAATCTTTTTCTAATAGAAAATTGCTTAACCTTTCATACCATGATCTAGGAGCTTGTTTTAATCCATAAAGTGTCTTTTTCAATTTAAAAATATGATCAGGGTATTTGAAATCTTCAAAACCTGGAGGTTGTTGCACATATATATCTTCTTTAATAAAACCATTTAGAAAAACACTTTTCACATCCATTTGATATAGTTTAAATTTCATCATTGAAGCATAAGCAAGAAGTAGGCGTATAGCCTCTAACCTAGCAACAGGAGCATAGGTCTCATCATAATCTATACCTTCTTCTTGACAATATCTTTTTCCCACAAGTCTAGCTTTATTCTTAGTTATGTTTCCATCTTTATCAAGCTTGTTCCTAAATACTCATTTAGTTTCAATTACTTGATGATGTTCTTTTCTTGGAATTAGTTCCCAAACTTGATTTCTTTCAAACTGATTTAATTCTTCTTGCATTGCAATATACCATTGATCATCCTTTAGGGCTTCCTCAACATTCTTGGGTTCTATCTGTGAGACAAAAACTACAATCATACAGAAATTAGACATATTTCTAGTACTTACCCCTTTTGAAATATCACCAATTATGTTGTCAAGTGATAGTCCTCTTGGTGATTGTCATGCTTTTGTTAACTCGAATGGTTGAGATGGTTCATTTTCATTTAAGTATATTTCTTCTAATGTTTCCTTAAGGGACTCTTCATCACCTGCATTTTCTTTTCTTGACTCAAGAGAATTTTCTTCAAGGTCTACAATTTCATCAAAAGTAGCATGCATAGATTCTTCTATATTTAATGTTCTATTAAATACTCTATATGCTTTGCTAGTAGGAGAATAGCCTAAGAAGATAGCCTCATCAGCTTTGGAATCAAATTTACCTTAGTTATCTTTACCATTATTTAACACAAAACATTTACAACCAAAGATTTTCAAATGACCTACACTTGGTTTTCTCCCTTTAAATAGCTCATAAGGAGTCATTTCCAAGATAGGTCTAATGAGCATTCTATTTAAAACATAACATGCAAGACTTACAGACATCGGCCCAAAAGTATTTAGGAACTTTGGATTCATTCAACATAGTTTTAGCTAGTTCCTCTAAGGATCTATTTTTTCTTTCTACTACACTATTTTGTTAGGGCATTCTAGGTGCAGAAAAATTATGTAAAATACCATTTTCTTCACAAAAATTTTCAAAATATTCATTTTGAAATTCTCTTCCATGATCACTTCTTAATACTTTAATTCTTAATTCTTTTTTATTTTGAATTTGTTTTGCAAACTTTCTAAAAACCTTAAAGGCTTCATTTTTCAAAGTTAAGAAAAATATCCAAGTAAATCTAGAGTAGTCATCAATAATCACAAGAGCATAAAAATTTCCTCCAAAGCTTTTAATTCTAGATGGTCCAAAAAGATCTAAATGTAAGAGTTCTAAAGGCTTTGAAGTTGAAACTATGTTCTTAGTTTTGAAAGATGATTTTACTTGCTTACTTTTTTGACATGCATCACATAATTTATCTTTTTCAAATTTTAGCTTAGGCAAACCAACAACTAAGTCTCTAGAGATTAATTTGTTTAATTGATGCATATGAATATGGGCTGCTCTTTTATGCCACAACTAATTAAGGGTTTTCTTCTTTAACAACCAAGCATGTTATATCAACATCAGATGCACAATCCAAATCAATCAAATAAATATTGTTATATGTCTAATACCTTTTAATACAATTTCTTTGGAATCCTTAAGATGTATGGTGCAGTAATTGCTTTAAAAAATTACTTTAAGTCCTTTATCACATAACTAACTTATACTGAGAAGATTGTGCTTTAGTCCATCAACAAGGAGCACATCCTTTATCTCCAATGTATTTGCACCACCAATGTTTTCAGTTCTAAGGATTTTTCCTTTGTTGTTATCTCCATAAGTCACATATCCTTGTTCTTTCTTATTGAAACTTACAAATTTCTTTTTATCACCAGTAATGTGTCTTGAACATCCACTGTCAAGGTACCACATTGACTTCTTGGATTTTGAAATTGCTTAAAAAATAAGAACACAAAGATCTTAGGTCCCCATAACTTTTGGGTCCTTGGGGTTAGAGACAATCAAATTATTTAATTATAGGAACCCAAATATATTTTTCTTTACGAACACCAAAATGCTTAATCTTACATTTATTTGATGTCCCTTTTTCATACAATAAAAACATGCATTTGATGATTTAATTTTTGAACAAGATTTAACTTTATTTTGTGGAGGTATAGTTCCTTTCATAACCCATACTCTGCGGGTTCTTTGATTTTTAGTTCTTTTCAAAGGAACATAACTATTAGCTTCAGTTTTCACAAAATTTTGATTATCATCCTTTTTACAATCACATATTTTTTGTAGCATTTTCTAGTAAATGCTCAAGTATGCATATGTCAAATTCATAGCTCTTACATGATGCATATGCAATTGGTTCATCTTCTTTTTCTTTTAAAGACACAATTTTCATTTTTAAAGATTCTACTTCCTTTTCTGATTTATTCAAACTCTTTTTCAGGGTTTTATGTTCAGATTTCAAATCTTTAAAAGCAGTAAACAATTCTTGATATGCATTATGTAATTCATCATAATCATTTTCATTGTCACTAGTATCACTTACCTCACAGTCGGAGGAGTAACTGTTATTAGCCATCAAGCACATCTAAATCACTTGACTTTGAACTAGAGTCATTATCTTCCCACACAATTTAAGCTTTCTTTTTAAAAGATTTTCTTCCTTTTGAATCATCACCTCTTTTGTTGTTTGGACAATCTGCTTTCACATGCCTTGATTCACCACATCCATAGCATTTGAAAATTGATGAAGATCCTTCTTTTTCTTTCCTCTTGCTTTTGAAAGGTTGTTTTCCTTTTGATTTCATGAACTTAGTGAACTTCTTGATCATGAGACTTAAGTTCTCATCTTCTTCATTTTCAGAATCTTCTTCTTCCTTCTTATTCTTGATTTTTGAGACCTCAATCTTAAAAGTTAGGTTTCTCTTGATATTTTGGCATTCGTCATCATTTAACCTTCCTTCAAGCTTGTACTCTCTCAATTTTCCAAAGAGAGTCACAATTGTCATAGTTGCAAGGTTTTGTGACTCCGTGATGACAGTCACCTTGAGTTGTCTTTTCCTGTCTAAAGATTTTAGTATTTTAACATTCAATTATCAGTATCAAAATTCTTACCCAGCCCAGAGAGATGGTTCACAATGTGTGTGAAACGTTTTTGGACATAAAAAATTATTTCTCCTTGTTGCATTCTAAATATTTTATATTCTTGAATCAAGGACTTCTTTCTTGCACTTTTCACATCGTCGGTTCCTTTATGAGTCACTCTTAGTATTTTCCACATCTCCTGAGCACTTTCACATACTGATATCCTATAAAACTCATCAAGGGTCAAAGTAGAGAAATAATGTTTTTAGCCCTAAGATCATATTGGGCCTTTCTATTTTCCTTAGCAGTCCATCTAGAAAACGGTTTTGGTTCCTCTACTTCATTTACAATTATTTTAGGAATAAACGGGTCATTTACAATAGCTTCCCAAACACCCCTATCAACAAACTCCAAAAATATTTGCATCCTAACTTTCCAGAAAGGATAATTTTGACCAGCAAAAAGTGAGGGTCTGTTAATAGAGGCACCCTCAGCAAAAGTTTAGTTTTGTCCGGCCATTTTCGAAAATTTGAAAAACTATCAAAGCAAGCTCTGATACTACTTGTTAGAATCGCGCAACGGAATGTTTGCGTTAAGACAAAAACCAAGAGGGGGGTGAATTGGTTTCTTATGAAAAAATTATCCTTTTAAAAACTTTTCGCAAGATTTTACCGATTAAACGATAATATAATAGTGTACTTGAAAAGTAAAGAGATAAGGGAAGAAGATTACAAAAGTAATTGATATTGGTTCGGATCAAAAGACCCTACGTCTAGTTGTTAATCACTCTAAAAGAGGATTAACTCAGTCACTAAAATAATGTTCTCAGATAAACAGATTACAAATAGAACAAGATTAGAAAACACCTCTCTTGAGACACACAAGATATGAACACCTCCTTTGAAGCCACAAAGGATGAAGACAACTTTCCTAGAGACATCACAACACTCAATCCACTGAGAATCTCACTCAATGATTCTTATTGCTTCTAGCCCACACTAGGTTTTCAAATCCCTTTTTTCTTCCCTACTCAAAGTTCTCCCAACAATCACAACTCTTAACTTTTCTGAGTATGAAAAAGGTTTGTCACTTTTTCTGAGAGCATGAGAGTCCTTTAAATAGAGTTTTAGGGTTTCTGATTTTAGGGTTTTCGAAAATTAGGTCTGAAATTCAAAATTTAAATTCATAACTGTCACAGATAATCAATTATCATTAGTGATAATCGACTATCACAGAGCCAATATAAGAAAATCAATTTTTTCCAGGATAATCGATTATCCTGAATGATAATCGATTATTCCAGAATCAATTTCGAATTTAAATCCTTAACAGCCATAGATAATCGATTATCCTCAAAGATAATCGATTATTCCAGAACCACTTCCAGAAAACTTAAAGTTTATCCAGGATAATCGATTATCCTGAGCGATAATCGATTATTCCAGTGTGACTTTGATAAGAATGAAGTTTTTGTAGAAAGACTAAGTGTTAGCTATCATGGACTCTATTTTTACATACTCAAAATGACAAAACAAAGTTATTATAATTAATTTTAAATGTATATAAGTCTTCTAATCTTGAAGTTCTTTATCCTTGTATCATCATCAAAATCTTTAGTCATCATATCCTTGCATTTTCAACATTTATTTTAAACAAAATTTATAGTATTATTTTAATAATTATCTCATATAGTATAATTCTGTTAAATTTAATACAACATATCATGTATTTAAATAGTTCATATTTCTTAATAGGTTTATTATTATTTTAAAAATTATATATAATAAAAAAAGAAAATAAAATTAGTGATAATGACGAATTTCATATTTTCAATTAGTCATCGAGATTAGTAACAAAAAAAGTGTGACTGATTCGAGTTTATCACTATTTCAACCACTTGTTTTCGTTAGTGATAAATTTTGGTCATTTAGTTATACTCTATAATAATATATTTGCATCGAACTTACATGTTACGTTAGATTACAATTAGTATACTTTGATTTAAAATATATGGATATAGTTTAAATAAAAACAATTTAAATATTTTATGCAAACCAAAATAACCATTTTAAATAAAAACTATATATGAGTTACTCTTATATACTTTATTTGTTTTTTTATTAGATATTTAACACCTTCGTCATAAAACAAATTAAATGAATTAACAATATTTATATTTTCACTTGAATAACAAATTATTGTTATTTTTAATTTAGTTAGTAACAAAAGTTATTATGATAACTACAACAAAGATTTCAATAATTTATTTTCAAATAAAGTTCATCTTCATTCTTCAAATTTGCACCACTACATTATTTTTGTCTTTTAAAAAATCTATCTACATGAAGAAAATTACACAATAAGTATTATTTGAATGTAATTGCAAGTTGCTTTAAAAAGGGTATAATCATGTTTACCTGAATTTTGTTATACAATAACTAAAAACAAAAACGACATAATAACATGATAAAAATATATAGAAAAGCATCATGTTAAAGAGAAAAGAAAACCATATGATAATTAAGAATATAATTTTATTTTTTTATTCACAAAAAAAAACTAGTCTCTTAATTAAATAACAGTGACTAAAAATATAATTTCTAATCTTAGCTCGGTAAGGGATTAAAAAATTTGTTTATAACTGAATAAATATATATTTTTTATGATTATTAGTCACTAAAAATGGTCCTTATTTATATTATAAAAAATTTTAACTATGGAGGATTAATTTAAAAATAAATAAATATTAATGTGTTAAATAATTTCTAACTCAATAATATAACTACATATTTTTTTCTTTGTATGATATTTAATAAATTTTGTGTAGTGTGTGTCTCATACCATCCATTTATCAACCGTCATAATCACTCACTCATATTAATAAGAAATTTTTTTTAACAAACATCCATTTAACAATTTTATTTTTAATAAAAATAATTAATTTTAATTAATTTTATTTTAAATTAATCACTTTATTAATATAATATTAATAAATAAGATTATATAATAAATATTTTTATAATAACTCTTTATCAATAATTTCATTCTAGCCATTCTAGCCATCATACCAGTGAATCTCTAACCAGTGCTGAGACATACAAAACAACCTTGTATATTAATATAATATGTTTTAATCACAACAAAATAACTCAAAATTATTATTATACATTAATAAATGAAATTGGTGGATAGTTGTAAATTTTTCATTTCCAAAAGACCCAGCAAAACCATTTTAACAATTGCCTGATTTGGTTTTATTAAATAACCACTACAACAAAAAGTCGCTTTCGTGACAGCATTTTAGATAACGGTTAATAAAAATCGTTTTTAAATAGCAATTAGGAGTAAAATGCTCTTTAAAGTATGTTTTAATAGCGGTTCAGAAAGAATCACTTTCTAAAGTAATTTATAATAGACGTTGTGTGATAATATTTAAAGAGCAGTTGACACGTGGAACCGCTATCATAACTTTAGATAGCGGTTACTTCATGGAACCGCTATAATAAGTGTAGTTTAGATAACGGTTATTTGGCGAACCGCTATCTAAAGTCAAATTTTTAAAAACCCTAATTCCCCTTTCTTCAACCTCGCATTTTCTGTTTCTGCGTTTTTTGCCGCTCTCTGCGCTCTCCTTCTCGCTCTCTGCGTCTTCCGTTAAACTCTCTCCTTCTCGCTCACTTTGTGCTCTCCCACTTGCTCTGAGTTCTCTCAATTTCCCTTTATGTCTTCAATTTCTCTCATTCTCTTGCTCTCACTACTAAGTTGAGTATTATAACTCCATTGAAGCATATTTGTGTCACGTTCCAGTCTCCATTCGCCATTGTTGTTGTAGGACGTGCTTATTGGGAGGTTTACAATAGGTTAGTACATTATATATTTGTTAGGCTTTTATTTGATTTATTATAGTATAATTATTTGAATTAATGTGATATTGGATACAGTTTGCACCCCTATTTTGATTCTGATACATTTAGTTAAATTTTAGGGTGAGTGTGAATTAGAAATTACAATTTAAAATTAGTATTTGGATTGATTAATATCTTAGTTTTGTCTGAATTGTTTATTTTTGCCTACATTGTGATCCTGAAATTGTGTTTTGAAATAAAATATAGGCTGACTAGGATATATAAATGGTTTAGTGTGACCCTAAAATATTTTGTATTAGAGATTATGTATGATACTTTTGCTGATAGTTTTAATAATTTTATATGCTTGTTAAATGGTATTATTATATATGAACTTGAGTGAACCTTTAGTTTCTCATTTAAGTCTCTAAATAATGATTTATGATCATTATTTTGAAACTCAAATTGTCCCAATTTGGACAGTTTGGGAAAAAAGTTTTTCTTGGCCAATAATTATCTAGGTAGTTGATTAAACTGTTATTTGTTATAATTGGTAAAATTTTAATTTGCTATTTGTGTCATTGTCTCTTGGTGCATGGTTGAATGAGGTTAATTTTACCAAATTCAAGTTGTGGACTAAGAGACTGATGTGAAATGCTACCGAAATTTTATTAAGTATATAGTATAATGAACTCAGATGACTGGATATTACATAGTCTTGTTCATTGAAGATGCACTACAGCATTGACAAACTACTATTGCAGTTAACGTAAGAACCATTTTTGCATTATGACTATGTTTATATGAAATAATAATGTATTGTCATTATTTATCTAATTTGGAATTTAATTTTTGTAATTCTTTTCTATTTATGTTTACAGTATTTTCCAGAATCTCGTTCTGCTACCTTTTCGGACTTTAAAATTAAGCAGCTACAAAAGGAATAGTGTGCATATTTCTATCATACATTTTTTAAGGATAAAATCAACACCATAGACTCTTAAGAATTTTTTTAATCATTTCAATTATTTGATGTATATGTACCAATTTTGTTTCATGCAAATTTTAGTTTTAATTTGTCAAATTTTGAATTGTTTTTCTATGATTCTGTGAATATATATTGTATGTTGGCTGGATTCTTTTGAATTAATTTGATATATACCCTGAAATTGTGGTCTATCGTGTACAAATTATCAAAAATAAATTTTGGATTTTAAAATTTAAATAAAATTATTATTATTTTTAAATTTGGACTTTAGATAGCGATTCTACTAAAGAGAGCGATTCTAGAACTAACTGCTATTAAAAGTATATTTTAGATAGTATTGTCATTTTAACCGCTATTATATATGTGATTTTTAAGAGTAGATTATCATTTCAACCACTATTATAAATACAACTTTGCATAGTAATTCCACGTTAACCGCTATTATATCTTATTTATAAAAGTGATTAGTTAATCGCTATCTATTCTTTTATATTGTTATTGGATGAATATTGGTTAAAAAGTGGGTTGTCAACGAATTTTTTTCCATTATGAAAAGTTTTAGCAAAAGAAATGAACTCTAGCGCATCCATCTGAATTCAACGACTGACTCCACGTCCAGTATTTCAGAATAATTAAATATGAAATCCTGTTGGAGTATCAAGCCCGTAATAAATTGTAGAATGTCAAAAAAATAAATAGTTAAAATTCTTTAACATATACACATTAGGTGATTTAAAACTAATTTTATCAAAACTAGTTATATTAAATTTTGAAACAAATTAGCATATGTAAACCAATTACACAAATAAATCAAAGGCTTTGAACATATTATTCAATCAAAATATATAATAAGATATACTCTCAGTTTATATATTATAATTCTTTTATTGACATAAACTACTTTATAGACAAATGATTCTGGTTTGCAAAATAGTCTCTAACATAGTTTATATAATGATTAAATTAGATCATATTTAATAATTTTTTAGTGTATGTTAATTTAATTATTATATTTTATTGATATATATATATATATATATATATATATATAATATGATGAAAGGGCAAGACGTACTAAGAATAATTATTAGAAATTTATATATATATATATATATATATATATATATTTAAGAAATATATATTATGAGAGTGTGATAAGTTATATTGACTAGTTTATTTATGGCAACATGTTGATGTTTTCTTTTCAAAATTACATATTTAATCAAGATTTTTTAGCACAAATGCTATAAATTATATCTTAATTAAAAACGCGCGGCATAACAAAAATATATTGAACACTTTTTTTTTTTCAAACATTATTTTAATTTGTTTTACACCGATATCGCAACATCTGACGAATAAAAAGGAAAGATTGATATTTTTTATGAATATAAAGGAGAGTATAATAAGGACGGCAACGGCTTTGACGAGGACAACGAGAAGGTGAAAGGAAGTACGCGTTCCAAGGAGCAAGAAGTAACGGGAAGTGGGAGATGTTTCCGTAATCATTGAGTGGCTGCGAAAGCAGGAGGACATGCATAAAAGGCAAGGGTGGTGGGGGTATGAGCCAACGGGGATTCAGATACATAAAGTGTTCTACACTGGAATAAAGTGAAGTAATAAAAGTTTAGAGATGGCAATTGGAGGGATAATTGTTGTGCTATTGCTATGCCTCTTGTCGGTGGTGCGGGGGGAAGACCCCTATCTCTTCTTTACATGGAACGTTTCATACGGCACCCTCTCTCCGTTGGGTATACCCCAGCAAGTCATTCTCATCAACGGCAAATTCCCAGGACCCAATATCAATTCCACCAGCAACAACAACGTTGTTGTCAATATCTTCAATAATCTTGACGAGCCTCTTCTTTTTACATGGTAATTTTTATTTAATGGATGGGTTCATTTGTATATATATATAGATAGATAGATAGATAGATTTGATGGTACATTGATTAATTTGCGTTCATGCATGAATGCTGCAGGCATGGAGTCCAACAAAGAAAGAATTCGTGGCAAGACGGCGTTCCCGGAACAAACTGCCCCATTTCTCCAGGGACAAACTACACGTACCGTTTCCAGGTGAAGGACCAGATAGGTAGTTTCTTCTACTACCCGAGCACAGGCATGCACAGGGCAGCTGGTGGTTTTGGTGGGCTCCGCATAAACAGCCGATTGCTCATTCCTGTGCCATACCATGATCCCGAGGACGAATACACGGTTGTGATGTGTGACTGGTACACAAAGAGCCACACCACTCTGAAGAAGTTCTTGGATAGTGGTCGCTCCATTGGCAGGCCTGAAGGTGTTCTCATCAACGGCAAAAATGCTAAAGGTGACGGAAAAGACGAGCCACTGTTCACGATGAAGCCCGGAAAGACCTACAAATACCGCGTATGCAATGTAGGGATTAAGAACTCCCTCAACTTCAGGATCCAAGGTCACTCGATGACGCTGGTTGAGATGGAAGGATCCCACGTGGTGCAAAACGCCTACGACTCTCTGGACCTCCATGTAGGGGGGTGCGTCTCTGTCCTTGTAACCGCAGACAAGGAGCCAAAGGATTACTACATAGTGGCTTCCACGCGTTTCACCAAGTCTGTTCTGACAGGTAAAGGCATCATCCGTTACACAAATGGTAACGCTGGTCCCTCGTCTGACATCCCCGAAGCTCCAACTGGCTGGGCTTGGTCTCTCAATCAATTCCGTTCCTTCCGCTGGAATCTCACTGCCAGTGCCGCCAGACCCAACCCTCAGGGTTCTTACAAATACGGTAAGATCGATATCACCCGTACCATCAGAATCGTCAACTCCGTTAAAAGGGAACAGGGTAAGATTCGCTATGCCCTCAATGGTGTCTCCCACGTCGACACCGAAACTCCACTCAAGCTAGCTGAATACTATGGAGTTGCTGACAAGGTTTTCCAATATAATTCTATCCAAGACGACCCACCCGCTAGCGTTGTAAACAATATCGAAATTAAAGCAAATGTTCTGAACATTACCCATCGTAAATTCGTCGAGATCATCTTTGAGAATCCTGAAAAATCAATCCAGTCATATCACTTGAATGGTTATGCGTTCTTCGCAGTCGCGTGAGTATTCTTTCATTTCCTTTTTCGTATGTACTTGTTTCTCTTTTATTAGGGTTTCATTTTTTATTAATTAATTAATTGCTTACTTACAGCATAGAGCCCGGCACATGGGCGCCAGATAAAAGGATTAACTACAACGCTCTGGATGCCGTGAGCAGACACACAATTCAGGTCTTCCCAAAATGTTGGGCCGCCGTCATGCTGTCATTCGATAACGTTGGAATGTGGAACCTGAGATCCATGATTGCTGAAAATCAGTATCTTGGCCAGCAGCTATACATTAGTGTTATAACCCCCGAGCGTTCTCTCAGAGACGAGTACACTATGCGAGATGAACAACTCCTTTGCGGTATTGTTAAGGATTTGCCAAGGCCACCACCATACGTCTAAGCACAAAATTCCACGTTAATAAACAAGTGTAGAATCAGGGTTGGAGTTTATCAACGCGTCTCAACCCGTTTCGAAATGCCCCTCATTTCTCAATTCTTTCCAGCTTAATTATCTCCTCATAGATACTCCTACTGCTTTAGCAAATAAATAGGCTCCTCTACCATTTCATTTTTCTTGTAACTCTCCCTGCATTTTATTTTTTAATAAACTACTGCTGCTTATCAATAAACTGAATCTTTTCCAACAAGTTAGATATTATAATTAGTATATACATTATCCGTGCATATATTCAAGTTTAACTACCATTTTTATTAAATAGTGATAAAGTCATTATTCAAACTTTAAGACTTAATTTTAATTGTGATTAGTTAAATTTATGCAATAACATTACAATGAATAAAAGTATAAATTCATAAATAAATAAAATATTTAATATAACAAATGTCACATATATATGTAGTGAGAAGTAATTTTTATTATATTATTATTACTAAACAATTTTTATTATATTATTATGACTAAACATTTTTTATTTTATTTATATTTATATTAAAATCACATATTATTAAATTTAATCATATATTTTGTAACTATTTATTTTTTATATAAAATAGTACTTTCTTTCAAAAATATGGAATTGATTCTATCACATTCTAACTTTAAAATTAATAATCTCCATTATATTATTAATAATAGACTACCAATCATAATCCTTAGTCTTTATATTTTTTAAACTTAATTTTAATTTATATATTTAAAAATTAATTAATTAGTACTCAAATTTTAAAAAATAGGTTAATTTATTTTTCTTATCAATTTTATAACAGTAAAAAAGTTATTAAATATTAAAGTTGAATGTAAAGAAAAACTAAAATTCAATTATTTTATTAACATTTTTAAACTAAAAATTCTCACTAAATATTAAATTTAACAAAAAATAAATAAAATCACATGTATTTCACAAATTTTATAGGTTAAAGGAAAATTAATCAATTTTAAAGTATAAATAATAAAATTAAATTTGACAAAAAAAATAAGAACCAAGAACATATTTAACTCATAAATTAATAAATTTAATTTATAATAATTAATTTATTTTTATATTAAAATAATATTGTCTAAAACGTACAATTTCTTTATTTTCTTACGTCTTTCTAATATCTCATAATTAAACTATTCATTTAAAAAAAAAATTTACTTCACCTAACGTTAGTATTCTGATGATTCATGGAACAGTATATTGTTACACAAAGACATCTCAAACTAAAACTGAAGAAGAACTTTAGATTTGACAGATAAAAATTAAATAAAATTGATCTTATACAAAAATCCCTCTAACATTTAGAAATTGAAGATACAGTATACAATAGAGAGAAAATTCAAGTTTTTTTGTGTGCTTCCAATAAGTAGCAATTTGTTCAAGAAAGAATATTAAGAAGAAGATTGGCATTGAAAAATAAAAAATGATATTTTTATATTCAACTTCTATATAATTTCTATAAACAACACTTTTTTAATATTATAATAATAATTTTAATTTATTTTTATTTTTATTAAATCATTTTATAAATTTTTATATTAATAAAAATGAGTTATTTTAAAAGTTATATAAATATTAGATTGTCAAAATATTACCTCTCTTAAAAAATAAAGAGTTTAATAATAATTAAAAAATTATTAAACAACTTTTTTTAATATTATAATAATAATTTTTTTATTAAATTATTTTATAAATTATTATATTATAATAAAAATAAGTTGTTTGAAAGGTTATATGATTATTGGATTGTAAAAATATCACTAGGAAATAAACAGCTTAATAATAATTGAAAAGTTAACAAATGTAGACTTTTTCATTGAGTGAAATTCCTAAGCAAATATATTACGTGCATTTAAATTCAGTAGTAAAAATTGAAAAGGTATAATTAATAAAAAAATAGAAACAAATTATCAAAATTCAGAGGAATAAAATTACTAAATAGTCTTTCATTTAGGAGAGGAAAACTTTCTTCTTTATATCCACAAATTACATTATTAATAGATAAAAAAGAAAGATAAATATGTATTTTAAAATATGAGTTTCAATTTAGCAATGAGATTAGTTTATATATATATATATATATATATATATATATATATATATATATATATATATATATATATATATATATATATATATATATATATATTTGCGACAGACCTATGATACGTTAATATCTTAAATTTCACATATTTTACTATTATTATATTAATAAAATAAGGTTGTAAGATGAATATTTGTTGAAGGTAGGGATGTTAAATGATTATTTTCCTTTGGTTCTTATGTGTGATAAGAGTGAGAGGAGTTTGGTAGGGTAGGGTAGGGTGTTAAAGTACGTGGCGTGCTGTAGAGCAGAGGAATGGGGCAACCAGTGGAGTAATGAGATAGACAGAAATGGGGAGTGGCGAATGAGCGTGGAAAAGAAAGGCCATGGCCATGACCACGACCATGAGCGTGGGTGTGGCATCAACCACCACCACCAGTCTCATTTTCCCTCGCAACCGCTCTTGCTCCCACTCTCCAATTCAAAATAAAATCCATCTCCCCCGTCGAATCCGATCCAAATTAAGCATTGATGCAGAGGACCAAGTTCAATCTCGGTAATCACAATAATTATTTCATTTTTTTCTGTTTCTTTAAACAGTGAATAAAAGATTTCATGCCTTGTATTGTACTTGTAGCGTGTGGAATTGGAGGGGTTACTCTATTCGCTATCAACATTCTGGGAAAAATGGCCCTGCTCTACTTTTAGTCCACGGTTTTGGAGCTAACAGGTACTAGGTCTGTGGTCTGGATTGATAGATGTCTGTCATATGTTTGTGTTGTTAATACCAAATCTAAACTTCTTCTGTTTGCTCCTGCCCTTATTTTGACTTTGTCAATTAGTTTGTTTGTGCCATATTGTAATTTTAGATTTTACTTCGTTGCAGTGACCACTGGAGGAATAATATTTCAGTTCTTGCACAGTCCCACCGGGTCTACTCCATTGATCTCATTGGATATGGATATTCAGATAAACCAAATCCTCGTCAAATCGGAGACCATTCCTTTTACACTTTTGAAACGTGGGCTTCTCAATTAAATGAGTTTTGTCTTGATGTCATCAAGGATGAACCATTCTTTATATGCAATTCTATTGGAGGTGAAAATTTTCAACTATCTTCCCTTCAGGAACTCATAATTAATCACTGCCTTCCCTTCATAATTCATATTACTTGTTCTTTATTTTTGTACAGGAGTCGTTGGACTTCAAGCAGCTGTGGTAGCACCACACGTTTGTCGGGGCATTATCCTTCTCAATATATCTTTGCGTATGCTTCATATAAAGAAGCAGCCTTGGTATGCAAAACCTTTCATCAGCTCATTCCAGAGATTGCTTAGGTATAAATGAACCCCAAGTTTCTTTTTTCTGGATTTGAGATATTTCAAGCCTTGAGCAGAGGATATACCCATATTATCATGTTATATGTTGTAGGGATACTGCAGTAGGCAAATTCTTCTATAAAACTATTGCCACAAAAGAGTCTGTGAGGAACATTCTTTGCCAGGTACTTCTCTTGCTTAACATTCAATTTCATCTTTAAAAATTTTAGCCTTGAATAAAGTAGGCTGGATAGACAAACAAAAGGAAATGTCTGAGTATGAGACTCTAACGAATTAGAATAAATCCGATTCATAAGGAGTCCAATTAATTTCACTACAAAAAAATGGGAATATACAGTATGAGATTCACAGAAACAGACTTGAAATTATAAAGCAGGAACAGTCAATAATTGTAGAAACAGTGTAGGTGCTCGGAGGGGTAGTGTGTGAGCTTCCTTCCTTCCCAAACATTACTCACAATTCTCTGCCTTTCCCCTCTCCACTCTTCTCCCTTTATCCCATGCCTAATTGTCAGATTTGTTTCGTGGCCCTTACCTGCCAAGTGGACAGGTTGTTACTAGGCACCCTCACTATGTGTTAATTGCACTTCCCTTGCTCACCACCTGAAACAGCCTCTGATCTCCTACATTCCCTCCCATTTTTCTTAACGTACACTTATGTTATTATGAATGGACATCTATCACTGAGCCGCAAGTGGCCAGCTCCAAGGTGGTATCATGCTTTGTAATTTGACAATTGAGGATGCTGTTACCTGCAACATAATGATTACACGTGACTTGCTTTGACAGTGCTATCATGACACCTCCAAAGTGACAGATGAGCTAGTGCAGATCATCCTTGGTCCAGGTCTGGAACCTGGAGCTGCAGAGGTCTTTCTTGAGTTCATTTGTTATTCAGGTGGCCCTCTTCCGGAGGAACTACTACCTCAAGTAAAGGTAAGCCTGCAAACACCAGTAGGTAAGTGTGATCTAAACAAGTGAATGAAGTTTGGGAAGCCAAAATCCAAAAAATATAATAGGTTTAGTTTTTCTTCTTTCAGTGCCCAGTTTTGATTGCTTGGGGTGACAAGGATCCTTGGGAACCAATTGAGCTTGGAAGAAATTATGAAAATTTTGACTTTGTCGAAGATTTTGTTGTCATTCCAAATGTTGGACATTGCCCCCAGGTTCTCTCTCTTGCTCTCTTGTGTCACGCCCATGATTGCTTCCATATACATGGAATGTAACAGTTTTGACTGAGCATGTTTTCCTTTATGATTATTTTCATTTTCCGTTGTGTTTTAAGTTAGCGACAACTTAAAAAGATGACCTATATTGCCAACATATTAAGACCGTCACATGTTATAAATTGAAAACGAAGAAATCATAGCAGGAGAAAAATGAAGTGAGAAAGACAAAGAGAGAATGTCTATTCATACAAGGTGTTTAGAATATGTCTATAGATAGGAATATCTACTGATTTACCTAATTAATCATAATCTTAGAGTTCATCAATCACTCACCAATTACACTTAGTTCAACAGTGAATATTTACAATAATCTAAGTTTATTGGAAGATATTAAGTAGTATTAATATATTTTTTAGCTAAGGAAGTATCCTTTATTTCCTGCTTAACCTGTTTCATGTCTGTCTCTCACTATCTCCATGAAGGCCTTGCCAAATTCAATATTTTTTGTCCTCAAATTTCGTAGATCTAAATTATGATATGGGTTTTTTTATTGTAAACTGTACCAAATTGTAAGTAACAAAGTAATAAGTAAAGTCGTGTTCAGGAGGACTTGTGCCATACCTTTGGATCATTAAAGTATAATTTTTAGACTACAAGAATTAGAGAATTAAAGTAACTAAAACTAGATGACAGATGAAAAAGTAGAAATTTGGATACATATTATCCTAACCCCATGGTTATACTAGCCTCCCGCACCTAGTTCCGGTGAGAAGTTTCATGTGTCCTTTCCATTCCTAATTTTTTGAGTGTCCTCTCGGGATTACAAGCCTTAAAATTCCCATTTTTTGCAGGAAATTGATAACAATGACCATTAAAGAATAATGAGTATTATATGATCGTAAGAGACAAGAACGGTTAAAATTATCAAGGACTCTTAAATTTTAATCCAATAGAAGAGGGATTGGTCATTTAATGTCATCCCATTGTGAAATTTACAAAATCTCAGTAATCTTTCCCATGCTATCATTATGAAATTCTTTGTGCTTGTTTTTCATACATGCAATTTCTATGTAGATTTGTTCCTTATATTAGGATCTGTTCCAACATTAAATATCCCATTAAAACTATAACATTATCAAGTTTTTGACAAACCTTTCACTTTATTGTTTTGGCACTCCGTTAAGGATGAAGCACCTCATATTGTGAACCCACTTGTGGAGTCTTTTGTGGCACGCCATGCTAAATCCTCATCCAGTACCTCAATTGTTAATTGATTCCTTGTCAGTCCCTTTGTTGATGCTGCTCGACTCATTGAAATCGTGTGCATATCTCCACTTGATTCCATGAAGATCGAATACCGTTTCTTTTTCTGTCTAAGCAATGTCCTTGTATAGTTAAAAATTATGACTGGTTGATACGCAACAATTTATCTAACATGATTGCCAATCTTAGAACCCTGCAAAGTTTTGTAATTGTCTCCTGCTTCATGAACTAATATTTCTCAATCTAGGAAATTTTGCCATTTTTTCTTTTATTGATTTATTTATCCTTGGATCGTGGCCATCTAGATAGAAAAAAATTGGTGTTTTAATCACCACATCTGAAACACCTCAAAATTTATAATGTCAAAAAAAAAAAACAAATTCAGATACATTACATTAAAATTATATTATTGAATGATTTAAATATATTTATAATAAAATAATTATTTATAATATATATATATATATATTATTAATTTATCATAAATAATATTCATTATAATTATTTATTATTGTTAAAATAAAATTATATCAATTAAAAAAAGTATTATTTATTGTGGTTATTAATAATAATAATAATTATTATTATTATTATTATAATAAAATAATTATTATCAATTAGAATATATATATATATATATAAATATAAATAATTAACAATAATTATTATCATAATACATTATGAAATTATTATTATTATTATTATATATTATTATAATTAAAAAAATATAAATATAATATGAATTAATAATAATAATTATCATTATATTATATATTATTATTAATATGTAAAAAAAAAGATAATATTGTTCATCTCTTCGCGCAAGAAGAGATAAGTCTTAATTGACCAATGACTAAAAACAATAATAATTTAATAAAAGAGATAAGAAGCATTAGTGAGATGGAAAAAAAATGTCACTATACATGTTGAAATACGGTGTGACATTTTTTATATATAAAAGAGATAGGAAGCATTAATTGTTTTTATCTAATAATATCTATTTATGTGGCATTTTTTTTTACAAGAGTAGTAGATAAAATGAAGATATTTTATATATAAAAATAATTTGCATTACTAATTTTTTTTGCACGATATATAAAAAAAAGATATAATTTTATTTATTTTTTTTATTCCTTCTCTTCTTACTACAATTATATAAATATTTACATTGTTGGTAGAAACAAACTGATTAAGGGGTTTTGGTGAAAGGTAGGAAGCATGCAGAAGGTAGCTACTATTGGTCCATCTAGCATGATGTGAGTTCTCATATCAAATGCAAATGTTAATAGTGATAACTTTGTCCCTTTAAAAGTAATCGAGTTGTAAAAAATGTTTGTGTTAAGTAGTTCTTAGAAAGAAAGTAGTGATGCTTGCAAAGAAGAGATATAAGATATTTGACGCACCCATCTACTTAAGTTGATATGTAAATATAACATACATAAAAAATCACAATAGGGAGTGAGAACAATTATTATTTAAAATAATTAAATCTTATAATGATATATACAAAATATGATTTTCAACTTTCTCAACACATTTTATGTTTTCAAGATTTGAATTAAATTTGTAATGACTAGTTAGAATAAAAAATCACAATAGGGAGTGAGAACAATTATTATTTAAAATAATTAAATCTTATAATGATATATACAAAATATGATTTTCAACTTTCTCAACACATTTTATGTTTTCAAGATTTGAATTAAATTTGTAATGACTAGTTAGAATAAATGAGCTCAATTTTAATCATGTTCTTAGTGATATTTATTCATCTCAATCCTCAAGGTTCAATCTCCATCTACAATATCATCAATAAGTAGATGTTATTATTTAAAAACAATTAAACAATATAAATATGAATTAATAAACAAGTACGAAAGATAATTAAAATAAGATTAGTACAAGAATGGAGATAAATAAACATAAAGTAAGATCAGTACGTAATTGAAGATAATTAAAATAAGACTACTGTAGGACTAAAGATAAATAAATAACATAAGGCAGGATCGTAACTAGAAATAATTAAAATAAGACCAGTGCATAACTGAAGATAAATAAATAACATAAGATACTGAAGATAATTAAAATAAGACAAGTGCAGGACTGAAGATAAATAAATAACATAAGACATGACCAGTACGTAATTGAAGATAATTAAAATAAGACCAGTGCAAGACGGTTGAAGATAAATAAATAAAATAAGACCAGTGCAAGACGGTTGAAGATAAATAAATAAGCATGAGGCATATCAGTAGTTGAAGATAAATAAATAGGCAACAGAATAAATAAAATGGGGTTAGAGACTCCACAACTATAAATAAAATAAAATAGATAAAATAATAATAGTTTTTTCTCTTACTTTAATATTGTATATGATACACTTCAATTTGTCTCCAAGTTGTCTCTCTTATCTCCCTCTCTCTCTTTCTCTTGTCTCCTTCTCTCTTTTTCTTCTCTCCCTCACTCTTTTCCTTTTTTTTTTTTTTTCAGTGCACCTTACTTTTATATACAGTAATATTTTTTTTTTCATCTCATTAATATTTCTTATCTCTCTTATTAAATTATTATTATTTTTAGTCTTTAGTCAATTAAGACTTATCTCTTCTTGAATGAAGAGACAAGCAATGTTATTTTATTTTTTTACATATTAATAATAATAATACTTATTAATTCATATAAGTTATAATATATAATAATAATTATTATTATTAATTTTATAATATATTATAATAATAATTATTGTTAATTTCATATATATATATATATATATTCTAATCGATAATAATTATTTTATTAATATTTATTATAATAATTATTATTATTTTAATTAATAATAACCACAATAAATAATAAATTTTTTTAATTGATATAGTTTTATTTTAACAATAATAAATAATTGTAATAAATATTCTTTATGATAAATTAATAATATATATATATATATATATTATAAATATATTTAAATTACTTAGTAATATAATTTTAATACAATGTATTTGAATTTTATTTTTTTTATATTATAAATTTTGAGGTGTTACATTTCTCTCATATTTTAAAAAAATTTGTCCTCGAAATTTTTATTAACTAAACTGATGAGGGTAACTTTCTTTGATTTTTTTCTAATTCTCACATAGTATCTCCAGTGATTTCATTTCAAACAACCTTCACTAGTGGAATTTGTTTTCCCCTTAGTTGCTCGATCTTTTTGTCTGTAATTTGTCCAAGTATTGTTTCAAATATAAGGTTATCATTTAAATGTACTGTATCTGACATTATTACATGAAAAGGATTATAAATATATTTTCTTAATTGAAATACATGAAGCACATTATGAAGATTAGAAAGAAATGGAGGTAAGGAAATTTGGTAAGCAACAAGAGCTATTTTTCTGAGAATTTGATAAAGACCAATAAATCGAGGAGTGAGTTTCTTTGCTTTCATCACTCTACCAACTTCAATTGTCGGTGTTACTTTCAAGAATACATGCTCACCTTCTTGGAATTCAAGGTACCGTCTTCTCTTGTTAGCATAACTTTTCTGTCGACTTTGAGTTATTCTTAATTTTTTAATCATCTTAATTTTCTCTGTGATTTGTTGAATAATGTCAGGACCTAATATTAAATTTTCTCCAGTATCAAACCAATGTAAAAGTGTTATGCATTTTCTCCCATACAATGTCTTATAGGATGTCATACCTATGTTAAAACGAAACCTGGTGTTATAAGTGAATTTGATTAATGATAAGTACCGATCCCAACTACCAGAATCTTCTAACACACATACTCTCAACAAATCTTCTAACACACATACTCTCAACAAATCTTCCAAGGACTGGATGGTTCTTTCTAATTGTCCATCAGTTTGAGGATGATAAGTTGAGCTAAGATGAAGTTTAGTCATTAAAGTTTGATGTAGAGTTCCTCAGAATTTAGAAGTAAACCTAGGATCCCTATAAAAAATAATACTATATAGAACTCCACGTAACCTCACAATTTCTCTTATGTACAATTCAGTCAGTTTCTCTAGTGAATACCTAATGTTAATGGGTAAGAAGTGAGTAGACTTTGTCAACCTATCCACGATAACCCATATGGAGTCAAAATTTTGAATTGTTCGTGGTAAGTCAACTATAAGTCCATTGTTATATTATCTCATTTCCACTCAGGTATGTCTAAAGATTGTAGCATTCCTGTAGGGTTTTTATGTTCTATTTAGATTTCTGACAAACTAAGCACGATGCTACATATTATGTCACTTCCTTCTTCATTTTAGGTCACCAAAATACTTTCTTAAGATATTTATACATTTTTGTTGTGTCTGGATGAATGCTTAATTTGCTCTTATATGTTTCATCTACAATCAACTTCCTAATATTTACATTATTAGGCACACATATCCTCCCATTAAATCTCAAAATTCTTACATTATGTATGTCAAAATTTTCTCCATTCTTTTGTCCTAACAACTTCTTTTTCTTCTGAATGAATTTATTACTTACCTTAGCCTCATGGATCTGCCTATGTAAATCACTAGTAATATGAATTAAGTTAAATTTCATTATATCAAGGCTTACGGTAATTGATAAATTCATGTTTCTGAATTTTTCTAGCAGACTCATCTCATGAATCATCAAGGAAAAGACATGTAAGGATTTTCTGCTTAAAGCGACTGTCACTACATTAACCTTTCCTGGGTAGTAGTGTAATTCAAAATCATAATCTTTCAAAAATTTCATTTATCTTCTTTGTCTCATATTTAACTCTTTTTTATCAAACAAGTATTTAAGACTTTTATGATCACTAAAAACCTCAAACTTACCACCATACACATAATGTGTCCATATTTTGAGTGCAAAGATGATGGCAGCTAGTTCTAGATCATGAGTTGGATAATTTTTTTCATGTGTTCTTAATTGTCTAGAAGCATCTGCAACTACACTTCTATCTTGCATAAGAACATATCTTAATCCCATTTTTGAAGTATCACAAAATATCACACAGTGTCCAATAAGATTAGTTACAGGGGAAGTAATTAATCTTTTCTTAAGCTCTTGAAAACTATTTTCACATTTTTTTTTACCATTCAAAAGCTTCTTGGTAAGTTGGGTTAAAGGCATAATTATTTTTGAAAATCCTTCATTGAATCTCTTATAATACCCGGCGAAACCCATAAAAATGTGAATCTCAGTCACTGTTTTTGGTGGATCCCATTGTAGAATTGTTTTCACCTTAGTTGGGTTTACTAACACTCCTTCTTTGGAAATCACATGATGTGGACATGATCTAGGGCAAGGGAAGCAAATGAAGTTTTTCAACAAATATTATTGGTTGATCAAATTGTGTTTTGGATTAATCAATTAATGAACTTTAGTTTGGTTTTATTGCAAGTTGTAATAAGGGTCCAATTAGAAACTTAGTCATCAGTTTTTGGGAGACCAAGAGGGTGCATAGTTGATTGACTTTTGGTTGCCACAATTTCAGTTATAATCAATCATTAAGTAGTATCAATTCCTAGGTTAATGGATCATTATTAGCTTTTATTTGTCTCCATTAAGTAGTTTTCAATTCCTAAGTTAATGAATCATTATTAACATTTATTTTTCTTTATTGAATTTTTGTAATTCTGATGACAAAGTTTCTATATAGGCTGAACCATATTTTTATCAAATATAAGAAATTGAATTTTATTTAAAAATATTAGAGTTTAGCTCTTTTATCTTGGTGAGAGTGATTCTCCAAAATTCTTGAATGATTTAAAAATATTTGGTTGTATCAAAAGACTTTTACATTCTTTGTAAGTTGTCTCTCTTGGGAAGAGTGATTCTTTCCTTCCACCTTATCATTAAATTCCTAAATTTCCTACAAGGTTCTAACCCTAAAGATCTTAAATCACTCCTTGTGCTATTGAGATTCATATCATCACATGACCCAAAAGCTTTACTTCTAACCAGAATTCACATTTAGACAATTTAACATATAATTATTTGTTTTTCAAAATCTGAAAAACAGTTTGAAGGTGTTTCTCATGGTCTTCAAAGATTTTTAGAATAAATAAGAATGCCATCCTAAAAATTACAATAAAATGATTTAAAAATGGACAAAAAATATTATTCATAGAATCCATAAATATTGTAGGAGCATTAGTTACACCAAAAGACATCACATGGTATTCATAATGACCATACCTAGAACTAAATGCAGTTTTTGTACATCTTCTGCCTTCACTCTAATTTGGTGATATCCTGATCTTAAATCTATTTTAGAAAACATAGAAGCTTCTCTTAATTGATCTAACAAATCATCTATTATCGGAAGATGATATTTATTTTGTATGGTAAATTTATTTAACTGACGATAATCTACACACAACCTAAAACTTTCATCTTTCTTCTTAACTAACAAAACGGGGGCTTCCCAAAGTGATACACTAGGGCGAATGAATTGTTTGTTAAGTAATTCTTCCAATTATTTTGTCAGTTTTGTCTAGGGATGGCAAAACGGGCCAGCGCGCCCCGTTTTGGCCCGCCTCACCTTTGGCCCGCCAAAAGCGGGACGGGATGGCCCGATATAGTCATGATGGGTCGTAGACATTAGCCCGCCCCGCCAAGGGGCGGGTTAGGGCCTGGCGGCTGGCCCGCCATAATTTAGAAAAAAATATTTTTTTTTAAATAAATTTTTTTAATAAATTTAATAATAAAATTATTATTTGTTTGTCAATAATTCAATATATATATATATATATATATATTATTTCAATTTAATAATATAAATCAATACATTATTTTAAGAAATTATAATTTAGAATAATAATAAAATTTACATAATAATAAATAATAACAAATATATATATATATATATATATATAAATAACGTTAAACTTATAAAATTTATATTTTTTATATTGAAAAATTCAAATACCTATATCTTTTTTATTTGATAAAACTTCATATTATTCTTGGTTGAGTAATTCTTACACCATCAATTCGAGTAATAAGGATAAAAATAATCGATGCTTAGGATAAACAAGGAGAATAGGAGAGAAGATTATGTTTCGGGAAGGAAAATATTTTCTCGTGAGAATAAAACTTTTTTAATTCTCTTTTTAAAATTTTAACTTTATATATTATATTTATAATTAATTTTATTACAATAAAAAATTATTTTTTTATTAATTAGGCGGCCGCAGGCTGACCCGCCCGTCCGCGGGTTGGCCCGATGGGTTGGCGGGCTTGGCGAGGCGGGCCAAAGTGGGTTGGTGGGCTGAAAACACCAACCCGCCCTGCCGGGCCTAACCCGTTTTGTCATCCCTAGTTCTGTCAGTTCAGAAGGTGACATCCTACATGGTGTTATAGAAATTTGTCCAATTCCAAGTATCAAATCTATTGAAAATTCAATCTCTCTGTTGGGTGGTAAACTAGGAATATTATTAGGAAAAACTTTAGGAAAATTTGGAACAACGACTATATTTTTTAAATCGACTTCCTCTTTTACTTCCATAGAAAATAGTAACAAATATCCTTGAAATGTGTTCTTTAAAGACTCATTTACTGAGTTGGTAGAGAAATTCAAAAGATCCTCAGAATTTGAAAATATTACTGATTTTTCTGCACAATTCAGAAGGACTTGATTGAAAGATAACTAATTCATACCTAAGATTACATTCAATTGAGATAAAGGTAGACAAATTAAAATTACAAGAAATTTCCTATTTTCAATGAACAAAGGACAATCTAAACAAATTTGATTGGTACTTACAAACTTATTTATTGGAGTTGAAACAATCAAACTAATGTTTAAAAAAGAAGTTGACAATTCAAGGTGTTGAACACAATCCTTGAAGATGGATGAATGAGTTGCGCTTGAATCATACAATACATTTAAATTTTTTTTCTTTAATGAAACACATACCTTTGATCAATTTATTTTTTTGAGAGGTTTCAATTCCAGTCATGTTATACACTCTTCCTGTTGTCGGAGGTCTTATTTTTGGTGCAGAAGGATTAGAATTTAGTTTTTGTTGTTGACGTTCAGAGAATATATGACCAGGTTTTCCACACTTAAAACAGACAGGTCCTTTAAGATGACAATCTTTAGCATAATGATCTTATCCACACTTGAAACACTTGAGATGAATATTTACAAGTTTATTAAAATTTCCTACAGAAAATGGGTTGAGTTGGGATCTCTATTGGGGGTGGTTGGAAGGTTTTCCTTTATTTTGTCTCATTTTATTTTGCTGAGGTCTAAAATATTTTGGTTTACTATTTTGTTGGTTTTCAAAATCTTCCAAAAATATGCATTTATGAATAAGCATATGAAAATTAGAAAATTCTAATATTTCTACTACTTTTCTCAATTCAGGACTAAGTCTATTCTCAAATTTTATACACTTCATTTATTAGAATGATAGAAGAATGCAGAGTATTTCCCTAACTCTTCAAACTTAGAGACATATTCTCCTATTGTGATACCTTCTTATTTTAATTGCATAAACTCTATTTTTTTTGTTTTCCTCACATTATTGAGAAAATATTTTTCTAAAAATGTTGTTTTAAACACCTCCCAAATAATGATTATTCTTTCGCCATTTAATAATCTTATGGTACTATCTCATCAATATTCAGTCTCTCCTACTAACATAAACACAACGTAATTCACCTTTTGGTTGTCAGAACAATTCATAACTTCAAATATTGTTTCTAATTTTTTAATCCACAATTCAACCCTTTCTAGGTATAACCTATAAAGAATTGCAGAAGTTTGTTTCTCCTAAATTCAACTAAACCTTGTGATTCGTTGGTTCCCTCAGACTTGTATCGCTTCGTCAACTCGTTGTTCCTCCTATTATTTGTCATCCGAAATTATACAAGTTAGGATTCATAAGATCTCATGTTAGACTAATTTCACAGGATACACATGAAACGTTGCTCTAATAACATCTAATGTAGCATTTTTTTTTACAAGGGTAGCAAGTAAAATAAAGATATTTTATATATAAAAGTAATTTACATTACTAATTTTTTTTATAGGATATATAAAAAAAAAAGAATTTTATTTATTTTTTATTCCATCTATTTCTATTGCAATTATACACATATTTACATTGCCCGTGGAAACAAACTGATTAAGGGGTTTTGGTTAATGGTAGGAGATATGTAGAAGGTGACCGCTATTGGTCCATCTAGCATGATGAGAGTTCTCATATCAGATGTAAATGTTAATACTGATAACTCTATCCCTTTAAAAGTAATCAAGTTGTCAATAATGTTTGTGTTTCAAATAGTTCCTGTAAAGAACGCAATGATGCTTGCAGAAAAGATATTTTGGATATTTGGTGTCTTCATCTACTTAAATATAACATGCACAAAAGATCACAATAGACAAGTGAGAACAATTATAATTTAAAATAATACAATCTTATAATGATATATATAAAATATGATTTTAAATTTCCTCAACATATTCTATATTATGAAGATTTGAATTAAATTTATAGTGAGTAGTTAAGATAAATGAGTCCAATTTTAACCATGTTCTTAGTAATATCTACTCATTTCAATCCTCAAGGTTCAACCTCCATCTACAATATCATTAATTTTTCACAAATAGATATTATTATTAAAAAATAATTAAAAAATATAAATATGAATTAATAAACAAGTACCAGAGATAATTAAAATAGGATACTGAAGATAAATAAATATAAAGCAGGACTAGTACGTAACTAGAGAGATAATTAAAATAAGATCAGGACTAGAGTTAAATAAATAAACATAAGGTAAGATCAATAACTGGAAATAATTAAAATAAGACCAGTGTTGAAGATAAATAAATAACATAAGACAAGATCAGTACGTAATTGAAGATAATTAAAATAATATCAATATAGGACTAGAGATAAATAAATAATATCAGGTAGAACCAATACGTAACTGGAGATAATTAAAATAAGACTAGTACAAGACTGAAAATAAATAAATAAACATAAAACATATCAGTATGTAGTTGAAGATAAATAAATAAGTAACATAACAAATAGAATGAGATTGATGACACCTTACTTCACAACTATAATTAAAATAAAATAGATAAAATGATAATAATCTCCCCTCGTACTTCAATATTGCAAATGATACACTAAAATTTGTCTCTTTTCTGATCCTCTCTTTTTTCCTTCTTCCTTTTTTTAGTGCACCCTACTTCTATATATATATATATATATATATATATATATATATATATATATATATATATATATATATATATATATATATATATATATATATTTTCATTTATCTCTTTTATTAAATTATTATTACTTTTAATCTTCGATGAATTAAGACTTATCTCCTTTTGTATAAAGAGATAAGTAATGTTTTTTTTACATATTAATAATAATATATAATATAATAATAATAATTATTATTAATTCATATTATATTTATATATTTTAATTGTAATAGTATATAATAATAATAATAATAATAATAATAATAATAATTTCATATATATATATATATATATTTTAATTGATAATAATTATTTATTATTATTATTTTAATTGATATAGTTTTATTTTAATAATAATAAATAATTGTAATGAATATTATTTATGATAAATTAATAATAATAATAATATATATATTATAAATATTTTTTATTATAAATATATTTAAATTATTTAATAATATAAATTTAATATAATGTATCTGATTTTTTTTTCTTTTGATATTATAAATTTTGAAGTGTTAGAACCTCAGCTTTCGGGCATGCTTCAAGTTGTCCCCATTTCTAATAGATGCATCCGGTGGCAGGAACTTTTTTTTTTATGTGATACATACATTCCCTTTATGTTATGGTATATTTTATTCATATGTTTAGGGTTTCACTGCGTATTGGAGATATTGTTAGAGATAGTTAGATTAAATTGGTTGGTAGAACTAGTTAATATTCTTTTATTTAAAGCATATTGTAACTTATTGTATACTCATTATCATTTATTCAATCAATTACCATTTACTGGTTTTCTGATATTTTATTGCCTCTCTACAATTTGTAGCATTGTCATGCTTGTTAACATGGTATTAGAGATTTTGTGACTTCTACCATAAGTAGGGGAAATATTCACCTCCGTTGTTCAGAAAATCCGATTACAAAACTTTTGGTTTTTGTGTTCCAGTTCTGTTATAATTCATCTTACACAAATACCCGACATATTGTGACTGCTTTGGTGGTATAACAATGGATGGCTATTGCTTCGGTGGTGAACCTTGTGGCGATGGAATTTCAACAGTGGTTTTAGACTAGAATGATGGATTGTTGCTACATGACATTGGGATCACTTAAAATTATTATTGACAATAATTATTAAATTCAGTACTAAAGTTCTGCAGTTCCTTTCACAAATTCGGTAATTTTGTTTCATGAATTTGTTTAGTTTGTAATGATAAAAAAGTAGTTATGGAAATATTAATTAAAAAATAACTATGACCAATTTCACCTTAAAAATATTTCTGTCAACATTAATTGAAGAGCGATGTAGATTTAATTACATCTCAATTTCAGGTAAGTTGACAATACGCCAACCAAGCCGATGAGATAGTCTAAGAGAAAAGTCAGAAAAAGGGAAAAAATTATGAAAAACATTAAATAAATTATAAAAAACTTCAAATTTTTACTTTTTATATAAAATTTGAAATTTTTTAAAAAATTTCAATTTTCTACTTAAATAATTTTTTTTGATTGAATATTTTTAATTTTCTATAAAAATTAATTACCCTTTAAACTTTTTTTATTCAAACACACTACAAGAAGAAATTTCAGCCCATATTTTACACGAGTGGAATAAAAAAAAATCCTATACGGGAAAGAGTGACAAATTTCCCTGTACTTTTACACAAAAAGAATAAGCCAAGCTGGGAATTCTGTTATTTCATGAAGGATGAATAACTGGTACTACTGATATCCCTCTAACCAGAGAGGTTCCGTGCTCAAGTGCTGGAGCCAGAACTTCAGGTTGTACTTTTGAGAATGGAGTTGAAACTCTAGGAGTGAAGGATGATGTACAGTGGCAACCACTTCTTGGAGACAGGCTAACTTGTTCCTAGGTTCTGAACTGAAGCTTGCAAGGGTAGTCCCTTACACAGCCAATACGAGTTTGTCCATCTGCAAGATATCTGTTTCCCCAGTTGGCATGATTTCATTTCATTTTGTGAAACAATCCTTTTAGGTATTGGCCTTTTTGGAATAGTTCGTACATTACCGTAATCTCAAAAAATTCGCTTTATGATTGTGTTATCAAGATCTGATGTAAAAACTTGTGCCGTTTCTTGATCACCAGTTGGAGAATCCATTTGGAATTTCAAGACTACTCTCCCTCCCCATTCTCTAATCTTTCAAGCACATGACCCATTTTTGGTATTTTAAGACTAGCCAGTTCTTTTCCAAAAATCTGGAATTGCCTCGTCTTAGGTCCCACTGGTGCAGAAAACCTCTTTACTTTCCATCAAATTGGTCCTCTCTTCGGCCTCCAAGCCACTCATGTTCTCTGCGAAGTCCTCTTCGGATGAGTGACCTTCCTCGTCAACTGAAGTCATCTGCATATGGCAACGAGAATTTCGTTAGAATTTTTTTCTCATATCGTTTAAACATATCTAAACCACCAGAAAAGAATGCAAAGCCCGTATGTTTTGATACCTTGACATCAGAAAGCTGAACTTCGTTCTCCCGAAGAAATGAAATAAATTCCTTGAAATTATCTTCTGTAGGACGATAATGCCCACTGTGAGGCCAAACTGCCTGATGAAAGAAACGACAAAATCATTTAACTAATCATATCAAATAGTAGCCACTTGTTGCAACAGGAGTCCAGCAGAAAATGTACTGTACTATGCCTTTTCCTAGATCTTTACCTTCAATGCCCCATAATCAACGACTAGTCTCCCAGCACAAGATGTGGCTCCTCCAGCCAAGAAGCTAGAATGCTGAAATGAACCTTTCTTCTTCTTGCCGAGATACAAGATCTTGGATGTGCTAAGGACAAAAATCCACTTGGTATGTGCACCTTCACTAGCAGTGTGAAGGAGCTTTCCTGATTGCCTGAAGCAAAACCTTCCATCCTCCACAAGAACTTCATAAGCCAATCTTTCCATCTGGAAGAAAGCAGTGAATAGAAATATAAGTCAAAGATAGCACAAGTAAATTTGTCTGAGAGGATCTTCACATAAATGAAGGAAACATTACCGGACCCAGATATTTAATACACTGCTGCTGAAGTTTAGATCGAGGGTACTTCTCATGATTAACCTCCTTTCCTTCTCCTATATCCAGCCTGGAATTCCCTAGAATCAGCTTAATTTAACCCTGTTGATTTAAGATCTATATGAAATAGTAGTCTAAATTGTAAGTCCAATTTTTATAAGGAATGTTACCAGTAGAAAAAGGGTTCTCTGCTCTGACACTTGAGCCATTTAGCATAATAAAAGGCCAGATTATGTCCATACCGATGGTGTGGATCAATCTGTTTGATGCTCATTAAAAAGAAATTCAGCAAATAATTTTTGATGAATGATCGACATCTCAATTTACAAGTATATAGAGCATTATTATAATCAGTGTATGACTAACCGCTTCCAGCCAGTGCTGCAAAGCAAGTTTTTGAGCTTTGTCATCTTTTGATAAACCTTTACCAACCTCCAATGACAAAGAAATGGTTAATAATTTTTTACAGCTTTAAATTTAAAAGGTTAGAGCTTGGGGAGAGTGCTTTATTGAAGGTGTTTCTGATAACCACCACCACCACTACAAATAAGTTTAAAAATAAACATAACCTCGAAAGTAGCATAATACAAAAAATACCTTGGCAGCTCTGATTCTAGCTCTAGACCAACGTGAAATAGCAGTTTCATGCTTCTCAATGTTGAAGAAAGATATACAGCTGTGTTTGAGTTCAGTAAAATCTAAGAGCTTCCACCTATGTATTAACCAGAAGATCAAAGTTAAAACATGTTTAAATCTCTGGAAATTTTAGTAAAGAAGGAGAGAGGTTCTAATACAGTGAATAAAATACCAGCTTTGTGCAATAAGAATTGCACAATCTGTTAGCTTTCTTCTTGTCCGAAAGCTTTTATATACTTTCTGCAGTTTAAGTGCAGCCATGTGTCTGCGGTAGTTTGGATCCTGTAGTGCTGATTGGAAATTTTCCATTTGACACTTTGATGGAGAAGACTGATCATCCATCACTTTGCCGCTTTTGGTAATCCTTGACATAGTCATGTTTTTCTCTTTGTCTAGCTGCAGAGTCTTAGTTGAAATTAGGTTCTCCGTATCTTTTCTTTTGAAGCTCACAGAAGCCTCGATTGTCATCTTTCCTGAACGTAGACATTTCACAACCGTTGGTTCTTTATCTCCGTTTTTGAAACTGACTGAACGAACTGCACTTTTTATTTTGACATTGTCGAAGTTATGGATTTTACAATCATGGAATCCAAGCAATCTTCCAAACGACAGCACTTAGCAGATTGACATGAAAAAGGGATCCCCATTTGATAACAAAAACAATCTGTAGAAACTGAAGCAGCATCCCCTGGTCCTGACAATGGCAAAAAGACCCCAGAATTTGAATATCATATTATGCATGTTTTATGAAAGGTATACGGTTGAAGCAGTACCATGAAAGAGGAGAGTAAATGAACAAAGTAGAAAGTATAACTGAAAATCCAAATAACTATTTTTTGGTTTTTTGCGTAAAGCTGAATTTTTACATCTAAATGAAATTAATAATTTTTAAATAATTTTTCAACAGATTTTATCAAACAAAAAATAATTATATTGTAATCAATAGCAAAATAAACGATGATTTGATAAGAACTTTCATTTCATATTGCATGTAAAAGTTATAAAGGAATGTCCTAATGCGCAAAAGGATTCTATTTCGAGCAAGTTATTGTTGTTGTTTTCAGATAAGAGTCTAGTGTATATATTCATCTAAGGAGAACACGAAAGTATATTAAAAATCGAATAATCTGACAATCAGATAGCTCGGATTAAATGCACGAGCCAAGGCAAACTTATCTGAGGCAGAAGTGCATGTGACGAAGAGATAGTATCGATTGAGTATTCAGCAGATGTAGTATCTATCTATGCAACATGCACAAATGAATGCCATCTTCATATTCATTGCTTTGCTGGTATGGAAAGGATAAAAATACCTGAAGATATTGAAGAAGGCAGAAATGGGGAGAGAATGTGTTTATGATAGGATTGGATTTGATTTGGTAATGATAGAAGGAGATCAAAGTAAACTAACTAGAACTAGCTTATCCTCTTCTTGGCTCGATGGCACTTTCAAGTTATGATGTTGCGACTTGTGTGATGTGAGAACAAGAGAAAAACAGAGTTCCCTTTTTCCAAGTTCCTAACAGATGCAGCTAGCGGACAATTCACAACTCCAAACCCACGCAACGCAAGGCATAAACCTCAACTTATGTTATTCCATGTATCCTCTCGTCTTTTCTTTAATACTAACTAACTACATTATATTATTGTAATTTTCATGGGGTTCATTATATTATTTCTTCTGCTCCCTTTAATTATTTGCACCGTTCCATTCTCTGCCTCAATCACCTCATAATTAATATATGTTTCACTGTAATGTTCTGTGATAATACATTCATGGAGCTAACCCTTTCACTTTTTGTTTGTATTCATTCAAGAACAATGCAATGCAATGCAATACAAGTGAGAATGATTGACCCCAACAATATCAACCATTCGCCATTGCCTTTGTCAGCTAAGATTTATATATTAAATTTAAAATCCTTAACCCATTGATTAAAAATATTTTTTATGATCTTACTGTAGCTATAGATTAAAAGAAAGAGATAAAGAAAAAATGTTGCACAAACAATAAAGTTAAGGGGAGATACAATCAAAATGAAAAGGAGGGGAAATTGAATGGCTGGGAATAAAGGTTTATTATTTTTAGGGGGTGGATGATTGGTTATTATTGTTAGGGTTGTAAGAAAAAAAAAAAAAGTTGGGTGAAATGGGCCAGAAGGTTGGGCCGAGGAGAGAGCATGGGCCGTAGCAGAATGATAGGTAAACCCTAGGAATAGGAAAGGATATGAGTTATGAGGCGGGGCGGCGGAGGCGAAGAACAGAGGAGATAATTATTGTTAGATTATTAGGTTTAGGAAAGGAATGAAAAAGCTTTAGAAGATCAGGAGCAGGAGTAGAGAAAGGTATTTGCTGTGATTGTTATCTCAATTGAGTGCATTGCGGGCACAAGAGAAGAAAAGAGAAGAAAAAAGAAAATACGAGAGATGAGAGGAAGGAGCTACAGTCCTTCGCCTCCGCGTTATGGCAGAAGAGGCGGAGGGAGGAGTCCCAGCCCTAGAGGCCGCTACCCTCCCCGTCCCAGGCAACAAGATCTCCCTACCAGCCTTCTTGTCCGTAACCTTCGCCACGACTGCAGGCGCGTCTCTTTCCCTTTTTTATTTTACCTTCATTTTCATTCTAATTTCCAACCTAATCCATGATCCAACCAACCAACGTTTTGCAGGCCCGAGGATCTTCGCAGACCTTTTGGTCAATTCGGTCCTCTCAAAGACATTTACCTGCCTAAGGATTACTACACTGGGTGAGTCACTCCCCTTCTCTTCTCCTCTTTTTCTCTCCTCCTTCTACTCTACTCTGCATCCACTATCATCTTTGAAACAATACACACTTTCGATTAGGGTCTTTTATTTGAGACTTCTACTATTGTAATAGCCACCTTCTTAGGTTTAGCAGTGATTTAGAGTTTTGAAGACATCAATCAATCAAGTAAGTAGAAGATGTTATTGGTAGTCAAGAGTTCAAGCTACTTCACTTTCATTACATTATGAAGATGTTCCAAGTCTTGAAGATTTTCCACTCATCTTTAAACTGACACAAAGGTCAGCAGCCTAGTGCTTGCTTGCTTTATTATCCATATCATTGGGGCCTATTTTCCACCTAAAATGTGCACTCTTCTCATTACCAATTATCGGATTCTACCAATACCAGTTATGATTGTGCTTTCGCATTTCCTTCTATCTGCAGAGAACCTCGTGGTTTTGGTTTTGTCCAATACGTGGATCCTGCTGATGCAGCTGATGCTAAATATCATATGGATGGTCAAATTCTTCTTGGTCGGGAGCTCACTGTTGTATTTGCTGAGGAGAATAGAAAGAAGCCAAATGAGATGAGGTCAAGAGAGAGAAGGTGCTATAATTTTTCTCTTTACCTACTTTTGTTGCCAACTATGAATTTCACTTTCACTTAATTTCTTCTGCACAGAATCACTGTTAATCCGAACGCTGATTAGGTTCTGTCAGCATGTAGGCCTTAAATGTTTTTATTTATAATAAAATTTCATAAGACTCTTCTAATTTGTTAAATATTAGTTTAAAGCCAACATGTGAATTACATCCCTAGAAATTTGCTGTCTGGGAAATTTTTCAATATTGTTGATGCTGCTGTTCTTTTATTTCCTTTCAAGTTTAGCCAGTAATGTTTGCATTTTTACCCTTTCCCTTAAGCTATTTTGAATAAAAATATATTTATTGTTTCCCTGTAATTAATCCCTACCAAACATACACCTATTCTAACTTACCATTTTCTAAAAGTCATTTGACTGAGCCATTAAAATACCCTTGTTTGCTCTTGGGGGGGGGGGGGGGTATTGGAGGAAATTTTTAGTTTCCTTGGAATCTGAGGTTGGGAAAGCATATTTCTCACTATTGTTTGCCCCTTAAAAATAACATTCTCAGGAAATCCTAAGAATACTTGTTCGTCAAGTTTTCCCTCAAAAACATTGCTATGGGAGGTGAAAATCTAACTTTTTCTTATTTGGAAAAGTACCGTATTATTCTTGTTAAAGAATTTGTTGTGGTAAAAAAACTATTAACATTAGAAAAAATAGCATAGAAGATTTTTTCTTTTTGTGAATATTCCCTGTAATACATTTTATCAACTAAACATTTTTTAGGCATTCCTAGAAATCATATTTCCCTTTATTCATAATTATCTGGGTTCACTATTTTCAAGAATAATGGTTTCCGGTAAGAATAAATTTCTCGTATATTAAATGGTCCCTTAAGTTATCTACTAAAACATAGTGTTGAGCTTCATTTTCCTTCTGCCAACTTTTCGGTTTCTGCATATTTGCAGCTAATAGGTCAGGTGAAGTACTGATCGGCTATTTTTTATGTCTCTTCAGGGGTCGGTTCTATGATCGTAGGAGGTCTCCTCCTCGTTACTCTCGTTCTCCCCGCTATTCTCGATCTCCACCACCACGCCATAGATCTCGTTCTCGCAGTCGTGACTATTATTCCCCTCCTCCTAAACGAAGGGACTATTCTAGGTATTTGCCTGTAATAATTGATCACTTTCTATTTGTACTGCATGTAAAGCATGTGGATTCTTTTTATTTAGTTCTTATTTATCTAATATACGGAGCAGGTGTTAAATGGTTGTAATTTAGGCCATTGCACTGTACTTTGTGTATTTGTGTGAGGTTGTGCCATGGACTAAGTTATGGATGTGATTATTTCTGGCAAAAAAATGTGGTTGAAGTTTGCTAAGGCTTTTGTCGATAAGGTCGAAGTTGCAATATCCATCTATTCTGTGTTGTAAAGACTAGCGATTTAAAGTCAATTTTGCGCTTGTTTGATGCATGGCCTTTTTTGTAGATCTGCCTCTCCTGAGGATAGAGGGTACAGTCGAGAAAGATCCTATTCGCAGCATAGTAGGGAGAGGTCATACTCACGCACTCCACCTTATAATGGGGGCTCCAGGAGCCGAAGTAAGAGTCCTGCAAAGGGCCCAGGTCGGAGCAGAAGTCCAAGTCCGGACCGTGATGTTAGGGAACCAGCCCGTGGTAGGTCCCCCAGTCAGTGAGAAAGAGAATAAAAGATATACCTTAGACTATTAGATGCTGGATCTTGTCACGATATTGGGCTTATCACTTCTGTTTCTTGTTGTCTGAACTCTCTAATACAGTGGAGTGGATTTTGATTTGTGGTTTTATAGATTAGAGATGTTTGTTGCTTGAACTAAACATCGGAGTAGACGAGTCTAGCCCCATTTTGATTTTGAATTTTATTACTATTTTCATCTAGTTCTTAGTTGGATGTTGATATATGCATTGCTAATATTTTATATTATTTTTTTTTTCTTGGTTGTCATTAAATACTGATGTTAAGTTTTGGATGTTTTCATTAACCCTGGAACCCAGGTGCACAAATACCTGATTATTCTTTTTTCCAATACCAAGGAAGAATGAGAACATACTGTGGGCAATTTAAATTCTCACGATAAACAGCCAGTATCCACACAAGTTGCTCCTGTTGTCTGTGAGAATACACATTTGATCGCCGTAGCTCTTAGACATTATCTTAGAATGAATGACCTTGCAATCTTTGTCCTTGTGTCTCAACATCACTGATAGACACCTCAGTTGTAAGGCCAAACAAATAAAACAGGGTATTTAGACCATTCGTCAAGTAAAATATGCCGCACACATCCTAACCAAACATCCATGATATACTTGATCAACCGTTACTTTTGGTTGTTGCTACCTTTCATGGATCGATTCACCAAATCAACCATACCTCCAATTTTGAGCAACGTACTTTTATCAGTTTCCCTCGAACGCAATCTCCGTCTTCCATGAAAAGTGTTTATCAAAGTACTCAATAGGATCATATGGCCGCATGCCCCAAAGACAATATATCTGGTTTCCAACGGCATAACTTGATAATGTCCAAGAATTTTCCAGGGACCATCCCAATAATTTCCGTGTTTCGTTCATATTCCACGTTCTTTCTAATTTTCTGTCTTTAAACAAATCAAAGAAAAAGATGACAAAATTTGTAGGAGATATGATGTTAGAAAAAGAGAGAGATAAAAGGAAAAAATATCTAACAAGCATTATTAATTGCTTGGGAAATAACACATTTGGACCTTTACATCGATTTGGAGTGCACACTTGTACAAATTTCATAGTTGTATATTTTTCGTGTATTTTTGTAGAATTTTGTAAATACATGTGGATAAGAGTTGGGTCTCAATTGAACCAACCGATAAAAGAGAAAGAAAAAAAAATCATCTCAGTTATGAAGAAAGTCGCATGAAGCATGAAGTCTCGCGTCAATAGGACAAGCCAAATTTTAGTCACTATATTTGAAGTCTCATAGCTTCTATCACCAAATGCAGGGGTTATGTATTTATAAATAAAACCTCTTTCTTTTCTATTGGAAACTCGTTTTTTATTGAATAAGAATGAATTTACATATTTTTGCTTGTTTTTATTTTCTAAGATCACAAACGGGAATAACTAGTTATCCGTCTAAGTTTGGAAAAAATGAATTTGTATATTTTCTTGTCTTCTCCCCTAATGTCATAAATGAGAATAATTTTTTCTAGTTTTTCATCAAGCTTAGAAGATTTAATAACTTTTTATATATTGGAGGGAAAAAGGATTTTCATCATTTCGATATATTGAAAACAAAATTAATTTTGTTTGTGTATAAAAATTATTTCATTTAAATAAAAATTGTTATTAAAATATTCAAAATAAATTCATTCACAAAAATTAATAAAAGTTATATAAAATGTAAAATAAAAAATACACTAATAAAATAATTAAAAAATCAATTTCTTTATTTAGTATGGAAGTATAAATGACTAACATATATTTGGTGGGTCGAAAATATTTTAAAAAATTCCATAATTTTTCGGTTGCACGTAGTAATGTATTATTTTTATAAAATTCTTTAATTTTGTTCCACATTAAATAATTCTTAGAAAATAGCATAAACAACTTTAACTAAATTTTAAATTTGACTCTAAAAAATTAAATACTTAATTGAAATTGTGAAAATTGATTTAAAATTATTTATGAAAAATATTATTTTCCCTTAATGTTATTTAATTAAATACAATAAAGATAATTAAATATTATTTCTTAATTATCATATATCAAAGTTTATCTTAATTAAATAAATATATTTCAAAGAATTAACAATAATTAATAATTAAAAAAATTATTACTTTACACTAATTAAATAAAAATTAATTTATTTAATATTTTCTTATAAATTATATATTTTATATTTATCAATATTTTAAAATGATAACTTAAAAATAAATAACTTATAAACAAAAGTTTAAATGTAGTGTTATATAATAATAAAATTATAATTATTTTATATTCATAAAAAATTAAATATTTTTTTACATTAATATTTTAATTTATTATATAAATTAAAAAATATATTTAATTAATAATCATAATAATTATAAATTATAAATATTTATTTATGTGTAAAAAATAATAGATAAAAATATTAAAATTAATTTATTATAAATATAATTTTTTTAAAATAATATAGAATGCAGTTGGATTAAAATTAAAAAAAATCAAAATTCAATAAAAAAAAAGAATTGAAATTTTGTTTATAAGATAATTAAAAAAAGTTAAAGGTAGGAGTTAGACACCCTCGTTGACATGTCTCGAAAGAAGATGATCTAAAATTACTAACTTAATTCGATGATTTAATGTTTAGAATTTAAGGGTGAGGATTTAGAATTATTTTAACCGAGTTATTATAAAAAGATAAAAATTTACATGATAACAAGTATATTATAAAAGCATTTCAATCAAAATATATTTTTGTTAATGACAATGTATTTTCTTTTTATGATTTCAAAGACTAAAATAAATTGGAAATCTCATAATTCTAATAGATAGTTGCTACCTTTTTATGAAAAATAAATTCATATCATTACTGGCTAGGTACCTGTTTGAGAAGTAGCTATAAATATTTTTGATGTTAACTTATATCTATGAGTATGCATTGATTTGTTTTTTAAATTATTTTAGTTGTAAAGATTTTTTTCCTTACATATGTATGTACAAGGATTTTATTTACTTTCAATGTGAAGGAATTGAAACAGTTATTTAATTTAGTACCAGAAAAGGAAATGGAAAAAGATAGTAATACAATACTTTTCTTACCCAAACAATCTAGTATAATAATTTTTAATTAATTTTATTCGAATATAATATTAATAAAGAAGGGTGTTGTGTTTGTGGGATATAATGATACAAGAAGTAAAGGAAATAGAGTGATAGGGGTGAAATGGAAATTAGGGTATTTTTGTTTGGTGTTGTGTTCTCAAAAAAGGGGCGGATCGGGTAGTGACCCCGTCTGGACTGGAACCAAACCAAACCTCGCACGTCTCTCGTCAGAGGCATTCTAACAGCACTGACCACACAGTTACTCTTCCTCCTCCTTCTTCTTGAATTTTTATATTCTCTTCTTTGATTTATCTATCTATTTACATACTCACTCACTCACTCGCCTTTATTCACCAACCCAAGCTTACACCCCTTTTCGTCTCCCTTCCACTTACTCGCAGGTACTCACTTTGATATTCTTTTTTTTTTTTTTTTTTTCACGATTCATCGATTCATATTTCCTTTCAATAACACTATCTTTCTCCCCCCCTAATCTAGATCTGATGCTTCCAGTTTCTGCATCTCTTTATCATTCCACTCGCGTCCCAACCACCTTTTGCTTCATCCCTCTCATTTTCGAATAACTTCTATTTGATTCTTGTGTTCTTTGCATACTAGTAAACCTAAACATTTGCATTGCATTCTTTTGCTGTCTTTACATTTTTAACACACCTGAAATTCTCTATTTTGTCGTCCCCCTTTTGGACCTTTTTCCCTGGATGTATTTGCATGTGAATAATGGGTAACATATGCTGTTATTTAATTTAATAGGGGCTGGATATCTGTTTTCCTGTCTGTTGTATGCTCGTTGCACTCATTGTTTTGTTTCTATTACAGGAACTGAATGGGGAAGAAAGTCAGAAAGAAGAGTCGAGGTTCTGCCAAGGAGAAGGTGGTTGCTACCCATTTGCCAAAAAAGGTTATTGAATCAACCAACCCGACTGTCGAGTCTGTTGATGAGGGGGATTTGGTTGTAAAAGAGACTAGTTCTTGCCCTCATTTTGTAAAAGGTGTTAATTTAAACAGATTGTCCACTAAGATTGAATCTTGTGGATCCTTAAGGTGCGAGGATTGTAGGGAAGGTGCGTCTGATAGAAGGAGTGGTAAAGGAAAAGGTAAACATGGGAAGAAGAAAGGTGGTGCATCATTAGATTCAAAATCCGAGTCAAAGTCTATATGGGTTTGTTTGGAGTGTGGTCAATTTACCTGTGGAGGCTTAGGGCTACCAATAATCCCGCACTGCCATGCGGTGGTGCATGCGAGGAAAAATCGGCACCCCTTGGTGGTTCATTTTGATAAGCCTCAACTGTGTTGGTGTTTTCCTTGCGACATGCTTATTCAAGTTGATAAAATTGAAAAAACTGATGAATCGAGTCATCTTCTATCTGATGTTGTGAAATTGTTGAAAGGACGATCACAAGAAAAATATTCAGCGGATATTGAAGATGTTTTGGCTGGGGATAGCAGTATTACTTCCGAAATTAAGTCAAGAGCTCTGTTCTCAAATGATTCGTCTGGACAAGGTGGTTATGTAGTTAGAGGTATGATTAATCTTGGGAATACCTGTTTCTTCAATTCAGTCATGCAAAATTTGCTAGCCATGAATAGATTGCGGGACAGCTTTCTAGAATTAGATGCTCCTGTTGGACCACTTATTAGTTCCTTGAAGAAGCTTTTCACCGAAACAAACCCTGAATCAGGATTGAAAAATGTTATAAATCCTAGATCTTTTTTTGGCTGTGTCTGTTCTAAGTCTCCCCAATTTCGAGGATATCAGCAGCATGACAGTCACGAATTGCTCCGTTGTTTACTGGATGGGTTAAATACTGAAGAACTAGCTGGAAGAAAGCAGAATGGTTCTCCGAAGAGAGATGGCACCTCTTCCAATACTTTAGTGGATGCTTTATTTGGGGGTCAGATATCAAGTACTGTGTGTTGCATAGAATGTGGGCATTTCTCAACAGTGTATGAACCTTTTTTAGATCTTTCACTTTCTGTCCCAACCAAGAAACCTCCACCTCGGAAGGCCCAACAATTACCTCGAACCAAAAAAGCTAAACTTCCACCAAAAAAGGTTGGAAAAACTCGAGTCAAAGTTAACAGGGATACTGATCCCTTACCTGTTCAAACTCTATCAAACCAATTATCCAGCCACGAATCATCTAGCCCTGATCAATCCGTCATATCAGCTGCTGGAGAAATGGGGACTTGTTCTGGTGATTCCACATTATTAGGTTCTGAAGAGATAGACAGTGTGACTGATAAAGAGGATTTGTCTTTACCTAATTTGGTTACTGCTCAACATATGGAAGTGCTTGACAATAAAACGTCAGATGATTTTACATGGTTGGATTATGTGGAAACTGGAACAATGATAGATGAGTGTGGTTTTATTTCCCAAAAGGAGGATGATCCAGAGGTACGGGATACTCAGATCAAAGATGAATATTTAAATGAATTCCATGAACAGGCTAGCTGTGAATCCAGTGGTCCTGCTTGTTTCCCTAAGGAGGGTCAGAACCCAGGACCCAAATTTTCGTCAGCAAATGGGTGGGAAGATGAGGTTCCATTACAAGTTCAAGATTCAGAAGTGCTATTACTTCAATACAAAGAAGGAAGTTCCTCAGCTGCTGAGATCATAGGAGGAGATAGTGAGGCCTCCTCATTGGTTTTGGGTGGTTATCAAGAATTGGAGTTTGATGGCTTTGGTGACTTATTCAATGAGCCTGAAGTTGCTGGACCTGCTCCCAGACCATCTTCATGCAGTGAGGTCATGGAAGCTAGTCTTGTCATTGGAAGTAACAGTGAGTCTGATCCAGATGAAGTAGATGACACATACTCTCCTGTCTCTATAGAGAGTTGCTTGGCACATTTTATAAAACCTGAGCTTCTCTCGGATGAAAATGCTTGGCATTGTGAGAACTGTTCTAAAGTTCTCCACCGTCAAAATTTGGAAGAAAAAAAGAAGGCAAGAGCTGTATCTGGTGGAAATGAATCTGGAATTCGTGATGAACCATGGCATGCAGTTAATTCTTGTTCTGTTAATGTCAGAACCAATGGAAATGGGAACATACAAAATGACCAAAAAATAGAAAGTTTGGTCTTACAAGATACACATGACACAAAGCTTGAAAATGGTCAAAGAGATGAGCTTAGTTTAATCCTTAATGAAAGGAATAGTGGCACATTTGAAATGGAAGATACTCATAATGATGAGTTACAATCTTCAAGTTTTCATAATGCTTACGGTGAAGAAAGCTGCATTCATTTAGTTGCTGATTCTTGTATTACAGAAAATTTTCAAAAAAGACATTCTCGGATGATAGGTAATGAAAACAATGACTCAGAGGATGCCGACTGCAAAAGTGTGAAAGTGAAGAGGGATGCCACTAAGAGGGTCCTCATATATAAAGCTCCGCCTGTCTTGACCATTCATCTAAAGAGATTCAGCCAAGATGCCCGTGGTCGCTTAAGTAAATTAAATGGCCATGTCAATTTCAGAGAAACAATGGATATTAGACCATATATTGATCCCAGGTAATTTTTTACTTTCCTAGATCCTGTTTGAAGTTTTAACAATTAATAAGTGCGCATCGCTAGCTCTTCAGAATGGCATGTCAGCACGTCCGACATGCCGTAAACATGTGTCAAACTCCCCTTCATCTGTCACAATTAAAAAATAATTTATTTTAGGCTTAGACACCTCTTGGATACTGACCAAGAGAGTGTGGCAACACCTACTCTTGACTAGACACTAATGCACTCCTATCAAATAATATTTTACATATTAAACAATTATTTAGAAATTGAAATCGTTTAAAACATTATGAAGCAGAAAACCCTTTCTTCCATTGAAAGCAAATGTCTTTGTACACAAAACCCTGTTTTGTCTTGTTTGTCAGTAGCTACTCTACCCTATCGTGGTGGTTGCTGTTGTCCTTCACTATCTTGGTTGTTGCCAAATGGTTTTTGGCATCTGTTGTTGGTGATGCCCCTCTAGCATCGTGGTCACCAGACGTCTATGTTTTTGGTCCTTTACCCTTATGTAGTTTGATCCCACTTTTTAAGTATTTTTTTGTAACGGTCATTGTCATATGAAAATTGTAAAGTTTTTAAACTATTTTTAGGTGTGTGTGTGTGTATATATATATATATATATATATTGCAACCCAGTATTCTGTATTTTGAAAATTAGATATATCTGTTGGAATTGATGTTTTATAGATGTGTGTCTACATGTATCTGATTCAGTTTTGTTTTTGTTTTTTTAATTCTTTTAAGTGTTATGAATTGTCTTTTAAATTTTGTCACAAGAAATATTCTGGACACAATTTCACTTCATTGTATTTGCAAATAGTTTGGACTTGTAGATTCAGTTTTGATTGGAAGTCTAGTTTGTTATTTTCTTTAGCACTTTATTGATATACTGGCTTGTAATTCACTCCCAATTCTATTAAAGCAGGTGCACAATTGACGAGAAGTATGAATACCACTTGGTTGGTTTAGTGGAGCATTCGGGAACTATGAGAGGGGGTCACTATGTTGCCTATGTGAGAGGGGGGCAGAGGAACAGGGGGAAGGATGATAAGGAAAATGAGGGTTTCACGTGGTATCAGGCAAGTGATGCATATGTGCGTGAAGTGTCCCTTGATGAAGTTCTTCGCTGTGAGGCATACATTTTATTTTACGAAAAAGTTTGAGTGGAACGTCTACTTTATAAGAAAGAATTCATATTCTAGGTAGATATAGAGATTTACTAAATTTATGAGAGGAAGGGAGATAAATCATTGCGGATGAGTGTAAAAGCAATTACAGGATATTGTATACCATTTTTTAGACATGTGATGAGATGTTAATGTACAATGCGATGTCATACAATCAAAAGTCAAAACTCTCAAAGCAAATTTCACTGATTGCCATCGCCCGGCATCTGTTCAATTTCGTTATTTAATTTAGTCAGTAATTATTTAATGCTCTCTCTTGACGTACATGTTTATTTAATGCAATTGTTTTTCTCATTGAAATATAAAAAGACAGAAACATGTTTATGTTGAAGAAAATTTTAAAAGTGACAAACAATGAATAATTTTAGGTATGAAAATGTATTTAGGCTTCGCGACAGGCTGTTGGATTTTGCCTTCTCAATCTTTTTCCTGATTTTTTTAACCATTTTTACCTTGATATGTGTTAGGATTATAAATTAAGATTTTATTTTCTTCTGTTTAGGGTTTTTTTCTTTCTATGATCCATCTCTATTTTATATTAATTAAAAAAAATTAGTTATATTTATAATAAATTATTTTTAATATTTTTAATATATTTTTTATAAAAATAAATATTTATAATTTAATAATTTTTAATTATTATTAATTAAATATATATTTTAATTTATTATATTTATATTAAAATATATTTGTAAAAAATGTTTAATTATTATTATTTTTATATAAATATAAAATACTTATATTATTATTATAATGTTATATTTAAACATTTGATTATATATATTAATTATTTTTTAAGTTATTATTTTAAAATATTTATAAATATAAAATATATAATTTATAAAAAATATTTAATGATTAATTTTTACTTAATTAATTTAAAGTAATAAAAAATTAATTATCAATTTTTTTAATCTTTAAATATAATTATTTTATTAAAATAAAATTTGATATATAATTATTAGAATTAATAAAATTTAAAAAATATAATAAAATAAAATATAGTAAAGATAAATTAAAAATAAAATAATATTAGTTATTATTAAAATTATCTAGAATATTTTAAAAAATATATATAAAAAATTTAATTTTATATTTGTGAAATTTATTAAAGAAATTTAAAAAATATAAAAAACAAAAAAATAAGAAAAATAAAATAATGTAATCAAACGGTGAGATTAAAAAAATAAAAGAATAAAAAATATACAATAAAAAATAAAAATGATAAAATATAAAAAAAAATATTGTATATATAAAATAAATAAAAATATTTTTAAAATATTAATATTCTAATATTTAAATTTAAATATAAAATTAAATATAAACGAGATTTTTATCTGTTAGATATCCCACCCGTTCTGATCTTTTAAAGCTCACAAACTTCAACTTTGTTCCCTTCAACTCAATTTTTTATGAGTCTAATGGTTAAACCTAAATGTATTAGGCATGACAACCGGGTGGAGGTGGGTTTTGCCTCCCTAATTTTAGCTTCCGATTTTTTAACCATCCTTATTGGAGTTAAAAATTAAGTTCTCATCCTCGTCCTTGCTGGATTTTGGGTTCCCATCCCGTCCCGTCTTCGATCTATATTACTTTTTAAAAGATAATTATATTTATAATAAATTAATTTTATTATGTATATTTTATATAAAAATAAATATTTATAATTTTATAATTTATAATTATTATTAATTAAATATAAAATTTAATTTATTATATTTATATTAAAATATGTATGTAAAAAAATATTTAATTATTTTTTATTTATATATATATAAAGAGAATATTTATAATAATAATAATATTATTATTATTATTATACTATTCAAATATTTGAATACTTATAACATTATTATTATTATAATACTATATTCAAACATTTAATTTTATATATATATATATATATATATATAAAGTTAATTCATTTTTAAGTTGTCATTTAAAAATATGAAATATATAGTTTATAATAAAATATTTAATAAGTTAATTCTTATTTAATTATTTCAAAGTAATAAAAATTTAAATTATCAATTTCTTTTAATCTTTTAAAATATAATTATTTTATTAAAATAAAATTTGATATATGATAAATAAGAATAATAAGATAAAAAAATATGACATAATAAAACCTAATAAATATAAATTATAAATAAAATAATATTAGTTTCTACTAGAATTTATGTAAAATATTTAGAAAAAGATAAAGAAAAAAATTACTTTGTGTTCATCAAATTGATTAAAAAGATTAAAAAAAAATTGATGGGAGATATCAAGGAAATATAAAAAACAGAAAGGTAAGAGAGAATAATGTAATAAATTAATTTATATAAAAGATTAAAAAAGACACAAAAATTAAAAGTGGGTAGAAGAAAAATAAAAATTGGTGAAATATTAAAAAAATAACCTTTATATGTAATAGAAAAAAAAATACATTTAAAATATTAATATTTAAAATTTATATATAAAGTCGGGACGGAGACGGGGTCGGGGTGAGAATTGCATTACCCATTCCCGTCTCGTCCCGACTTTTTAAAGCGGAGAAAATCCGAACCGGTCTCCGCTCCGGCCAACTCAAATTTTTCCTATATAGGAACGGATCGGTCCCACGAATACGAATTTAATTCTTATCTATGTATTATAGATGTTTAGTATAAAAAATGGACTGAGTTGGATGTGTATATCACCCACCGCGAGTTACTGTTAACGAAAATAGTTGATGATTTAGGGGATTGTTTTAGTAGAAAAGATTTTTTAGCGTAATATTGTCTAAGTAGAAAGGATTGGTTGTAATTTGGTCATTATATTGTCTAAATAGAAAGGATTGGTTGTAATTTGGTCATTTTTTATGCAACCTCCAAACTATTATCCTTCATCGTAGTAGTGTAGACACAACAAGGAGAAAGTTATGGAAGATAAAAGAAGACCATTAAGGTGGTGACATCACAAGAAGAGAGGATGAGTATAGCGTGAATGTAAAACAAAAAATTATTTTTAATCTAAATATAAGTTAGTTCAAATCCTAACTAATAAGTTTATCTTATTTATAAAATTGTTACCTGCTGCTATGAGATGACAACCATTAAGTCGTCATAATATTTTTTCATATTAGTGTATATATATAAGACTCCATTTTTTTTTTCTGATAACAAATTTGTAAATTTAAATTGAGCATTGTGCGTGTAGAGAAGAGAGAAAAGATTAATAAGATACTTTGTAACAGTGTCTTACAGATGCAATAGAAATCATACATAGGAAATGTTTTATTTAATGAATGACAATGCATTTTATTTGGTGGGAAAGTTGATACTTTAGTAGAAAGCCAAAATGACAGACTGTACAGCATGAATGGATTTGACAGTGTATGAGCTAAATCCTGCCATTTTTATCACATATTCCCACTCCTTTCGGGTCCTCTCTTTCCCAAAGTTAGTGTGCGCCATCATTACCATGTCCAGCATCAATCCTACGTCGTTCAGTACCTTCGGCTTCCCTTCTTGTACTTCTTCTTCTTCAATCACCGCCTCCACGATAATAACCCTTCCATTTTCCTTTGAGATCACTGCCCTACAATTCTTTAAGATTTGGATGCACTCTTCGTCTGACCAATCGTGCAAAACCCACTGCATTTCGTTCTATTAGTATAAGAATTATACAATCTGAGGCACGGATACATATGCATGGACAACGTACTTACCTTGAGAAAAGCAGCATCAGCTTTAGGAACACTTTGAAACATGTCGCCCGGGACGTGTTGGAGGCCATCCGAGTGAGGGGCCTGGGAAATGACATGAGGAAGATCGAAATTGATGGGTCGAATGGAAGGGCAAGCCTGAAGGACGATGCGCATGGAGGTGCCATTGCCCCCACCCACATCCACCAAGGACTTGAGACCATCAAATGCCTCGCTGCAAGTTTCAATGATGACAGGCATAACAAGCTTAGCATCGCATGCCATTGCTTCATTGATGAGGTTGCTGTGGTCAAGATTTGTCGCAGCATAGCGCCACACGTCCTCACCATGAGCCTTTTGAAATGAGGGATGGCCATTGGCCAAGACGCGAGCGCTTAGACTGTGCCAAGGTGCGAGCATTACAGGACTACTCTCCAGCAAAATAAAAGCAGCCATGCTATGTTCACCCTCTCTCATCAAACGCCGAGACAGAGGTGTTTGAGAATACCCGTTGCTGCTGCCCATGGGTATGGCTTTGAATATCTTTCTGTGTGCCAGGAACCTCATTATGCGCCTAAGAAGCCAAGGGTCACACCCTAGGGTTGATGATATCTCCGACACGCTCATCGGACCTCCATGCTTTTCTATGGCTTCAGCAATCCCTAGCTCTATCGCACATTTCACCACTCCCAGTTCCACAAATCCAAATATGTACTTCCACATATCCACCGACGCTTCCTCTTCTTCCTTCTCCCTTGGCAACACACTCTCTCTTTCTATTTCTCCCATCTATCTCTCTTCTCTTCTCTTCTCTCCTCACCTATCTCTCTCTACCTTCAATCATCAATCCTTCATTTATACTTCTTATACATCCTTATCAAAAAAACTTCAATTATTGAACTTTGGAGCAATTCATGTGTGTCATATATAATAATGTCAGGAATAAGTAGAGAAAATAAAGTGATTCAAAGTGGAGGAAAATAAATTATCCAAAAATTCACAAACGAAATGTCTGTATGTAGTCTTATAATCAATTTAAATTCTTTAAAGTTTCTAATTTGTTATACTGAATAATGCTACTATTAAAATAATTTCTGGGAATGGGTTCGTTGCAGTCGGTGCAATTATTTTAGCACTACGCAAAAGGACCGAAATTTTGCAGGTGCTGCAGGGTCCACACCGATCGATGGAGTATCTTTAAATAAAATAATATTACATATGGTTTTATATAAATAAAATAATATTACATATGGTTTTATATCGATCGCATTAGGTCTGAAAGATTCACCTACTCATGTAGTAGATTTGCCATGATCAACGATAAACTTTAGTTAATAAAGTAATCCGAAAACATGATGCATTTGTTTTGTCACTCAAAACGTGATCTATTACACGAATATAATATATATATATATATATATATATATATATATATATATATATATATATATATATATTTAGAGTTATTATTTATTAAACCAAATAATAAAGTAATATGACTAAATTAAAAAATTTGACTAAAGATATATGTCATAAAAATAAAATTGTGTAAAGACCATAAGATTAATATAATGTTCTACAAAGACATCATCATTATAACTAATTTTGGTACGTTTTCGCATTCAATTTATAACATGATTATCGAGTATGAGATAATGTTTATATTTGATAGTTAGAATCAAGGATTATAATTATTAGTTTTCCAACAATTGGTATTAGAGCCGCCCATACACTACAAGAAAATAGCGTATTACCGACGGATATTTACCAACCGATTTGTAGCCGTCGGAAAATAATCATTACCAACGGATATAAAATACTTGTGAAATTTGATGTCACCGACAGATATATCCGTTGATAAATCCGTCGGTAATTTATAAATGAATTTACCGACGGATATATCCGTCGATAAATTAACAATTAATTACCGACGAGATATATCCGTCGGTAAATTAACAATTATTTACCAACGAGATATATCCGTCGGTAAAATTATATAATATAATTTAATTATTCACCTAATTAAAAAATAAAATATTTTTTATTTAATAATTTAATTTAATCATAATTAGATTAATTTATAATAATTTATTAAATTAAATAATTTTAAAAAATAAATATTTAATTATATATAAATATATATATATATATAAATATAAAAAATATATAAATATATAAATATATAAAAATATATAAATATATAAATATATAAATATATAAATATATAAATATATAAATATATAAATATATAAATATATAAATATATAAATATATAAATATATAAATATATAAATATATAAATATATAAATATATAAATATATAAATATATAAATATATATAAATATATAAATATATAAATATATATAAATATATTTGTATATTTGTATATAAAAATTCAGATTTTGTTTAATTTATAAAATCCCAATTACCGTGAACCCTAAAATTTAAATTTGCGGGTAATATCTCCAATCTGATTTGCTCGCTAATGGAACCGTGAAGGAAGTTATGGATTATTCTTCTTCATTTTTCCCTTTTATTTTGGTTTAAGTTTCAAGTTTTACTTGAGATAGAAATAATGTTTCAAATTTCAATCTTTCTTGTATTGGGTTATCTGTTCTCTTTAAATCTTTTGTTTTTGTTTTTATTTAACTTTCTGGGTTTTGTTTTCGTTTTCTTTTCATGGTGGATATGGATGAGTTTGAAATTGGGGGTGGTGTTTGGGAGTTCCCAACAAAGAGGATCTTAGGCAAGCTGGTGAATGTTTTCTCAGGTGTGACTGTTCTTATTTTATTTCCTTTATCCTCCGAGGATTTTAAGGGAAGTTGATGTTAAATTCCCTGTTTAGGGTTTGAGTGATTACTGTTTAATCCCTTTTTATGGTTTAAAGCAGTGTTAAAGAGACTCAAAACTATCTCTGTTTCATCCTTAGTGGAATTTTAGGGAGTTGTTCATCTTTTGTGTGTTGGTGGAAAATTAGGTGTTTTTCATCCTTTGATTTGTTCAAAGGAGGTGTTCATCCTTAGTGAGATTCTAATGAGGTGATTGTCTTTTGAATTAGTTTACAAATATTAAATATTTGATTTTTTATATAAATAAAATATTCAATATTTTGTTATAGTTTAATATTTTTTATGAGCGAATTGAGTCAAGATGTCACCAAAGTAATCCCTCTTGAATTGGGTAGTTCGTGAAAAATATTGAATGTTAGTGTTTGTGTATATTCATGCGAGTATTAGTCGGCCCAAATGAAGATTAATATTTGGTCGAATTGCATACACACTTGTAATGATAAACATGTGATAATTATAAGGATTTGCTTTGTCGATAATAAATCAATCCAAAAACTGGTTTGTTATTGGACATGCTTTATTGTCAATGTTTGATTATTACAACAAGATATCTCTAGCAGTTAATATTACTTGTCCAAAGACTTGATATTGATGATGCATTCATTGGGTGTCTTTAAATGGGTTAAACCATTATTTGAATATATATTTTATTTATAATTATTTATTTTTATAATGTGAGCATAATTAATTTATTTCTCTTGTTCTTAATTCAACTACAATTACTTTTGTATCTGCCAATTTAAATTATGATCTGATCCTCAAAAGTATGTTTCATACTTTAGTCTGTTCTAAAGTCAATTTAGCGTCAGTACCTAGTAATACTTGGGGGTTACACTTAGGTGCAACTACTAACATCAGTGTTTCTATGAAGGGTTGTCTAAGCTACCGAAAGTTAATTGATTATGAAAGATGAATATATGTTGGAGATGACAAATCAGTAGAGGTAGAAGTTATAGGGCATTTTAAATTGTTATTGAGTACTGGTTTTTATTTGGATTTGAAAAACACTTTTGTTGTGCCGTCATTTAGATGAAATTTTGTTTCAGTTTCTTATTTGGACAAATTAGGTTATTTGTGTTCATTTGGAAACAATAAGTTCAGTTTATCTTTTAATTCAAATATTGTTGGAACTGGTTCACTTTTGGTTTATAATAATCTGTATTTATTTGATACTGTGGCCACCTATAATGAAACTCTTAATACAGAATCACGGGGTACTAAACGTAAAATTGACAATACTCACTTAGGTTCATTATGGCACAGGTGCTCAGGTCACAATCTAATCGTGGCGCTTGGGCTTGTGTTACACTCTTAAAGATATGGTCAGGAGTATGATTTGTCATTCCACCTTACTGGAGTCACTCTGGGGAGAGGCACTAAAGACGACAACTTATATTCTAAACAGAGTATCAACTAAAGCAGCAACAAAAACACATAATGAGCTTTGGACTGGGCAACAACCTAGTCTAAAGCAATTCCGTGAGTAGGGTTGTCCAGCTGAGGCAAGGCCTTATAAGCCAAATGAAAAGAAATTGGACTCCTGAACAGTAAGTAGTTATTTTATTGGTTATGCTGAAAGATCCAGGGGATATAAATTTTATGATCCCACATTAAAGACAATTTTTGAGATGGGAACTGCTACGTTCTTTGAGGATATTGAGTTTGGGGGGAATAATAAAATTAGGAACTTTGTCTTGCAGGAAGAATCGATAATGATTCCAAAACCGATTCAAACAGTTACTTTTGATAAAGTAAGTTCGGAACCTCCACAAGGCATTATTAATGAACCCCTTACTCAAGATGATTTTTGGTTGTTCATGAAGAACAAACTCAAAATCCTCAAGAACCTGTGCATCATGAGCCAATAACTTTGCGGAGATCCACTAGAGAAAAAAGAAGTGTTATTTCGGATAATTACATGGTATTTCTTAAGGAACATGAGGAAAATAATGGTATGATGGAAGATGACCCAATTAACTTCCGTCAAGCTATGCAAGGTTCTAACTCTGAAAAGTGGATTGAAGCAATGAAGGAGGAATATAAGTCCATGCAAGATAACAAAGTTTGAGAACTTGTCCCATTACCAGAAGGTATGAAACTCATTGGTTGCAAGTGGATATTTAAGACCAAATGAGATTCTAAAGGTAATGTGAAAAGATATAAGGCTCGTCTGGTAGCTAAGGGCTATACCTAAAAGGAAGGGATTGACTTTAAAGAGACTTTCTCTCCAATTTCATCGAAAGAATCTTTTAGGACAGTCATGACACTTGTAACACATTATGATTTGGAGCTTCATCAAATGGATGTCAAGACGGAGTTTTTCAATGGCAACATTGATGAGACGATTTATATGGTACAATCAGAAAATTTTGTGCAGGGAGATTCAAAGAATATGGTTTGCAAACTGACAAACTTCATTTATGGACTAGAACAAGTATCTCGTCAATGGTACTACAAATTTCATCAAATAATTCTCTCATTTGGCTTCGAGATGAATATTGCTGATGATTGTGTATATCACAAGTTTAAGGGGAGTAAGTATATTTTCCTGATCTTGTATGTTGATGACATTCTACTTGTCACTAATGATATAGGCATATTGCACGAAACCAAGAAATTTTTATCAAAGAATTTTGAAATGAAAGATCTTGGTGATGTGCCTTTTGTATTAGGAATTTAGATATACCGAGATCGATGTTTGGGTATTTTAGGATTATCACAAAGGAGCTATATCGAAAAAAAATTATTAAAAGGTTTGGCATGCATGAATGTAAATCCGGGGATACTCCAGTTGCTAAGGGAGACAAGTTTAGTCTCAATTAGTGGTCAAAGGGGAATTTGAAAATTGAGGAAATGCATAACATTTCCTATTTATCAGCTATAGGGAGTTTGTTGTATTCTCAAGTATGTACACATACATAGTTGGGGTTCTAGGCAAATATTTAAGAAATCTAGGAATAGACCATTGGAAAGCAACAAAAAGGGTCATGAGATATTTAAAGAGAACAAAAAATTATATGCTTACATAAAGGAGGTCAGATCAGTTTGATATCGTTGGGTTTTCTGACTTGGACTTTACAGGATGTCAAGATAGTTTGAAATCCACTTCAAGTTACATTTTCATGCTATCAGGTGGTGCGGTTTCTTGGCGCAATGTCAAGCAAACCCTTACAGCTTCATCCACTATGGCAGCAGAATTTGTAGCATGCTATGAGACATCAAATCATGAAATATGACTGAGAAATTTTGTCACAGGGCTGCAAATTATGAAAGACATTGAAAGACCACTTAAGTTATATTGTGACAACAAATCAACTGTATTGTTAAGGAAAAAGTACAGAGTGGACAGATTTTCATAGAACAATTAGGGATAATATTCGTGATAGCAGATCCTCTAACTAAAGGACTTCCGTCCAAGGTCTTTCATGAGCATGTTGCTCAAATGAGTGTTTTACAGTTTGAGAAATTTGTGGTTTAGTGGGAGTTACTCATTTTCATATATTTTATGTTCTATGTTTATATATGTATACATTGATTTTTTGGACATATTTGATTATCTATAGATATGCGGTTTTTTCGTTCATTCATTACACTTTGTACATTAAGGATATTATATCGATCTCAATAAGTTAAAGTTTGGACCAATTGAAAATAGACGTGTACAAATCACCTTCACGTAATTTTTCATGTTACATATTTCATGATGAGTCCATGTCATTTTGTTATATCAGGATTAGTAATCATTGTTGATTTTAGTTGTGATGATGCAATGAAAAACTAGTTTGGTTCCATATCCTGAAATGATCAATGAACGGGACTTTTGGAGTATGTTAAAGGAATATAATGACAATTTTGAGCTCATAAAGTCTAACACATTTGTAAGCAGTGACAGATCTTCTTAGGAGCTGAGGGGGCCATGACCCTCCCAAAGTTTTGTAACTCCCATATAATTTATGATTTTGGCCCCCCAAACATAATGAACATTTAATATATTTACTTGTATATTTACAATTTTATCCTCTCAGCCCCTCCTAACTCTCATATAATTTATGATTTTGTTCCCCTCAAACTTAATGATCATTTAATATATTTAAGTATATATCTACAATTTTATCTTTTCATCTTTTTATCTTCTTTCTTCCTTTTATATTTATTAATAATATATTATTTGGCCCCCCCAAGATCAATGGTAAAGATCCACCACTGTTTGTAAGGACATATATATTTGTGACCAGTGGAAGATTGTTGACAAAATTTGAGTCATGTATATATATGATATATAATTTAAATATATTAGGGTCATTATTTATTAAGCCAAATAATAAAGTGATCTAACTAAATTCAAAAGTTTAGCTAAAGACATATGTTATGAAAATAAAATTGTGTAGAGACCATAAGATCAATATAGTGCTTCTACAAAGACATCATCATTATAACTAATTCAGATACTGCTTTCGCATTCAATATATTTATCAATATAGAATAATATTTATATTTGATAATTAAAATCAAAATTAGAATTATAATTATTAATTTTTTAACGTGTGTATGATATATTGTATCCGAAAAATAGAAAAAAAAGTTTTGTTAAACAAAACTCATCGTGCTTTCTATCTATCTCACCTCAATCATGAATAATTGTGACCACCACTGCAAAGTCAGATGAAAACTCCCGTATTCCTTTTCAATTTGAGTATTGTGGCTTCGCTGTCAAGATCGTACCTCACATATATAATCACTATTGTCGCTGCCAAATATTATTTGCAGTTTAAACCAGAAAAAAAAACGTAAAAATACGATACAGACAATGTTTTCTTTATTGAAATTCTTATATAATAAATACAACTATTTAAAATTAAAATAACAATTTTTACAAAAATGAATCTAATATTTTTCTAAAAGGGCATGTTTGCAAAAAGAAAAAACACACACTCAAACCCTGTTTCGTTTAGACAACTTATTGATAAGTAAAATATCACTACTACAGAAAAGACTTTTTACGTCGGTTAAAATGGGCTTTCTACGTCGGTTAAAACAGCGACATAGATACGGGGGTCATAGAAAGTAAGACTTTCTACGTCGGTTCCTAATAACCGACGTAGAAAGTAAGACTTTCTACGTCGGTTAGTCAGGGAACCGACGTAGAAAGACTGACTTTCTATGACCTATACTGATCGGTCATAACTGGTTCTGATCGGTCATAGAGCTATTCTGATCGATCATAACTGATTTTGACCTGTCATATTACTTTCTATGTCGGTTAACAATGATAACCGACATAGAAAGTCTTACTTTCTATGTCGGTTAACACTGATAACCGACATAAAAAGTCTTACTTTCTAACTTTCTATAACCCCAGTATCTATATCGGTTAACAGTAACCGTGATTGTATGTGTTATCAATGTCGGTTATGCCTATAACTGACATAAAATGTTAAACTTTCTACGTCGGGTATTGACATAACCGACGTAGAAAGTGTTATTTTTTTTTACAGTATCTGCATTTTCTTCACAGATGCTACCTTTCTTCGAGTAGACCTGCCTATTCATCACAGTTCCAGACAAATATTCACAGATCCAAACACTTGTACAGACAGATATGCACAGTTCATATATAGTTCCAGACAGATATGTACATATGAAACATATTGAAATCAATATATGTACCTCAGTTCCAGACAGTTCATTTACTTAAACGAATGTAAATTTGCTAACTTAAATCAATTCAATCAAAATTGTTAAAAGTCAAATTTGCTATGAAGATTGAATACTTAAAAGGAAAGAAGCCCACTGCTCTCTAATATCGTCTAACACTTCAATCTTCATTGGAGATGAGTGTGTAAATTCCTACATATTGAAACATTTCAGATTTAGAAACCATTTAATAATTGGCATATTTGACTTAATTATAGTATATTTACCACCCTCCATGAGGAAATAATATTTTTGGCTACGATGGTGTGCATGTGCTTCATCACATAATACCCGCACTCATGGCTTCCCGTTGGCGTGGACACTACAAGTTAAATACATGTCGATTAACTTTAAATGACAAATTGAACAACAAGTAAGAGGTGTTTGGTCACCTTTGGTGCAATATACGTCAACTTCTTTCTAGCATGAGATGGAAGGCCTTGCAACCTTAGGTGAGCTTCCAAAGCTCTACAAAAGGACAAATAATTTTGGTGTAAGTGCACATATGATACAACAATTAAAAAATCAATTAAAAAAACCAAACTTACGCGTCTATGTGCTTTCTAATATCCAAATCATTTGGTTTCTTGTGTAATGAACACAAGAGAATCACAACAAATTGTCGAGGAACAATGATTATGAGCCGCCAATGACCCCCGCACGTTGAAATAATATTAGTAAAATTTCAGCTTTACATAAATGTGCATTAATTTATAAGATGTATACTTACCGATGCAAGTAAGGTGCTAAGTAGACTTCTTTGCCCCCATTTTGAAATGTCTCTATTAAGTACGTTTGCACCTCTTCAGACTTTATTCCCAATGGACTCGAATGGCAACAGTGGTCAACAAATCCATAAATAAAGGCAATCTTCCTCTCAACACACAAACGATGTAAATACCTTCAACATTGAAAATAAATAAAGTTATAAAATAATGTACCAGTGAGAATATAAAAAATATGTAAATATACTTACAATTCCCAAAGCTGCAACACCGATACACATAGCATATCGATATCAACGAGAAGATAAAAAATATCCCTTTGGAGTAAGAAAAAAGGGATCATCCGGGTCCCGCATACGACTTCGGGTGGCATATCTAATTGTATGGGAGTGGTCCCGATAGTCGCCGCTAGTGCACCGAGTCGCTGTAAAGCAGTCGGTGGTGGTGGTGATTCATGCACAACTTCCTTTGCTTTTTCAGCCTCTTTCTATACAAGTACCAAAAATAAATAACATTAATATACATCAACCTATCAAAAAATAATAAGTAAAAGGGATAAATGCATGACACAACCTGTGAATGTGTTGGGATGGGTCTTGTTAATGAAACTGGCCATAAGATAAAATTTCCAGGTGCCTGTCCCACTGTTTGAACCTCTTCAGTGGGAATAGGGATTGGGGCAGCACCATCCCGGACATCTACAACCACCACTCTTATCATATCATGTCCAATACTCTGGTGGTGGATGGTTGACCCCAATGCATACATTTTCCCTAAGGTAAACAAATGATAAAATATTTTAGACTATATAATGCTTAACAAGTGTACCAAATACATGTTAAAGATATAATACGTACCGTATGCCACCAAATGCTCTGGAGGACCCGCAACATACAACTCACAGTCAGCAGTGTCGGTAGGAGCAACCTCTCGCCCTCTATCGGGAGCATCACAACTCTCCTTTGTGCCGACATGAATCAGGGATGCCTCTCGTGCGGGGACGTAAGGTTGAGAGGACAAAGATGCCAACTCTGCTCGCATTGAGCTCAATAACTCGCCTTCAAGTCGAGTACACCTCATCTCGAATCTCCTTCCTAATTTGTTGTTTGAGGGACTCAAACTCCAACTCATTCGGATGCCTCAAAGTAGGAGTTGCCACGGGTGGGGCACCAAAGTACTGTCTGATGCCCACCCCTCGTCCAGCAGCATGAACACGTCCAGGATGCTCTGGGGTACCAATGGCCACTGCTAATATATCCTGACGGCCATGTGGGTTGAATGATCCCTGAGTGCTCTACTCAACCAACTCATCCTACAACACAAAGGAAGGTTTTTTTAGCAAATACATATGCTTATTGTAGTATAACATATATAATTAGTTTAGGATATGCTACTTACAATACGTTGAGCTACAACATTAGTTTGCTCAGATAAGTAATTCCCTGATGAGTTCTGGCGAGCTCTCTTCCATTTATCATGGCGTGAAGGGCGAGTGACAACACTCACAACCGACTCATCTGAAGGATGACTTGAAGATGTCTCCTTCATCATCTTCTCCTCCAATTTCTCATAACCCCCACGAGACAACCTGTGGGGGTGGATATTCTTTCTCTAAATATCCTGTGCCTTCTGCTGCTTGGCCTGTTGCATTCTATGTTAAATACCAGATTTAAAACCTCTATTTAAAAAAAAATGACTGCAAACAAATGACAATTGTGCTAACCTGAAACTTAGCGTCTAAACGCTGAGTCCGAAATGCCTGCCATGTCTCCTCATCCAAAAACTGATACTGGTCACATGGGTTCTTGTTGCTCAATGCCCCATATATGTATCGACTAGTCGGATCACTCTTAAAACCTCTCCAGCTGTTCCCTAGCATATGAGATCCACTTTGTCCTCAACAAAGTGGTGTTAGGGACATCATATGTGACCTACACAATAAAAATAACATGAAGTTCCCAAAAAGTTAAATATATATACATGTTAAATGCTCAATAAGAGTAGGTACCAGGATACTCGCCAAATCTGCGTCTTCGGTGTCTCCGGAACATGGTCCCAATCCTCAATAAGAATACTAACCTTGCTTCTCCCAAGCAAGGCCACATAACTAGTGAATCTAGCACCGTGCTCTCCTCGTGGCTCTACCTGTTTGCATGTCAAACTGGATAGGCAATTTCGATCGGAACTACGACTCGATATTCAAGTCCCTCAACCGTGTAGCACGCCTACCCTTTTTTCCGGTAGACGACCGACTCGATCACCACCTTGTGTAGGAGGGGGGACTGTGTAGGAGGAGGGGTACCAAATGAATCTGCCATATCTGTGTTCAAAGAAAAAAATAATAGTTATTAATTTAGACAATATGACTGAAGATAAACAAAAAAGTGCATACATTAAAAAATAATACATTAAAAAAAGTGCATACATTATCAAGTTGGAACATTCTCCCAAAATCCTTCCATATGGTTATAACGTGTGGCATGCACATCATCTATTTCTACATTAACACTCAAGTTTGGCATATTTGAAGAGAAACATGGTGTCTCTGGTATATCAAGTACTAATTCATCATTCTCATGAGAAGTATACATGGGTTTTCCTTGTAGAACCACCGACCATCCTTTGTTAGCGGGATCAGTGACATAAAACACTTGTTTTGCCCGAGATGCCATGATAAATGGTTCTTCGGTATAACGAGTATTTTCAAGGTTAACCAAGGTAAATCCAAGATCGTCTGGTGAAGATTCCAGTATTAAAATCAACCCACTTACATTTAAAAATAGGTACTCGAATATCGTGTAATCTATTACCCAAATCTCTTCAATTACACCAAAGTAGACCATTGACGCCGTTATCGGATATTTATCCTTTGAACTCGAGAAATGCATTGATTCAGCCACCACCATGACTCCACTATTTTTCATTGTGCTTATTTCATCTTCTCCCTTTGTATAAAATGAATAATTATTTACATCATACCCACCCCAACATATCACATCAAAGTTTGGCTCACATGCTAGCCACTTTAGTGTATCGAAGTCTGTATTGTCACCTTCAACTTGTTGTTTAAACCACTTCAAAAAGCTCTTGTTGTGTTCAGTGATCACCCACTTTTTAGGCATACGTGGATTATTTCGCTTCACAATGTCTTTATGAGCACTTAAGTAGGGGATGACTTCTTCACTCGTTATTCAATATGTACAAATGCGCTCGAAGTACTTCATCTCGACACATTGTCACAACTTTTGCACCTCGAGTTCCTCTACCAAGACCTATTCAATGGTAACGAGTCTTAGGTAACCCTATAGCTTCAACTTCTGATAAGTATTGTGTGCAAAACTCAATAGCTTCCTCTGCAATATATCTTTGAACAATTGATGCTTCAGGACGATATTGGTTCTTCACATACCCTTTTAATATCTTCATGTATCGCTCAATAGGGTACATCCATCGTAAGAAAACTGGACCACAGATTCTAACTTCCCTGGCTAGATGAACAATCAAGTGAACCATAATATCAAAAAATGATGGAGGAAAGTACATCTCAAATTGACATAATATGACTGCAGCCTCATTCTCTAACTGATCCAAAACATCCGGGTCCATAACTTTACTACATATGGCATTAAAGAAAAAGCATAATCGAGTTAAGGAATATCTAACATTCTCTGGTAAGATACCTCGAATAACCACAGGTAGAAGTTGTTGCATCAATACATGACAATCATGAGATTTTAACCCAAGCAATTTTAGATCTTTCATAGATACAAGTTTCTTCACATTGGAAGAGTAACCAAATGGAACCTTCACACCTCGTAAAAACTCACAAAAACTTCTTTTCTCTTTTTTAGACAGTGTGTGACATGCTGGAGGCAAGTATGTTCGGTTACCATGAGGTTGAGGAGCTAATTGTTCTCTTATACCCATTTCAACCATGTCCAAACGAGCATTGACACCATCTTTTGTTTTTCCTTGAATGTTAAGGAGCGTTCCAATGATACTGTCACACACATTTTTCTCTACATGCATGACATCTATACAATGCCTCACATCAAGAACCCTCCAATATGAAAGAACAAAAAGGATTGACATTTTCTTCCATATACCTGTGGCTTTCTTTTGCGTCTTTCCAAACTCACACGAAATCGCACTTGCTCGTTGATATACTTCTTCCCCACTTAAAGGTGTTGGGGCTGCATCATTTTCTTGACACCCGTTAAATGATTTTTTTAATTTACGATATGAATGGTTTGAATGAAGAAATCTTCGGTGTCCAAGGTACACTGTTTTCCTTCCATGTTGTAGTTGATAGTGACATGTGTCTTCTTCACATATCGGGCAAGCTTTATGTCCCTTTGTGTTGTAGCCACTCAAATTACCATATGCTGGAAAGTCATTAATTGTACAAAATAACATTGCACGCAACTTGAATAAGTCACCTGTGTACCTATCAAACACATCAACACCTTCCTCCCACAACATCTTCAACTCTTCAACCAATGGGCTTAAAAAAACATCAATGTCATTTCCAGGTTGTCTGGGACCCGAGATCATCAAAGATAGCATCAAGTACTTACGTTTCATACACAACCACTGAGGTAAGTTGTAAATAACTAACACCACAGGCCATGAACTATGTTTATCGCTTAAATTTTCATATGGATTCATTCCATCTCGTAGCAAGTCCAAATCTAATGTTTCTTGGATCATTACCAAAATTCTGGAAGATGGAATCAATTTTTTTCCATTGCAATCCATCTCGCTGGATGCCTCAACCGACCATCTTTAATACGACTATCTCGCATGCCATCTAGTGAGCTTTGCATCATTTCCATTAGTGAATAATCGTTTCAACCTTGGAACAATGGGAAGATACAATAACACTTTTGTCGGGGTACCCTTCATTACATCATTGTCAGAATCACCATCCTTCTTCTTGTATCGTGATTCCCCGCATTGTGGACATTCGTGAAAGTTCTCAAATTCTTTCCTGTATAACACACAATCATTCAGACATGCATGAATTTTTTGGTACTCCATACCCATTGGACACAATATCTTCTTAGCATCATAATTGCGGGTTGGCAATGTGTTACCTTCGGGGAGCATGTCACTCAACAACTCAAGCAATTCACGTGAAACTTTTATCAATCCACCCATTCTTTGCCTTCACATTGAACAATTTTAGTACCGCCGACAATCGTGTGAACTTAGTACAATTTGTATACAAAGGATTTTTTGCATCATTGGACAACTTCTCGTACACATGTGTATGTTGGAAGGCATCTTGTCCAAGCTCACGAATCATTTCCTCCAACTTGATCATCCATCTCTAGATCAACTTCTTCTTTGTCTTCTACACTTGGCATGTTTAATAATTCATCATGTCATGTCCACTTTATGTAACTCTTTAGGAAACCATCACAAAGAACATGTTCCCGAATAACTTCAGTCGGTAATCTGCGCTCATTCAAGCAGTTAACACAAGGGCAATAGAATCTTCCATCATTATCCGGAACATTCATCTTAGCAAATTCAAGGAATTGTTCTACTCCACTCTCATATTCATTTGTTGTTCGTCTATAATTGATCCAACTCCGATCCATTGTTACCTTCTGTCACATAACACAACATATAAGTATAGTTTGAGGATGATAACATCCAACATGTTCTGCTGAAATTGCGATGTCACGTGATTGGATATTTTAATCTTTCAATAGGAAGTTCTGTCCTACAATGGATCATTTCATGACTGACTCCAATCAAGGCTAACCGTATTGTCTCACATTAGGGTGAGCATAAGCGATGATAGTTTTCGCTTAAAATGAAATAACTACATTATAATACAAATATAATTTTCAAAATCAAAATCACGAAAGAATGCCTACAGAAACACATTCAAATGACTAAACTACTTACAATACGTCTCTAAATTAGCTAAAGGCACCCGTGAACTTCCATCTCTTGACAGCATTATTACATACCAGATTCAAAAATGTAAACCTACAATGGCTAAAGCAAGCATGAAAACTTACCTCTTGAAGACCTACAGAGGTGGCAGGTGGCGTGACGTGCAGAGCTGGGTGGGGAGAAACGTACACAGGCGACGGGCACCAACGACAGTAGCAGCAGGCGGCACGACGTACAGAGTTGGCAGGTGGCGTGACGAGCAGAGCTGGGTGGGGAGAAACGTACAAAGGCGAAGACGTTCGTAGAAGATACAGAGAGAACGGGGAGCTCTGCTATGGGTGAAGTGAGAAATGGAGTGTCGCGGCAGGTGTAAAACAGAGGATATTATGTCGGTTGCTCTCACACCCGTCATCAAATACACTTTCTATGTCGGTTAAAATTTAACCGACATAGAAAGTTCACTTTCTATGTCGGGTAAAACTTAACCGACATAGAAAGTTCACTTTCTACGTCGGGTAAATTTTAACCGACATAGAAAGTAAACTTTCCATGTCGGTTAAGTTTTAACCGACATAGAAAGTGAACTTTCCACTTACTATGTCGGTTAAAATTTACCCGACATAGAAAGTTTATGATTTTATTACAAAATTGCCACCGCGCTACATATTATGACGGGTGGACTACGACCGTGATAAAAACTCGTCGTAGAATGCTATTTTTCCACTAGTGTATAGATATGTGAATAGAATATTACATAATTAATATATAATTTTTCATTTTGTATAGCTATTTTTGGACTACGTAATTGTAGCAATAATTCAATTAATCAATACTGTTCAATATGATCGTGTTTTAAAGATTGCTGAAAGTCTAGATACATTTTGTTTATATGTTTACACAATTTTGGAGCCTTAAGACAAGATTTCACTTATTTTATATAAATGAAAGATCAATAATTTAAAGGAGAAGAGGATAAAATTTTATAATTATTAAATATTGTTTTGTTATCTTTTATTTAAATTAAATATTATTTTTTATATATTATTTAAAATAAAAAATATTATACTATTATTTCAATTTAGATGATTATAATTGATATTTTATTAATATTATCTCTTGTATATAAAAATAGATTAAGAAATTAAAGTTTCAACTAATATTATATAATGTCGTAATATTCTAAAAGATTAGTTTTGAAAATAATGAAGCTGCGGTGCGAAAAGCAACATATGAAAAGACAGTGAGCATTAGATTTTAATGGCAGACAAAATATATATATCCGCAACGATTTGCCACCTATTTTTTTATATATATATTCTATCAATGAGGCAATGGTCTCACATCTCTGCTTTAATTGAAATGGCATAGATGAATGATCCGAAGATTTGCTAAAAAACATCTAAGGACCAGGCTATATTAGGGATCGATCGAAAATTGAAATAGGTTGTTGTTGTTGTTGAGTTGACAATGAAATGGAAGAACATACTTTTGTGAGAGTAGAGATTGGAAGTGGTAAAGAACAAATGCAGAAGCTGTGGTTTGATGCATGTAAGCAGGATCACCCCATGTTTACATTATTATTTGAATAAACAGTTATGATGTCATAGTAATGAAATAGTATGAAGAAATTATTGATTTGATTGCAGGGTAGGGCCATAGAAACAGGCACGGGACTTCTACAATTAAAATATTCACGTTGAACAGGCCAATGGCAATGCCAAGTCGAGGAAAGGGATAATGCGTGGAAGGAAGGCATCAAGGGTGACTAAGATTCTTTACACCCAACATAACTAGAAGACACAGATGCAAGAGAAAATTTAGGTGCCGTTTTACAAGACAAAACTAGCATCTTTGAAAGCCCCGTTCTTGCTCAAACCAAACTATGTGACGCATAAATAAATAAATATTCTACAATGCATAAACTAGGTGATTAATTTCATTCGTTAGCCAGATGTCAAAACTGAAATGCAATTTGAAGTCTCAATCTTACACAAGAATATTCTATATTACACCAAATTGCCATTAAAATGGTTTATGCACAGAGAAAAGATTATTATATATATTTATATAGTTGATGATAGGCTCCTTCACATTGAAGGTAGATAGGCTAGGCTTGAGAATAGAAAAATTGTGATGAGTTTATCATTTTCTTCGGTCACGGTAAAGCCTTGTTCCATGAGTGGGAGCAATAGGAAAGCCCGTTGTAGTGGAAGAGGATTTAGTGTTACAAGGTCGGACATAACCGTGGCTCCCAATCCCAAACAAAGAAGGCAATTATCTAAGCAAGGAGTTCCTCTAACTCATGATTTACATGTACAAGAGGTTGTTCACAGGCAGTCTCAAATAATTAATCCTTGTACCAAGCCTAAGCTACAGTTCCATCCAACTTTCCTGAATGATTCCTATGAAATGTGCAGAAATATCTGCGCCGAATATGCCAAGACCTTCTATCTAGGTATTCTAGATTCTTTTCTTAATTGTAGATTCTTTCAATTAGCATGTAATCTAGCTGACATCTTCACCATTAACTATCAACAGGAACCTTGCTTATGACGGAAGAAAGACAGAAAGCTATATGGGCAATTTATGGTAAAAAAATGATATTTACATTACAAAACTAGAAGATAGAGAGAAAATTGCAAACAGATTAATATGAGGTAGTTTTGCATCGTGAAACCTTCAGTGAAACGATAGCTTTTCTCTCTGCAGTTTGGTGCAGGAGGACGGATGAGCTGGTTGATGGTCCTAACGCTGCGTATATGAGCTCTTCTGTTCTTGATAGGTGGGAAGATAGGTTGGAAGACATTTTCAATGGACATCCCTATGATATGCTTGATGCTGCTCTTACTGATACCCTCTCCAAGTTTCCGTTGGATATTAAGGTCTTCACTCCTTGTGTTACCATCATCAACTATACAACTATAACTAAGATCTATCTAATGAAGTGAACTCTTGTGTTGCACTAATTACAGCCTTTCAGGGACATGATACAAGGTATGAGAATGGATACCAGGAAATCCCGCTACAACAATTTCCAAGAATTATATCTTTACTGTTACTATGTGGCGGGAACTGTTGGTCTAATGACTGTACCAATCATGGGTATCGCACAGGAGTCTGTCATCCCTGTGCAAAGTGTATATGATGCTGCACTATATCTGGGGATAGGAAATCAACTCACCAACATTCTTAGAGATGTCGGTGAGGAGTAAGTTTCTTGTCGTTGGTTTTCTCCTCTGCTTACTATATTATTATTACTATCATAAAATGAAAAGTGATATGTTGTTGTATGACCTTACTGTTTTAATTAGTGCATTAAGAGGTAGAGTGTACCTTCCCCAAGACGAACTAGCCCAGTTTGGATTGTGTGACAAGGATGTGTTTTCAAGAAATGTGACTGAAAGATGGAGAAAGTTTATGAAACATCAAATTACGAGGGCAAGAATCTACTTCAACCGGGCAGAAGAAGGAGTTTCTCAGCTCGAAAAGGCCAGCCGTTGGCCAGTACGTAAACCCAAATATTATTATATTGTTTGCTGAAAGCACATTTTCTTTTTTCTTTTTATCCAATTTTCTAAATAAAAATCATTTTAATAGCATAGAAAAGGCATGATCTTCACTCATTGGGAGTAAAGGCGTTGGATCAAATTATTAAGATTGTCGTGCATACAAAGATGCAGCTGCTCTGTTATTGTTAAGAGACTTAATTATATAAAGTCCCTAAAAATAGTTAAGATATATTGGTATGTTAATCGCATATATGTTGATTATATTGCTAGTATGACAGAGGTTAACACTTTTCTCTGTGTATGATATGCAGGTTTGGTCCTCATTAATATTGTATCGTAAGATCCTAGATGCAATTGAAGACAACGATTACGACAATTTGACTAAACGAGCTCATGTGGGACGAGCCAACAAAATTTTTACGTTGCCTCTAGCTTATACTAGATCCCTCTCTAATCGCAAAACCAAATCTCGTCTTTCTTTGATAAGGCTTATTTAGCAAGCTAGTAGCCTAAAATAGTTTGTATGCGAAATTACGGATCCAATGAAACACACACTTGCTTTCCTTGTATAGACGATTTGAAAGAAAGTATTGACATCAATATTAAGGTGTATGAATGCGTGTCCTTTGCAATCGTCAACTTCCAGGATGGACGCAATATTTCCACTTTTTTTTATCCTTCCTTCCTAATATGACATAAATCATCATATCATTTTCAATAGTTATAGTTTCTTGTATTCTTAAAAATACTGAGTTACTTAAAACAAATTACGTATAAATAATATATTTTATTCTTAAGAAGTCTTGCAAACTTCATTGTAATACTTATAGCGTACCAAGTAATTTGCAGCAAGTTTTACCAGAATTTGATGCCTCGAGCTAGTTAAGAATTTCTGAAGCAAAAGGGCAAATTACATGCCAAATTGTCGATAGCCCTTAGGCCTAGGGGTAAGCGGACCTGTCTATGGACAAAGTTCTTCTCCTATATGTTCATATTAACTCTGCCATGATATCAAATTCTACCTCTTATCTGGCCAGGTAGGTAATGTCAAAAATTTGTAAAATTATGTATAAGTATATTTCTCATATATATATATATATATCTATTCATGTCATTTATGTATATATAGAATAAAAATATTACAAAATATTAAATATTAATAATATTTTAATCATAATTGCTTAAATCAAAATAATAACCTAATGTCTTTTTATTTTTTCTCTTAAAAAATAATAAAATATCTTAATACCTAATTTAAATAAAAGATAATAAAATAATATTCTCAACATTTCTCCATACTTTAATATTTATTTATTTGAATTTAATATTTTTTTCTTTTATTTTGCTTAGAGTATTTCTTCATTTTTTGTTTGTATTTCTTATCATCTTCTTTCTTATATGAGATCACATCTTCATTCAACTTCACTTTACGTATTTCTTCCTTTATCAACTTCATCTTATTTGTTTCTTTCAAACTTCTTCATGGTAGTACGGTTGACTCTTTGATGGACGTTGAAAACGGTTTCTTCATCTAACTCTTTATTTTTCTCTTTAACATCAAGTTTCTTCAAGAAATCTTTTTCATGTTTTTTCTTTGACTTTTCTTTTATATCATTGTTTGTAATCATCTCTTTTTTCATCAAATCTAAACTGAAACTTTTTTCTTTCATGTGAACTTTGAATATTTCCAAGTTATTTGTATCTTTAATCACACAAAGTTCGTGTTCAAAAGATACCTTATAACTTTTCTCCAGTAATTGAGCAACACACTAGTGCAAAAAGGGGCTTTTACGTCAGGTATTTAGGGCTTTTTACGTCGTATTTAAGTCTGACGTTAAAATGGGAGATGTAAATTTACGTCGGACCCTTTAGCCCGACGTAGATTTACGTCAGTTATCAAGACCCGACGTAATTTTGCGTGGCATATACCACTAAACAGACGTAAAAACTTTCAAAAATAAAAAAAAAAAAACAACAAATTTACGTCGCATATGGTATATGCGACGTAAATTTACGTCGCATATACCAATACGCGACGTAAATTTACGTCCCATATACCATATGCGACGTAAATTTACGTCGCATATGCCATATGCGACGTAAATTTGCTGTTTTTTTTTTAAATTGGGTTTATTTATTCTGTTTTACAACTAAAACCTATAAATATTACAACCAGACAGTCCAGAGGTTCAGTTTTCTTTAGCTAGTAAATTAAAAATATAATATTATATAATTCAAACTACATAATAAATCAATATAATACAAACATACAAACTAAAAAATCTATTACAAACTAAAAGTTAATACAAACTAAGCTACCTAAACTACATAATACACACAATATAATATGAACAAGAACTTAAAAAATTATGTACTAGAATTGTTGAACAAAAAATTTTACCCATTGTTCTCTAATTTGTGTAATATCAGATTCTGGTAATGGAGATGGATCTTGAAATACCTGAAACATGAATTTGACTCTTGTAAACATGCAACATGAATAAAGTTAAATAAACTTAACTAATGTTAAAAGTAATTACCTCCGTCCAAGAATCAATTAAACCCGCACAAACTATGGCTCTCATCCAATACATTACATAGTAACCACATTCAAACGAGTTTGTTTGCTTATTACACTGAAATGATGAAAAAAACATAATATTATTTTCAAAATTTAAATACAAACAATAATTATGGTATTCACTTATATAAATAAGTTTCTAACCTTAGGATAAATGAACTGCAAAGTCTTTGTTCTAGGTTTTCCACTTAGAACATTAGTTCTAGACACGATTCTAAGTGAAAAAAGTCATATATTATTCAATATGTCTTCACAATTTAAAAACATAATTAATGAATAAAAGATAAAGTTGCCCTTGTAATAAGCTTTTTATTTCTTGACTCGGTTTCCGATGTAATGAACAAAACCACACCACGGTGTAATCCCGGGCATGATTACAATTAACTGCCAATGAGACCTACATTGTATGACATAAAAATTAGTTACAAAAATATAAATTAAAATACAAATTAAAATACTAACCCTTCAATGTATGGAGCCAAATATATATGTCTTTTTAAGTCACTCATCCATGTTTGCATATATTGTTGGATTCCAACCTTTGTATTTCCAGATTTTTGGATGGATTGAGACTCAATAAATCCGTATACTTCGGATTTTTCTTGTTCCACACTCAATTTGTCAATCATTTTCCATTGTGGAGAATCAACTGGATGTCGAAGAAGATTGTCACATTTTCTACCATTTGCATGCCATGTCAAGTTTCTTGCATCTTCTTTTATGGCAAATAATCTTTTAAACCTAGGTATAATTGGCAAATACCATAACACCTTAGCAGGGGGACCATCTAGTTCTTCCTCACCACTACTTTCCTCAACTTTGTTTTTGAACCTCGACAAACCACATGTCGGACACATCTTTAATTTAGCAAAATCATTTCTGTACAATATACAATCATTAGGACATGCATGTATTTTCTTGTACTCTAAACCCATTGGACATAATATCTTCTTTGCCTCATAGTTACGAATAGGTAATGTATTATCTTCAGGAAGCATCTCCTTCAACAACTCCAATAATTCGGTGAAACTTTTATCAGTCCATCCATTTCTTGCTTTTAAAGTAAACAATTTTAAAGTTGCTGATAATCTTGTAAAACTACATCCTATGTACAATTGTTGCGCAAAATCAGATTTCAAAGAATCATATAGATGTGCTTTCATAAAATTTTCTTCACCAATATCACGTATCATATCCTCTAGATTATCATACATCCCTTCATCAAAATTGTCTGTAGTTGACACAGTTGGGATGTCTAATATTTCTCCATGCCATGTCCATATTGTATAACTCTTAATAATACCATAAACAAACAAGTGATCACGTATATCCTCAAGTTTATGACGAATTTGATTCAAACAACGAACACATGGACAATAATATGTCCCTTTCATAGCTTTTCCATTTTCACTAGCAAATTTCAAAAATTCCTCAACTCCCTTTTCGTACTCTTCACTAATACGACGTGCATTCATCCAACTTCGATTCATATTATGTTATAAAGTTTCGTCACTCCTAGAGATTTAAAAATTATATATAAAAAGAAATTAATATACAAATAACAAAGCACGTTCCAACAACAATGGAGTGTGTAAACCGAATGCACTCAAACAAATAAACAAATAATTACATTCCAATAACAATCCAGTGGAGACATTCATACTATAACGTGATTGAGATCCCCAAAAACAATCACGGATTCAATGTAAACATATAGCAATGACATAGAACACTAACCTCGAGTGTAGACGAAAAATGATTTCAAACTCGAATCCAATCGGGGAGAAATATCAAGTTCGTCAAATGACACACAATGTAGATGTTTTTCACTGTAAAACTGATCGAAAATGGTGTGCAGAGATAGTTGTTGTCGTCGTTCTCGTCGTTGTTCTCAAAAACCCTGGTTGCGCGAGACGAGGGAGTGTGCCAGGGAGGGAATAAAAGAGACTTTTTACGTCGCGCATCCCAGCACGCGACGTAAAAAGCCCTCTTTTACGTCGCACCTGGGTGGCGCGACGTAAAAGGCCTTCTTTTACGTCGCGCCACCCAGTTGCGACGTAAAAGAGGCTTTTTACGTCGCGTGCTGGGGTGTGCGATGTAAAAGTTTTGTCCCTTATTTACAAAATTGCCACCGCGTTTTATTTACGTCGAATATTTTTACATGCGACGACAATTGGGTGACGTAAAAGCCATTTTCTGCACTAGTGACACTTAACCAATTATGATTAATATCAGGAACATATAAAACATCAAAAATCAATTTGATACCCGAATGACTTGTTCATGTACCTTTCAGGTCCATTTGTTCTCCATTACCGATTTTCACTTTAGAAATATGTGATTCGTTGAGCTCTTTGAAAAGTTTTCGATCATGAGTCATGTGGTTTGTACAACCACTGTCTATAAGCCAACCTGTGGATTTGTTGATTGTAGAGCAGGTTGATGCAAGGAGAAGTACTTCTTCTACCCTATCCTCTATAACTTGAATGACTTCCTCTAGTTGTGATTTGCATATCTTTTCTATATGTCCCAATTGACCACATTTGTGACATTTCACATCAGGTCTCCACCAACACTTGTTGGGTGTGTGATTATTTTTCTTGTAATAAGGACAAACAGAAAAGACTTGTGATGTTGTACCTTTGTTATTCTTGGCTTGGAGAGAACCTCCATCATGATATAGTAAAGAACTTTCACCAGCAGCATGATCTCCTCTCATCAATCTCAGTTGCTCTTAAAGCTTGTAAAGTATGTAACACTTCTGACAAAGTAATATTAGACAAATCTGTTGTGTTTTCTAATAATGTAATAAATGTTTCATATCTCTCTGGCACAGTTACCAGAATTTTTTTCAACTATTCTGGAATCAGATAATTCTTTACCTAACAATTTTATTTTGTTAGTAATACCCAACAATATCTTTTGTATCTCAAATTCCCTTATCAATTTTAGAACTTTCATATCTCGAATTTTTTTCATCCCCTTCATATTGATCTTTCAAATAATCTCAAATTTCTTTTGGTGACTTTAACGTCATGATTCTGGTAAGGATCATTTGTAAAACATCAGCAAACAGACATGATTTAGTTTTTTCCTATCTCATTTTTCTTTATCTGAAATTTCATTTCAGCTACGGTGGGATTTCCAGGTAGTGGATCAACAATATAATATTTTTCTATAACTTCCCATATATCCAATCTTTCAGGATAGGATTGCATTCTCACAGCCCATAAGTCATAACTTTCGTCATCAAAAACTGGAATAACAACTTATGCAAAATTTCTTTCTCCTTTCATTATATCGGACCAAAGCTCAAATACCAATTTGTCGAGAATTTTTAGGGTTTATTGAGAATTTTTAGGATTTTGTATACGTGTATTTATGATATATCATGTGGATATATTTCTATTCATGTCCTACATGTATATATAGAGTAAAAATATTACAAAATACCAAATATCAATAATATTTTATTTATAACTATCTAAATCAAAATAATAATTTAATCACCATAATAAAATATGGTAATATCTAATTTAAATAAAAAATAATAAACTAATATTAACTCGTAGAAGAATCTATTCACACTCACTCTGCATCCACACTTTGTAACGCGTGTATCAAAGACATTGAAGCCTCTCTTCTCTGCATATCCATGAACCGATTGACGTATCTTCATACACCCAACATTTAATGGTCAAAAGAGGAACTTGAGTAGGTTTTATACCATCAACTTGAATCATTTCCCTAAACAGAGTTAAAGCTTTTATGGGCTGATTCCTGTGTGTATCCATCAATAACAAGAGTCCATGACACTGCGCTCCGAGTATGCATTTGATTAAATACAGAAGTTACAGAAATAAAATCAAGTAACTACGCCTCAGTGCGGCATTGGTAGAACACTTGCGCGGCTTCAACTAAAAGAAGCCAACTTGAGTACATTTGCAATAGCCCACTGAAAGCCAACCTTGAAAAAGTGGGTGCAGTTTGGGTTGGCAGAAGCGTGGGAGAGAAAGACAAAAGAGAAGGTGTCTGAAGAAAGAGAGGGGGTATTGGGTATATCTGAAGAAGTGAAGACCTTGGTGAGGGGAAATGGGCGGCGAGGGAATAACAGCAGATGACGTCGTTGCAGAGGAGTAAACAAGTGGGGGCGTTGTGAAAAAGGTAGTGAAAGAGGCCAGAGAACCGATTGAAAAGGGTAGTGAGAGGGGATTAGTTGCAAAAGTTGGGGTTGAGAAGGTTGTTTGGGAAGCAGAGAGAGCAAGCGTTGTGGGTGTTTAGGTTTGGAGAGGACGAAAGAGGTGTTGTTTCAGATAGATCGCGGCGGTGTATATGGATATGGGTGCTACTGCTACAAAACTTGAAAGTGATTGGGGGTGCTTTGATTTCAAGAAAGATCGTATCTGTTACCAAGTCTTGCTAGGTAAACCAACCATATTCCGCAAAACAATCATCGTTGGCAGGATATAAAATAAATGCAAAATCAAATATTTTAGATAATGTTTTTTTTTTCATTATTTAATTTTATAAGTTATGATAAATCAATAAATTTAACTTACGGAGGTAGGTTTATGATATAAATCAAATGCAATAGTGTGGTGTGTGAAGAGTGGCATTTCAGTGGTCTCCTCTCACGCTGGTTTACTACATTTTGATAGGCAATACCAGAGATAATTGAGAGCAGAGAATGTTCCATCCATAACAAAACCATATCACAAACAAATAGACAATTAATAAAAATACTATTGATTGAAGATGTGCACGGTGTCAGGTTCTATCCTTCTGCTTCTGTGCTGCCCTTCTTCCTCTTCTTCTTCTTCAATATCATCCCTTTGTTCTTTTTCTTCTTCTTCAATATCATCCCTTTGTTGTTATTCCAAAACCAAAACCAAAAAGAGAGTTGGCAATGGCATAAGCCATTTAAGTGTGGCCACCGCCGCCGCCACCGCCACTTTTGCTATGGCTAAAGATGTGTGGAGCCGAACATGTGGATCTGCATCTGCATCTTCCTCTCCCATTCCCAGGGAACGTGGCAATAGAAGGCAACAGCAAGGTACTTACTTGGACCGCAGCGTGGACATGGAAGAGCTATTAGCGGCAATGGGGGAGACCCAGAACGAGGATGAACTGTTTGCGGTGATGTCCCCCTACAGCGGGAGGCAGCTGTCTATGCGCTTCATGGTTTCCCTTCTCTCCCGCGAGCCCGATTGGCAACGCACCCTTGCCCTTCTTGATTGGATAAACGAAAAGGCTCTCTATTCCCCCTCCCTCTTCGCCTACAACGTCGTCCTCCGCAACGTCCTTCGGGCCAAGCAGTGGCACCTCGCCCACGGCCTGTTCGATGAAATGCGCCACAAGGGCCTTTCCCCCGATAGGTACACCTACTCCACCCTCATTACTTCTTTCGCCAAACACGGCTTGTTTGATTCTTCTCTCTTTTGGCTCCAGCAGATGGAGCAAGACAACGTTTCCGGTGACCTTGTTCTCTACAGTAATTTGATTGACCTTGCCCGCAAGTTGTGCGATTACTCCAAGGCCATTTCCATCTTCACCAGATTGAAAGCCTCCACCATTACCCCCGACCTCATTGCCTATAACTCCATGATCAATGTCTTTGGAAAAGCCAAGCTCTTCCGCGAGGCTCGCCTTCTTCTCCAAGAGATGGCTGACAATGCCGTTCAACCCGACACCGTCAGCTATTCCACGCTTCTTGCAATCTACGTTGAGAATCAAAAGTTTGTTGAAGCGCTTTCTCTATTCTCTGAAATGAATGAAGCCAAATGCCCCCTTGATCTCACCACCTGTAACATCATGATTGATGTTTATGGCCAGCTTCATATGCCTAAGGAAGCCGATCGCCTCTTCTGGAGCATGAGGAAAATGGGGATTCAGCCCAATGTGGTTAGCTACAATACGCTCTTGAGGGTTTATGGAGAGGCTGAGCTATTTGGGGAAGCCATCCATCTGTTTCGTTTGATGCAGAGTAAGGATGTTCCGCAGAATGTCGTCACCTACAACACTATGATTAATATCTATGGCAAGACCCTTGAGCACGAGAAGGCTACCAATCTCATTCAAGAAATGAAGAAAAAGGGTATTGAACCCAATGCCATCACTTATTCAACCATAATATCCATTTGGGAGAAGGCAGGCAAACTGGACCGGGCAGCTATCTTGTTTCAAAAATTAAGGAGTTCAGGAGTTCGAATTGACGAGGTTCTTTACCAGACAATGATTGTAGCCTACGAGAGGGCAGGTTTAGTTGCTCATGCCAAGCGTCTGCTGCATGAGCTCAAGCGACCAGACAACATTCCCAGGGAGACTGCAATTGCAATTCTTGCCAGAGCTGGTAGAATTGAAGAGGCTACCTGGGTTTTCCGGCAGGCTTTTGATGCTGGCGAGGTCAAAGATATTTCTGTGTTTGGGTGCATGATTAATCTTTTCTCAAAGAACAAAAAGTATGGCAATGTAGTTGAAGTGTTTGAGAAGATGAGACAGGTGGAATATTTTCCTGATTCTGATGTTATTGCTGTTGTGCTGAATGCTTTTGGAAAGCTGCGTGAATTTGATAAAGCAGATGCTTTATATAGACAGATGCATGAAGAAGGGTGTGTTTTTCCAGATGAAGTTCATTTCCAGATGCTGAGTCTATATGGTGCAAGAAAAGATTTCAAGATGGTAGAGTCATTGTTTGAGAAGCTGGATTCCAATCCTAATATCAATAAGAAGGAGTTGCATCTTGTTGCTGCTAGCATTTATGAGCGAGCAGATAGACTTAACGATGCTTCCCGAGTCATGAATAGGATGAATCAAAAAGCAATCAGAAGTCACGATTATACTCAGTAAACTGTGGAACTTGTTGACGAACATTCTTTTAGCCCTATAATTAGAGAACCTCTCATTTTCACAACTAAGATGTATATATATTTGATGTTCAGGAAGACGCATATTCTGAATATGAACATTCTGATTCTGAAAATTAATCCTTACAGCTCTATTTCCGGGCTTATCGGCAAACTTGATTTTTACATTGTCCTTTTAGATTAATTTTTGAAATGTTGCCTATGCCTCTTCTGCTGAAAGTTGAGCGACTCTTTCTTCGAGAATATGACTGTTTGTTGTTAATCCGATGAGAATTTTAATTGCAGATGTAACTGAAAACAATGACTATCTTTGTGCATTGTTGTTTCTCTGCTTATAGATGTTAGGATTCATTGGTTTTGTAAAATAACTGAAAACAATGTCTTTATTATATATTTCATTTTTTGTTTTTTTTTTCATTGTAGAATATACTTTTATTATACATTTTGAGTGTTTTCGAAATTCGATTAAGTGAATAATATGATTTAGTTTAATCTATTTATCATTAAATTCATTTTATGCAATTACATCTAGTATGAATGCAGCATTTTTCGTCTTGTTGTTCTTACGGGAGTCTTCCACGATGTGCAAAATAAATATATTAATCAATATTTCAATGTAGCAGTCAGTGACATTATATTTTATTTAAAACTCAAAATTGGTTATATAGAATCGCATATAGTGAAATAAACTTACTCAATCACATTGGAACGGTCCTACATAATAAGAGCAAGTTCTATACAGTTTCGCACCAGTACTAACAAATATCTAACAAACAAAATAATAAATAACAAACTGAGAAAATCATGACAATTCCTTCCTTGAACTAATGCATCTATACTAGTTATTTCAATATAGTTCGAAGCTTTTCAAACTAGTCTAGCTTTTGGAGTTTTGTTATAATGTTTAGTAGTTGATCCTCAGAGCTGCAAAAGCTAGTTTGACTACTCCATAAGTATAGAGGAGAATGAAATCTTACATTAATATGTTTATTTTTTCCATGAAATAATGTGTGTTTGGAAAGCTGTATTGTAAAACTGTTATCGCAAAAAAATTCAACTTTAGTTGTATCTTTAAATCCAATTTGTTCTAGTAATCTACTCAACCAAACACATTGACAAGCACATAGAGTTGTTGTCATATATTCTGTCTCTGTTATGGACAAAGCTACCACATTTTGTTTCTTGGATGTCCAAGAAATCGTCCATGTCCATAGCATAACACATATGCAAAAGTGTTTTTTCTATCATTCAAGTCTCTAGCATAGTCATTATCTGAAAATGCTAGTAGTCTTAAACTGGTAGTCCCTTTCTTATACCTGATTCCAAAATTGGTAGTCTTAAACTCACCATGTACATTGGATCAGGTATAAATAAATCAAACTCCCAACTAGTTGTTTAAACAAAGTCTCTTAAACACCTCATTCCCCTGTATTCTTTGATAGTCGAGTCCCTGACACCATGAGATTTTTCACAACATTGTTGTCTTGCATTCTAAAACGGGATAAATTTCTTGTGCATATCTCCTTTGACAAACAAAGATTCCAGTCGAATATTGTTTAACCTCAATGCCAAGAAAGTGACTCATTGTTCCCAAATCAGACATGTTAAGATGAGCCATCATAGATTGCTTAAACTCCTCACACATAATTCCATCATTCCCAATGAATATCAAATCATCAACATATAAATTGGCAATTAAGATTTTACCTTCCTATGATTGAGTGAACAATGTGTGTTCACTGGAACATTTTTCAAACTGTTATCGTGCAAAGTAAGTCTCAATTTTGTTATACTAAGCCCGAGGTGCCTGTTTGAGGCCATACAATGCTTTCTTCAATCAATATACTTTTTGTTCTTCCCCATTCTTGATAAAACCTTCACGTTGTAGGACAAAAACATCTTCTTTTAAGTTCTCTATGAAGAAAGGAACTCTTGACATCAAGTTGAAACACCTTCCAACTAAATTGAGCAGTAGTAGCCAAAATCAATCTAAAGATATCCAATCTAGCAATTAGAGCAAAAACTTTTGTGTAGTCAATTCCATGTCTTTGTGCATATCCTTTGCTACAAGTCTTGCCTTGTGCTTTTCTACTTTGCCTTCAACATTTAATTTGGTTTTAAAAACCTATTTGACTCTAATTGATGTAACTCCATCCGGTAGTAATGTGAGTGATCGATGTCGTACTCGGTCAAATAATTAAAACAGATAAATGTAGTACTAGGAAGCTTTCCTAGATCGTCTCCTAAAGACCACGAATTTCTATCAAAGCTTGTCAATTTTTCGAATTAGAACAACAACAAAAATGGGGAATTTTCAGATTTAAAATATTATAGGAAACATAACAAAAACATATTATAAAAATGTGGATTAAAAATAGATTAGAATGCAATTGATTTCCGATTCCAATGCAGTGTCACTTATCCTAGGTTATGAAATTAATTCGAAATTAACCAACTAAGAAAAAATAAATATCAAATTATATTCCAATCCAAAATTAATCAACTAAGTGAAGATTAATCCCAAATTAGCTTTAACCCTTATTCCAATATGAAATTAACTAACTAAGCGAAGATCAATCCCAAATTTTCCTTAACCTTTATTCCAACATGAAATTAACCAACTAAGCGAAGATTAACCCTAAATTATCCTTATAAAATTAAGCATTGCATACATCACACAATCTCATCTCTAACACAGAATTAAGCAAATTGTGATATTAGTTTCGGTTTATTAAGCATAAATAGATTATAATTCAACACTGAGATTAGAAGATGAAGAGTTAAGAGAACAAACAAATGAAATTGAAGAGCAAAACCTCAAAGATCTACTTGCATTCTCCTCAGAAAATCAATACAAAGATTTAGCTATCCATGGAAAATCGAAAACGCAAAAGAAGAGACATAATTAAAATCGAAACAAGAATTAAAATAATGACAAAAGAGTAAACAAACTTGAATACAAATTGCAGAAAATGAAAGGCGGCTGCATGGCTGCTGCGTGGTGTCCTTCCCTCTCAAACCTACATCTCACTTATATAAATAACCCTAACCCTAATCTTAATCTAGGTTTGGACCCAACTGGTCCACAAAACACATCATAAGTTGGCGTCAGTGCAGATTCGTGAACTTCAAACACGTGCATTATTTTCAATAGTTATCCAAATTAAGCAATTCTGGTCTCCTTTGAAAGTCTTTTGAGTTAGCTTTAAAACACCACTATTTCTACTATTTTTGAAGGTCTAATTAATTTAGGAGACTTAAATTACTGAAGCATGTCCATTGGGCTGGCCTAGTGCGCTTGACCCATTTTAGATAATTTATGTAAAATCCAATTTAGCTCCGAATTGAATGATTCTAGATTCTCTGGAAAGTTGAATGTGTGTAGTTTATAATGCTTCTAGAATCATGATTTTTGAAGCATTGTAGAAAAAATGATAAATAAAACAGTGAACCAATGTTAGTACCCATATAGATTATAATATGTCAATTGACCCAATTTTCCAAGCCCAAAATTGTTTTAAACTGTAATATGACATCTGACCCAATCTTCTAGGCTCAAAATTGTTTTAAACTGTCCTAAAAATAATAATGAACAAAAATTAGATCAAATAGATTCAAATTAATTAAAATCTGAATTATTGGTCTAATGAAGCCCAATTAATAAAAATTCACTAATAACAGAAAGTTAAGCCCAAAACACTAATTAAAATAAGTTAAGAAAGGGAAGAAAATATGAGAATATAATGACTCATCAAAGAACCTTACACTTAACCTTTTGCACTCCTAGGCAAAATCAAGAAGCAAAGCAAGGAAATAAATTCAAAAACATTAAAGAAAATCATGCAAAGGATAGAAACAAAAACAAAGACAAACAAAAACATAAACAAATATACATACTCCTCAATGAAACCTGAGAAACGAAAGGAATAGACAACCTCCAACATTCAAAAAGTCAAAGAAACCAGACATCTATGGACATCGTCCAAACAATGAAAAACATGTCAAGAAAATCAATATGCTCAAGAGGTGAATGAAAAACAACAAAACCTCTCAAGATATGCACTGTATCACTCAAGTGTTTAGGCTACTATTTACTCTCAAAGCACTCATGAAAAACAAGCACCACATAGACTTGGCAAGCATCTAAAATCAACAACCAAAATCACATGCACATAAAGATCAAAAAGATTTTCAAAGGTTGTAATGGGGCTAAGGACAAGGTATGAAATATATGGATAAGTAGCTTAAAGACTAAAGAAAATATATGAGCAATAGGGAATGAGTAAAAAATACACATGAAAGTAAATCCACCAATTTCAATCCTCACACAATGTCCAAACATATTTCTTTGCTTTATATATATATATATATATATATATATATATATATATATATATATATATAATCTTTCTTTTCTTTTCTTTTCTCCTTTTTCTTTTAGAATCGAAAACAAAAGAAAACGAGATAGCCACAATTGAAGAATCCAAGAACTAGCACAACTAGTTACAACCCTCCACTTTTTTAGCACCCATTCCCAAAACAATTCCAAAGCTCCAAAATTTCCTAAGGTAAAGTAATCGTGATTTTTCAGGCTAAGGGCTTGTAATGAGTTATAAAACAATGAAAAAGGGTCATCGCCTCAAAGGGGCTATCAAAGGGAATGATTCAAGGTAGGCTCATTTGGCTAGAGGCTTATAAGAATAAAAATGTCTAAATCATCTCCAACATGCATGTGAATCAAGAAGCATCAAAAAGAGTCAAGTCAAGGTCACTGTGCAAGCAATCAAGAGGCATAACACACAAGAAAGAAAGAATAGAGAGTGACTCAAAACCTCACACAGGATAAATCTGTCACTTCCAAATCAACCTCTCAAACCTCAAAATCCACTTGACATGAAAAGAAGAACAAGGATTTCAATTCATAGAATATCAAGCAGCTCATATCCAAGAGTGAAGAAAGTTCCCAAAACATAAACAAAACCCAGAAATTCAAAGAAAAATATGCAAAATTATACACAAAACATAGAATATAAACCTACAATCCTACATCTCCCACCTCACACTTAAATCAAACATTGTCCTCAATGTAAACACAATCATATCCGCTAAACAAATAGGACAAGGAAGATAAAACAATGGAAGGGGAAAGAAGAACTCCCTTATCATGGTGGGTCCCAGATCTATCTCCTTAGATAGTACAGATGTTGAGGCCATCAAGTAGCAACTTTCTTCAGCTAAAACAAACAAAGCCTTCTTGATCATGGTGGGTCCCGGATCTATCTCCTCAGATGGTACAAGTGTTGAGGCCATCAAGTAGCAACTTTGTTCAACTAAAACAAAGAAAGTCTTTTTCTTTATTAAGCTAGAAAGAGACAATGTCACCTTCTTTTTCACCTCATCAAGGATGGTAGGATTCATCTTTCGTTAGGGCTTCCTCACAGGCCTGCAATCATCTTCCAGCAAGATTTTGTGCATGCAAATAATAAGGTTGATCCTAGTGAGGACATCTAAGGATCAACTGAATGCTTTCTTGTGCTCTTTTAAGACCTTCAACAATCTTCCTTCTTGACCAGGGAGAAGATCACTAGATATGATCACATGTAGCTTTTCAGACTCCTCTAAATAAGCAAACTTTGAATGGGATGGAAGTGGTTTCAGATCTAACTCCTCTAGTTTTTGCTGTGGTTTACTTACTTCACTTGCTTTAGCAGTTGTCTGCGCTCCACAAAAGATTCAATATTATCGCTAATTTTCTTACAGATGACACAACTTTCATCCGTACAATCACATTCAGGCAACTCTTCTTGGTTTAAATTTTAAGATTCTAAGGGCTTATCAAGGTCAAAATCAACTCCTACATCCAACTTTTCATCCTCTCGGCCTTCATTTGAGCAGACATCTATTAACAATAACTCTGCCTCACCGAGCAAAGATGTGTTAGAGTTCTGCTGCTCTATTTGAACTTCTTCGTCACTTCTCAGAGTAATTGCACGTACATTCTCATTAGGATTAATCACTGTTTATGAGGGAAGTGCATTCACACCTTGCTGCTGTAGTGAATTCATGGTAGTGACCACTTTCCCAACTTAGGTTTCCAAGTCATTGAAGCATTGCTTTAGTTGTGTGTTCTGCGTTATCATTTGTTGTCTGAGTTGCTTCAACAAATCTTCTAGTGTAGGCCTAGAGTTACCCTGTTGCATAATACCACTTGGGCTTTGATGTATTGACATAAGGTGTGGATTCGCCTGTTGTCCCATTGAGGGAGATGGATACTCTTGTTGTTGGTAAATTCCTTGGTTGATTGATTGGAAATGAATCTCTAGTGGCTGGTTGAAGACAGGATCATATTCCAAGTTTGAATGGTCTCTCCAGCCAGAATTATATGTTCCCAAATACGGGTAGTACTCCTATTGTGGACTGTATGAATATAATTGTCCATAATGTTGTTGTTCAGGGAATATACTGCCCACTGTTTCCCTAAGCTTGGTGTCTCCTGAAGTTGAGGGCATACATCAATGGGATGATATACGGAGGTGCATATCCCACATACATATTGTTGATGTTGAAATGTATGCTGGTTTATGACCAATTGTTGTACCACAAATGGTAGCTAATCCAATTTTCTTTCAAGGTTCATATCCTCAAAATCACTTGTTTACTGGAATGACAACGATAAACCGAGAACAAGTACACTAGGTAGGTTCTCAAGAAAGAGAGGTGAATCACTAATGGATACGCTTAAGTATCAACTTTTTCCTAGCCAGAACCCTCCTAGACATACACTCTCACACTACCAAGCTATATCCAGAATTTCCTATGAGAATGATTTTCAAGAATTTTCTTGCAAGGATAACTTATCAAAAATTTCCTGCAAGAATGGTTACTGAGCACACAAGAACAAGTTATAATAAATTTTTTTAATTATTTTTAAATAAAGCTAGAAAAACAAATTATAAAAAAAAATTGAATTTTGTATTTTTTTTAAAGCTAAAAAATTTGAAATTTATTTTTTCAAAAGAGATTTTGAAGGAACCCAACAATGGGTTATCAAAATAACATTGAGAGACGTAAGAATGTTAAATTAAACAACAAATTAAAAAAATATTCAAATAATTGAAAATAAAATATTCAAATAACTGAAAATATAATATTTAAATAACCGAAAATAAAAATAAAATATTCAAATAACTGAAAATAAAATAAAATGTTCAAATAACTGAAAATAAAATAAAATATTCAAATAATCGAAAATAAAATAAAATATTCAAATAATTAAAACTAAAATAAAATATTCAAATAACAGAAAATAAGAACATAAATAGAAAACGAAAACAAAAATAAAAAATAAAAAATAAAAATAGAAAACTGAAAATAAAAACAGAAAAGAGAAAATAAAAACAAAAACAGAAAATGAAAATAAAAAAAATATTCAAATAATTGAAAATAAAATATTCAAATAACTGAAAATATAATATTTAAATAACTGAAAATAAAAATAAAATATTCAAATAACTGAAAATAAAATAAAATGTTCAAATAACTGAAAATAAAATAAAATATTCAAATAACTCGAAAATAAAATAAAATATTCAAATAATTAAAACTAAAATAAAATATTCAAATAACAGAAAATAAGAACATAAATAGAAAACGAAAACAAAAATAAAAAATAAAAATAGAAAACTGAAAATAAAAACAGAAAAGAGAAAATAAAAACAAAAACAGAAAATGAAAATAAAATAAAATATTCAAATAATTGAAAATAAAATAAAATATTCAAATAATTGAAAATAAAATAAAATATTCAAATAACTGAAAATAAAATAAAATATTCAAATAACAGAAAATAAAAACAGAAATAAAAAATAAAAATTGAAAATCTAGACAGAAATCTTGGTCCCTGGCAAAGACGCCAAATTTGATCGATGTCGTACTTGGTCAAATAATTAAAACTGATAAATGTAGTACTAGGAAGATTTCCTAGGTCGTCTCCCAAAGACCACGAATTTCTATCAAAACTTGTCAATTTTCAAATTAGAACAACAACAAAAAGGGGGGATTTTCATATTTTAAATATTAGATGAAACAAAACAAAAGCAGATTATAAAAATGCGGATTAAAAACATATTAGAATGCAATTGATTTTCTGATTCCAATGCAGTGTCACTTATCCTAGGTTACGAGATTAATTCGAAATTAACAACTATGCGAAGATAAATCCCAAATTATATTCTAATCCAAAATTAATCAACTAAGTGAAGATTAATCCAAAATTAGCTTTAACCATTATTCCAATATGAAATTAACTAACTAAGCGAATATTAATCCCAAAATTTCCTTAACCCTTATTCCAACATGAAATTAACCAACTAAGCGAAGATTAACCCCAAATTATCCTTATACAATTAAGCGTTGCATACATCACATAATCTCATCTCTAACACAGAATTAAGCAAATTGTGATATTAGTTTCGGTTTATTAAACATAAACAGATTATAATTCAACACTGAGATTAGAAGATGAAGAGTTAAGAGAACAAATGAAATGAAATTGAAGAACAAAACCTCAAAGATCTACTTGCATTCTCCTCAAAAAATCAATACAAAGATTTATCTATCCATGAAAAATTGAAAACGCAGAAGAAGAGACATAATTAAAATTGAAACAAGAATTTAAAATAATGACAAAAGAGTAAACAAACTTGAATACAAATTGTAGAAGATGAAAGGCGGTTGCATGGCTGCTACGTGGTGTCCTTTCCTCTCAACCCTACATCTCTCTTATATAAATAACCTTAACCCTAATCTTAATCTAGGTTTGGGCCCAACTGATCCACAAAACACATCATAAGTTGACTTCAGTGCAGATCCGTGAACTTCAAACATGTGCAGTATTTTCAATACTTATCCAAATTAAGCAATTCTGGTCTCCTTTGAAAGCCTTTTGAGTTATCTTTAAAACTCTACCATTTCTACTATTTTCAGAGTTCTAATAGATTTAGGAGACTTAAATTACTGAAGCATGTCCATTGGGCCAGCCTAGTGCGCTTGACCCGTTTTGGATAATTTATGTAAAATCAAATTTAGCTCCGAATTGAATGATTCTAGATCCTATGGAAAGCTGAATGTGTCTAGTTTATAATGCTTTTATAATCATGATTTTTTAAGCTCTTTATAAAAAATGATAAATAAAACAGTGAACCAATGTTATTACTCGTATAGAATAAAATATGACAATTGACCCAATTTTCCAAGCCCAAAATTGCTTTAAACTGTAATATAGCATGTGGCCCAATCTTCTAGGTCCAAAATTGCTTTAAATTGTCCTGAAAATAATAATAAACAAAAATTAGATTAAATAGATTCAAATTAATTAAAATCTGAATTATTGGTCCAATGAAGCCCAATTAATAAAAATTCACTAATAACAGAAAGTTAAGCGCAAAACACTAATTAAAATAAGTTCAGAAAGAGAAGAAAATATAAGAATATAATAACTCATCAGTGAGCTCCCATCTATGATTCTTCTCTATAGCTTCTATTTCTTTAACCATGGCTTCTCTCCAGTGTTTACTCCTTGCGGCTTCTTCAAATGATATAGGGTCATTCTCAGTTATTAGCATTATTGCAAATTTTTCTTCTGATAGTCCTTCACCCATGTCATCATCTGCCAACCACCTTGGTGCACTTCTTGCTCGTGCACCCCTCCCTTCAGATGAACCTGGTAAAGTACTGTCCAGGCTTGTGTTGCTCCCTTCCTCACTGTTATCAGCACCTGCTGTTGTTGTTGTAATATCATTTATATCTCCATATATCACTTCTTCTTGCTGATTTTGTAGCTCCAATTTGTTCCAGTCCCAACATTTCTCCTCCTCAAAGATTACGTCTCTACTAATGATCACAGTTTTTGCGACTGAATCATATAACCTCCATGCTTTAGACTCATCATTGACTCCCAGAAAAATGCATTTTTTGCTTTTATCATCCAACTTTACTCTCTTCTAGTCTGGGACATGTGCATGAACTACACACCCAAAGACTCTGAAATACTCTACCACTGGTTTTTTTCCGCTCCAAGCTTCTTCAAGAGTAACACCCTCTACAATTGTTATGGACATCTATTCTGGATATGCACACAACATTTTACAGCTTCTAATCAAAACACCTTGGGAACTTACTTCTCGCTTAACATAGAACGAATTGCATTCATAATCCTTCTATTATTCCTTTCAACCACACCATTTGTTGAGGAGTGTAGAAGGTAGTTAACTGTCTTCATATGCTTTGTATGTGACAGAATTCTTCAAACTCATTGGAGAGAAACTCTCCACCTTAGTCTGTCCGCAAGCACAGTATGTGTGCATCTGCCTCCTTCTTAACCCGCCCCTTAAATTTCTTGAACTTTGCTTGTGCTTCTGATTTCTCATGCAAAAAATACCCACATTTTTCTAGTAAAACCATCAATAAAACTTAGAAAATACCTCTTATTACTATGGTAGGCTAGCTAAATAGGGCCACATATATCCGAATATACTAGCTACAGTCATTTAAATGCTCTCCAAGAGCTTTTGCTTAGAAACGAACATTTGGATTGTTTTTCAGTTAAACATGTATGACATGTTTTCTACAGATGGGCCAAAGCAGGTAGACCTATCACCATTTCTTTGTCAATCAAGATGCTCAAAGCTTTGTAATTCAAGTGTGCAAAATGGTAGTGCGACAAATAGGCTCTAACATCGACAGTTTCTAATTGGAGACAATAATGACCGTATCAGAGTCATAAATGTTGTCACATAGAACATTTTGTTCCCACTCATCTTAGTGTTCATAACCAATCCCTTTGTAGAATGAAACACCTTACAAGAGTTATATGAAATCAAAATGGCTAAGCTTTTTCTTGTAGTTGTCCAATACTCAACAAATTATTTTTGAGCTCAGGAATGTAATAAACTTTGGACAGGACTTGAGTGATGTCATTAACACGCATTAGGATACTGTCTTTTCTTACCACTGCCATATGAGTATCATTTCCAAGTTTTATTGTCTTGGAATGTTATTCCTCCAAATTTAGAAACCATGTCTTGTTTCCTATAATATGATTGTTAGAGCCAGAATCAAAATACCATTGTTCGCCCCTCTTGCATTTGTTGCTCTTCATGTGTCATCAAGAGAATTTCTTCTTCATCATCAATCTCAACACAATTGACTTTCCTTTCTCAGTCAAGGCATTCATACTGAAAATGCTCGAGCTTATGACACTTAATGGTGGCCTTGTTGAATGGCGGTCTTCCTCTCACTATGTTGCGACTTCCTTTACGCCCACCACGACCTCTGCTAGGCCACTCCTCTTGAGTACTTCTACTGTTAATGTCCTCATGGGTTGCCTTCGGTACATGTTCTTCTTCCTGTAACCCGTGCATCCGTTGCTCATGCACCAACAGACTCTTGTGTAACTCATCAATGGTGAGAATATTGATGTCATTTGATTCCTCTGTAGCCCAAAGAACATAGTTGAATTTAGGGGTTAGAGATATAAAGATTTTACTCATCATAGCACTTTGTTCCATCACTTCCCCATTAGACTTCATTTTGCTCACCACAGTCATGGTGTGTCCCATATTTTTTCCCCTTCTTTCATAGTGAATACCTCAAATTTCTCTCCTCAATGCTTGTAGTTTTGCGTGTTTCACTCTTGGAAACCCCTTATACTTCTGTTTCATAGAATTCTAAAATGTTTGTGATGTGCTCTTGTCAATGATAATCTCTAATATTTCTTTGTCAATGGATTGAAATAGAATCTTTTTTACCCTCAAGTTTTTGAATTTGGCTTCCTCCACAACTCCTTTTGAGCCTCACCACTAGGTCCTGAACTAACCACAGGTGTAGATACACCATCTTCCACTAGACTTCACAACTCCTTGTTTCGTAAGAAATTCTCCATGGTCATTGACCGAAAGTCATAATGACCATCAAATTTGGGAATGATGGGCTTCACAAATTCTAGGGTTGACATCGCACTAGATTAATAGGAAAAGTGAAGAATTGCTTAGATTTCTTCTAGGAAATCATTGGATCATGTTACTTGTGTGGAGCTCTGATATCAACTATTAGATTAATTTTAACAAGCGGTGGATGTCCAAGACAAATGTATCAATGAATACTTCATTGCAGCGGTCAGTGACATTACATTTTATTTAACAGTCAAAATCGGCTACATAGAACCATATAAAGTGAAATAAATTGACTCAATCCGATTAAAACTGCCCTAAGGAACAAGTTCTACACAGTTGCGCACCACTACTAACAAATATCTAGCAAACCTGAGATTAATGAGATGCAATCCTAATTTACTTATTTATATATAACATTCATTGAGTGATAATAATTAATATCCATTCTTAATATTCTATATAAATTTTATCTTTTATTAACATATTTCAAATAATTTTTTTTCTATAAAAAAGACTAACTATATTTATGTCTATATTCACCGTGTTAAAAGGAGATTTCTTTTAGAGAAGAAAAGGGTTGGTGCATACACAATTTTTCAATTACTTCGATTGTTTGTATTAGATTTTACATTTTTCAATTACTTTGGTGGTTTGCATTAGATTTTATTAGGGAGAGAAATAATTGATTATGTCTCCTCATAATGTATTGTCTTTAGATTTTATTTCAAAGAGAAATAATTGATTATGTAATATATTGTATTTTTATTTTTTTCATGGAATAACAATATCTATTATCATTCAATACATTGTATATTTTTTTATATTTAATCTTATTTAAATTTTAACACAATAACACATTAATAATATTAATATCCTTAAATTAAATTATATGATTATAGTTTATATTTTATTTTTTAAAATAAATTATAATTACTTATCAACTTTCTATTTTTTTATCAATTTAAATAATATCATTTTTATTTTATTTTTTAACTTTTTCACCTGTCATCCTTATCCAAACAAAAACTACAAGAAAGTGTCTCTATAATTTTTACTTATAAACAATTATACACTTTGATAATATATTTGACTACCATAATGTTTATGGACGATAAAGGTGCAATTAATTTATTTTTTACATTGAAAGATATTTAACTTTAAATGGGATGGAATTTGATTTTTTTTTGTTAGGAGAAAAAATGTGGGATTGTATTGAAACCGAATTCCTAATTTTTGTATTATTTGAAATAGAGTTGCTTTATAATTAGTAAGATGGTTTTTATATAGAATTAGGGGAGTAATTTTTGAATTTTTGAAGTGTTTATTTGGAAGAGAAATAGAGTGTAAAAAGAAGAAGAAAGCATAGTAAGAATTTGAAATAGAAAAAGGGAAAGGGTTAGTGAAGGAGGAGATTTTGCGAGATTAACGAGACTTTAGGCAGTAAAGAATTTAGGTTAGTATTGGATGATGAGAGAACTAAGAATAGAATGGTGAGTTGAGATTTACGGCAGCAGCCGCCGCAACGCAACTCAAGGCATGGCATCGGGTAGTCTGAATTTGGGTTGAAGCCTTGATTTGAACCTTCACGCCGAAACAGAAAGAGCCGTTTATTTATCTTTATAAATTATAAATCATAAATAAAAAATAAAAATGGAAAAAGAAAATAAATAAATGGCAAGAGAGAGAGAGTGGGCGCATTCTTAGGCAGAAAAGATATTTTTGTATCCATCCCATCCAAGTTTGAAGGCGTGTTGTGTGGCGTTTAGGGTTTCTCCATCTTCGTCAATAATCGTCTACACTTGAGGGTTTTAGTCTTCCCAATACAGACAGGTAGGTAGGTAGGTAGTTGTTCTTCTCTATTCTCTCGTCTTTCACTCATTCATTCATTCAATGTTTCTCTCTCTCTCTCTGCATCTGTTATGTCATCTAATGTAATGTAATGTAATTGTTTCAATTGCAGGGTGAGGGCGCCAATCGTGATCGTTTGGAAGGAAGCACACAACACAACACAAGCATGCTAAATTCGTGGGCTGATTTGGCTGCGAATTCCGCGCCCGAGAATGCCGGAACATCCAACTCCACAGCTCCGTCGCGGCCCGTTTATGTGCCTCCCCATCTCAGGAACCGAGCAGCATCAGCATCAGCGTCAGCAGAATCCTCCCCTGCTCCACTACCACCCAATGTGAGTACTAACAATAATAATAATAATGCCGGATCACGGTGGGGTGCGCCCAGAAACGGTTGGGGGAACAGAAACGGTGGTTGGGATCGGCGGGAAGTGAACCCCTTCGGAGATCAGGAGGGCGCAGCGGAAGAAGGAGCAGCAGCGTTTGGCGAGCAGCAGGAAAACACGGGAATTAATTTTGACGCGTACGAGGACATTCCCGTTGAGACGAGCGGTGAAAACGTGCCCCCACCTGTGAATACTTTTGCGGAGATTGACTTGGGCGAGGCTCTTAATCAGAACATTAGACGCTGCAAATATGTGAAGCCAACGCCCGTTCAGCGGCATGCCATACCCATATCCCTTGGCGGACGGGATTTGATGGCTTGTGCACAGACTGGTTCCGGAAAGACTGCAGCATTCTGTTTCCCTATTATCAGTGGCATTATGAGAGGTCAAGGCCAGCCCCTCCAGAGGCCCCCTCGCGGAGTCCGTACTGTCTATCCACTTGCCCTTGTTCTCTCGCCAACTAGGGAGCTATCCATGCAAGTCTGTACTTTCTTATTACATAAACTCTATCATCATATCACTGGTTTCCTCACTTTTTAATTCTCTCCACTGCTCTGCGAGTCTAAATGTAATATATTGTCTCTTCGTTCCTTTCAGATACATGACGAGGCTAGGAAGTTTTCATACCAGACAGGGGTTAGGGTCGTTGTTGCCTATGGTGGAGCTCCAATAAACCAGCAGGTCTTCAATCCCTGTTCTTTCCACGCTTGAATATTGATATCAAAAGATTTACATTTTGGTATAGGTCATAATTTAATACAATTTTCCAGCTACGGGAACTTGAGAGAGGGGTCGATATTCTTGTTGCAACTCCAGGAAGATTGGTAGATTTGCTGGAGAGAGCTAGAGTTTCATTGCAGATGATCAGATATTTGGCGTTAGATGAGGCAGATAGAATGCTGGATATGGGTTTTGAGCCACAAATAAGGAAGATTGTAGAACAAATGGACATGCCTCCACCAGGTGCCAGACAGACTATGTTGTTCAGTGCCACATTTCCGAAGGAGATACAGGTTTCATATTCTATATGTTTGGAGGGAGGATGCGCCTCACCTTACATTCTTAGTTGTAAATTGTAATTAATCTAAGATGCACGTTCCTCATGCTTTTGTGCACCACATATTTGCATTCAGGGTTCTTTTGACCCTTAATCACTCCTTCACCTTTACTCTTGGAAAGATTAGCTCTATTACAATTAAATAATTGCTATTTCTAATTTTAATTGGTAAGTGACTCGAGCGGTCTGAGTAATGCATATGAATATTATTTGTTGGATGTACAGCTTCCTCATTTCATCGTTTAATTTTGTTGTGATTTACTGTCAATATGCAGAGACTAGCCTCTGATTTCCTTTCAAATTATGTTTTTCTGGCTGTTGGAAGAGTGGGCTCAAGTACTGATTTGATTGTCCAAAGAGTTGAGTACGTTCAAGAGTCTGACAAGAGAAGTCACCTAATGGATCTTCTTCATGCGCAGAGGGCAAATGGTGTACAAGGAAAGGTATTCTCACAGTTCACGGAAAGTGTATTTTACTAGTATAAAACTTAATATATTGGTCTTGGGAAAATGTTCTAGATCAATTAAATGGAATTATCCTTCGAAACCATTGATGCATAGTTTTCCTGAGTTGATTGATTATGGTTACAAGTTATTTTCTTTAATAATTGGCTTCTACTGTAACAGTATACTGGCGAAACTGAAAAAGCTTTTACAGCAAACATGATGATTAGTATTGTCAGAGAAACTGTTTCGACCAAAGTTGGATTGGTTTTTCTGGACTATGCTGATCAGCCCAATATAATTGTTTTGCATGATCATATTTTGGTCAATACACGATTACATGTATTCTGTTGTCTAAAATATTTCTACTTCTTTTTCTGTATGTCCAAAGCTGTGTCAGGTATTTCTTACTTCTTGACAGTTGCATGTGTATATTTTAGTTTATGTGGTAAATTATAGCGTGGATGTTGTGTTTTCTCATTGTATGGGCATGTTTCTCTCTCAAAGAAAATATGCTATTGCTAAATTATCTAAGTCTAGTTCATGGATGATTTTATTTTCTGCAGCAAGCTTTGACCTTAGTTTTTGTGGAGACAAAGAAGGGAGCTGATGCTCTCGAGCACTGGTTGTGTCGTAACAGTTTTCCAGCAACTACTATTCATGGTGACCGGACACAACAGGTTAGTCTGTTGTACGACTGTGTTTGTTTTTGTATCTTTGTGTAGATTTAGACTACTACTTTGCTTTATATTTGTTGGACAAGGCCCATACTCCAACTATTCTCCTTTTTTTCTTCTGTAATAATGTGTGATGTTTTGGTAGAGAAGTGTTGGATGCACAGGGTATTATGTAAGCACATCTGGTTTATAGAGCTAATGTCGTGGAAATTTGGGGGATGACATCTGACTTTCCTAGGTTTTTCTGTTAGGACCTTGTATAAGACTACTATTTAAAAGACAGTTGTCAGTCACATGTAAAAGACAGTTATGAGTTCATGTCTTTGAAAGTAGGGTGATGACATCTGAATCTCCTAGGTTTGTCTGCGTTAGGACCTTATATAAGACTATTTAAAAGAAATTGTGAGTCACAACATGTAATAGACTAAAAGGGGAGGATTGGGGAGGGGGAGGGGGGGGAGGTCAGTTTGGACAGTTTGATTGAAAGAGGTAGTCAGTTAGGAACCACTTTAAATGTGTGGTATAAGTTATTTATTTTTCATTATAATATTTAGGCTTAATTGTACTTTTATTCCCCTTATTATTATCATTTCTCAAATTTGGTTTTCATTTTTTTTTTTTGCAATTTTGGTTCATTCGTTAACTTGACATTTAATATTTAATAAAAAGGCTAGCATGGTAGTAGTGTTGCCATGGATGTGCAATGAAGTGCTATGCCAGTATTTATGTTGAAGTTTGGATGTAATGTCATTGGGTAGATCAAAACTAAACAATTAAAATAATCGGTTTGGGGGGACACCAAATTGGTAAAAGAATGAGCATACCAAATTCAAGAAATGACAATAGTAGGGAGGCTCAGTTGTCAATTGCGTGCTATCACTCCCTGATTGCCTATTGACGGAGTGGAGCGGCCACCCTCCCTCATGAGTATGTTGTGACAGAGCAGCTTGCAGTAGGAGCAGTAGCACAGCCAATCGCAGCCAGAATTGGGTTTTTGCAGCCGCTCCTGTGTTTTGGCTTTGTTGCATAGGGATTTGATGGGGTACAACCTGTAAAATCATGCGTATTAAAGTCCTAGCCTTTTTGTTCTTCAATCTCTTTTGTTGCATATTGAGAGTACCTGTCCCTTGCTAGAATTATAATAATAATAATAAATGTTAAATAAATAATAGTAATAAACAAGACATAATATATGATATAATAAATTAAACTGATTGCAATAAAATATAATAAGCTAAATAATATATATATATATATATATATATATATATAATAAGAAATATGTACATAGGTAATATAGACAAACTATATGTACTTAAAATGTAAAAAAGCAATAATTATATTAAAAATTTTCAGAAAGGGTACAATAAATTCAGAGTAATTGTCATACTACCATCTTGGTTTAGCATTTTGACGAGGGCAGCCTCACTGCACTCCGTTATTGACCTCTGAGGAAACTAAAGGTAGCAATGAAGCCTCATATATTAAATAACTTCTCATTATAGCATTTTTAGTGTTTGCTGCTGTGCACCGCAATCTGAGATAGATGTAGGTTTTATCATGGTTGCTAGATTTTTAACTAGTTAACTATTTGAGTTTGTGTTCTTACCTATCAAGAACAAGTCAGAACGCTTGCAAACTCAGATGAACTTGTATGAACTCATGTAAACTTGCAAGTTCAGGGGCAAATTCTTGAGTGCATAACAGTGCTGAAACCCTTCCAAAACAACAGTGTTCAAGATTTGTTGCTCCCTTCTGTTTTTCTGAAACCTAATTCACCCAAAATCCATGAAAAACATAGGTATTTCACATTTCAGCCCAACAGTTGCTAGAATATTCCACACACCAAACATCATATTAAGAGGATACGCCCATGGGGTTATACCTATTCAAAATCGGTTTTTCTGTCATGGGCAATGGTGATTAGTGGGCTCAAAATGACTTTTCTGCACGTGTTCTTGATAATGATTTTTTTTTCCCATGAATTTGAGCACTTCTTACAGAGTTAGTCTGAGTTTACTTTCTCTATTTGAAGCTGGAGCATGCAAATATCATACTGTCTCAGGGTCAACTGTTGTTACAATTACCATGTTTGAAATCTTTCTACATATGCTTCTTATAGGCTTATCATTTTACAATGGCTGCAGGAAAGAGAATTGGCATTAAGATCATTTAAAACTGGCAACACCCCCATATTGGTTGCAACTGATGTGGCTGCACGTGGTCTTGATATTCCACATGTTGCACATGTGGTGAACTTTGACCTTCCTAATGATATTGATGATTATGTACACCGTATTGGAAGAACAGGGCGAGCAGGAAAGAAAGGCCTTGCAACCGCATTCTTTAATGACAACAATGCTTCCCTAGCTAGGTCTTTAGCAGATCTGATGCAAGAAGCAAATCAAGAAGTACCTGATTGGCTCTCACGGTACGCAGCTCGCTCTTCTTATGGTGGTGGACGGAATCGTCGATCAGGTGGAAGCCGATTTGGTGGCCGTGACTTTCGAAGAGAAGGTTCTTTTGGTAGAGGTGGTTCTGATTACTATAGTACAGGGAACAGTGGTGGGTATGGCAGTTCTGGTGGGTATGGTGGAGGATATGGTCCTGGGGTAACCAGTGCATGGGACTGATTTTCAATGGCTGATAGCATTATACACACTGTCTTAGGTATTAGGTGCAGACATACACCTATAGGGTGATTTTTCTCCCTTTTTTGTCTTATTTTCAAGTTCATGGTCTTCAATTTACTTTGGCCGTCCGGGTGTGTCAATCCAACATCATTTTGTACGGTTTACAATTCGAATCACCAAGAGAGATGCGGGTGTATGTGGCATAATTACCGGATCAGTAGAGGTCGTGCAGTGTCAGTAGGTGATGGCAGTGGGGATTACTAACATATTCGGAGTTCATTTTAACAAGTCTCTGTACCCTTTCACTTTGGGTGGTTATTTTGGTGGGAGAAAGGTTGTAGAATTGCGGTGGGAGAGGTGGAGGCCTTTCTTTACAGTTGAATCTATTTATCTTTCGGATCATGTTTCTACCCAATATATGTTGTCATTTTGAGTTTCCCAATTTTGATGGGTTAAGGTTTTGTACTATTTTAGTGGTGACTGAAACGATTGAAAGTACTCTTACTGGGTGTTTGTATTGCATATTTACGTGGAAATGTTTGTTCATGGTGTCTCTTATACAAATGCATTATTTTATTTTGAAGTGTAGCATAAATGTGTTAAACAATCCCTTGGGAAGTTGGTAAGATTCTATCGCCTCTCAATGTTGCTGAGATTCCAGAGAGATCATGTATATACAGTCACAGTATAAAAGTGTAAAAGCACACTAGCTGTTGAAGAAGACAACGCAAGAAAAGAATATATAGAGTTGTCTGCGACATCTTATTATATTGTACATTAACTATTGTGCAACGAGATGATCTAGTGAAACATTGGCGAACGCTGCAAATATTTAAATTAGGAATCTTTGACGAAGCTAAATTATTAGTTGGAAATTCACCTTTGTTCCAGATACATATATAATAAGAACATAATTATATAAAATGCATTTGCATAGTTCAATTAAGCTTTTGGGTAGGGACTCCAAGCAGAGAGCTGGGCGCCAGTCATCCGTAATTGATCATTATAGATATTCACATAATGAGTTAGTTATTCATGAAATTCTATCCTATAATACGTAAATGTAATATCTATATACACTGTTGCTTAATCGGAGATGAGTTGGTTTAGCAATCAAACAAAACAAATTCCAAAATATGAAATAAAAAAGGGGCCGAAACATAAAGCCCAAAACATGGTTGCATAGTGTATTTGGAGCATGTTTGTTAGTTAGCTGCTAGAGACAAAAAAATCAATGTCACCAATCCAAATCCTGAAATGGATGGATCTATATGGAGGGAAATAAAAAAGGGCAGCATCTACCATTAATATTTGTTTCCTCAATATTAAATGTGAACTGGTAGTTTATTTCTACTTGGTCAGGGTACTTTAGCATATGTAAAGAAGAACTACTATTTCATTTCATTATACGCAGAGAGTAATATAAATGCTACATGTAAAACTAACTATGAACTATGTTAACAATGGATCCCCCCTTTAAATGACTCGTTTTGTTTAGATAAATAGAATTAACTCGCACACACAAACACAGTGTAAAGAATGAAGAAGACAACAAGAATTGATAATTACTACTACCCAAAAACTAACTCATTTATAGATAGACAGAATGATTTTATTTTAGTTTTTCATACAAAAATATAGAGTATTTAAGGAAACGTGAAAAACTATCAGAAATAGACACGTGAAGCAAGTAGTGGCACCCGAGTGTTGATGGTGGTTCACTTCAAACAAGAATGAAAAGAAGTGGTAGGACAGAGGAAAGCAGGTGTGCCACCGGCCACCTCTTTGCGGACACACCACTCTTTTCCTCACCACTAGAGCTTGAACTTGATCCCTTCTCAGCACCACCTGGAGCTGCAATTTTTCAACTTTCAAAACATCATATATAGAGCATAAGATGGATCAGAAACACGTACAAGAATAATATAATAATAATTACCACTGGAAACTGGGGTGGAAGTGTTTGTTTTGGCTGATTTTTGGAATCCCTCAAACACCTTAGCATCAGGAGAGTTAGGTGCTAAATGCAAAAGATCTGAAAAGTATGATATGGTATGATATGACACGAGGGAGGGCATTGAAATGAAATGAAATATGGAGAAAGAAGAGTGAGATGATATTAGTAAGTACCTACACAATTAGATATATTAGCAGGTGCGTTGCAAGCAGAAGGCAGTTGAATAGCCAGAGTGGCGTTGATCTTGATGCCAAGATTGGGGTCATCTCGATCTTTGATGAGGATGCAGATGCATTTCTTGCTCTTGTCAAGGACCACTTTGAGGCCACTGCAGCAGTCTATGGTTGGGGTTTTGGCCTCACCACCAACGTAAGGAACACAGCTAGCCAGCTCCATTAGTTTGTCTGCACACTCTTCTCTGTCTTTGGCTAAATCTGAGTTTGCAAAGCCAACCAACAGTAACAGCAAGATGGTGGAGGAGAATGCTACATCCCTCACCCTTTTGCTTTTGGAAACCATTCGAATAATGAGTTTGTTGTGAAGGGAATCTGATCTGATACAAAGCTATGTTATGTAAATGTTATTGTTTGTAACATTATGCTTTGCTTTGCTTTGGTTGTGACTTATGTATGACTTTACGAGCCATAGTGCTCTGGCTTGTGGCTGTGGGGGCCTACATCTCTATCGCATGTGAACCTATTTTTGTCTCTATGTGCTCCATAGTCCTCGTTATGTTTCTTCTATCATGACAAAAAAACTAAGAACCATTTGTGCAATAAGGTCCCCATTTATTTTTTTCCAATATGAGTCTATATGAAACCAGATAGGGTATAGGAATGAAGTAAGAAAAAGAATATCAAAAGCAAGCCACAGGGAATGGTAGACGAATATGTACTTCACTATTGAATAGCAACACACACATTTGATGCAACCCATTGTATGTTCAAGGAATAAATTAGGAGGGTAAGAAGAAGCAAGTACCTCTGACAAGTGTTGAAGCAGATATTGGGAAAAGAAACAGCATTCAAATTGCAATTGCATGCTCTGCATCTGCACTCCAAAGTGTTTAAATGACAATCTGGTAAAGCCCTTTCCTATTATTCTTTCACCAACTTAAAATGTTGAAACGGGAGAAACAAAATCACCAAAAAAAATTACATGCAATAGGTAAAAGGTGGAGTTCAACTTGTCTACTCCGTTAGAGGTGCTAAATTCACAATAATTTCTGCTGAAAAGAAACTAAGGTTGTAAATTTCAAGGACAGATTGAAACTAATGTGGCAAATTTATCGCCAAAAATTAATTGAAAAATGGAGGTCAACAATGGAGATATGAGAAAAAACTCATCTTCACTGTGATTGAACTGACTTAGCTGTGATGAAATCCAAGATATATTATTTATAAATTAAAACACTCAGTTAATAAAGGTATTTTTTATTTAAATTTAATCCCTACGTATATCATTAAATATTAATATTTATAAAATATGAGAGTTGTGTAAGTTTTAAAAATAAAAGGTTGTGAGACAAAAGTATTTACCAAACAGAAAATAAGGGAAATTTTATTCGGAGAAGTATTTTTAAATGATTTTATGATTTACTGATTGTTTTGAATGGAGTTTCTTTGCTCAACGTAATTATAGACAGAAGCATCACGTTAAAAAAAATTATAATTATTATAGTGAATATTACTTGAAGTGATACATGATTAATTTTTGAAAGTTCTGCAATAAGACTTAAAACCTAACTTTTTTTTTATCATACGTAAGATGAACCCGTGACAAATCGACATATTCTTTAGGCTAACCCGTGACTATTTTGGATCTGTCCATTATTTTTTATTTTTGTGAATGATCAATCCGTGATTATCTACCTACAAATATAAATTGATTATTGTTATGTTATGTTGAAAGGCTTGGGAATTCGGAAAGAACCAAAAGCCTTAATTGAAGTAAGCAAATAACCTTGTGTTGTGTTCCTCTTCTCCATAAGAAATTTGTCTATGCTGTACGCATTTACAGCTATTGACGCGTCACTTGACAATAGTAATTTGTCTTTTTATATTCAAAATGTCTTCATCTTTTGCTGCATCAGAATGTTTGGTTTTTAGCTAACTTAGGAACAACCTTAGTTTCACTTTTTTCAAGCCTAAAAAAAATTAAAAATACATTCGATCAATATGTTTAAAAAATATTTACACAGCAGACACAGTAGTTGTCATCCTCAAAAGAGCGGTCCAGTGTCTTTCTTTTTCTCTCAATTTTGAGGAAATAAATGTTACTTTGTTCACAGAATAAAACATCATCTCCATTTTATTTGTTCTTTTCAAAAGCTTAATAATGAAAGAAATAGAGTGTAAAGAGGATAATGACGGTTGCGCTGGGACGTACCTGTAAATGAAATAAAGAAGATTGCCCGAAACATACTTCCTGATTTCTCGAAATAGTTTTAATTTATTTATTCTAAAGGAACCTTTAAAAAATAACGATATACTTGATGCACAAAACTTTCTTAAAGGCACGGTACATGTCATATTACTATTAATATTTTATCAGGGTATATTGACAATATAAAGAAAATTACACTATTATTTATTATTTTGAATATCATATTTAACATAATTTCTGACTGATTGGCAAGATTAAAGAAAGAAAAATAAACTTAAAACCAACAGCAGCAACTGCCATAGTGATGAAATCCAAATGCTAATGAAATGATGTGGCTTACATAGTGAAGGGAATACCATATTCCCGCCAAGGTTGGCTGAACTCAATTCCCAATCAAGCATCGATAATGGGCATTCAGAAAAGAAAGGCCTAAAACCAACTAATACAATATGTCCTCGACTTAAACCGGTAAGAAATCATATATAATTTGTAATCAATCCCATTATTAATCTATACAAATAATACCTCCCTTGTTTGCCTAAAACTGCAGTCATGACTAGAGTTTTCACTGTCAGTAACGTATCTGTGGCCAATGCAATTCCCTCATTTTCCAGGATTACCTTTCTGTAGTGGAGGTGCAGAAGTGGGTGAAAAAGGGTCATAAATTTGGTCCGCAGAATATGGTGGCTTACCAGAAGCCACGAAGGGATTGTTGACAAACTTGTGATTTAAGGGAATTGGGATATCTGGTCGTGCCATATGAACAGGATAGCTTTGTCGAATAGGCATGCCTCTTTGGGCAACAGCACTGGTCAAGTTTGGCCTTTGCGGAGCAGAAATTAAATTCTTCATACCCATTTGTGGGACTGGAGATCTAGGTGCAGGTTGACCACCATATGGAAATGTAGTATGTCTGGGTGCTGGAATTGAGTTCGAGATGGAACCTGATCTTCCCCCGAAAAGAATGGTTTGATCCACTTGAGCGGGGAATTGTGTCCTTGGAAAGATTTGAGGAGCCTGATCTGGCGCAGTAAACCCAAATGGTGGAGGCCGAGGACCAGAAGGTGGCTCTTGTGTAGCACCTGCTTGACTGTTTGGTCCAGAAACTACTTGACTGTAATCTGCATTGGGGGGATGCGATTGAAAAGTAAAATTTCCAGATTTTGATGGCACCATGACGGATGGTTTTACATGAGTGTGATAAGGGGAAACTCTAGAAGCAGAATTAGGTATTCCTGCTTGCTGAGGCAATGGAAGTGAAGGGGATATTCCAGATGAAGGAAATGAAACAGGTCCCGATAAATGGTTTACAGATGAAGGTGTAGGTGCAGGGATTGGTACAGACATTGGTCTTAAAGAAGATAGTGGTCCAAGGGATATTCCTACTTGATATGGAGGAAAGGAGGCAGACCGTGGCATCATTGACATATTTGACTGTAGTGGCCTCAATGCAACATCCGGTTGTTGATGTAGAGACGCAGGTCTTCCAGGTGGAGCCATTGACCCCATATTGCTTGGACCAATAGATGTTTTAACAGTGACAAGGGCTTCATTCTGGCCAGAAGGGACCCCATGATGGGTGATGGGCTGGTTAGGTATTGGCAACGGTGATACACCAGATATAGGTAGATGCAACGAAGACACTGAATTCTGCAGTTGTCCTACTGGCGTTGGTTGGCTTAAAGTAACAGGAAAGGAAAGTGAAGCATTTGTTGGAGTTGGCAGATTCTGTACAGATATTATAGATGCATTTCTTGGGGGACCACCGTGACCCAAAGGACTTGCCTGCGTTAAATGTGGATAGTGTAAAATCTGTCTTGGTGGTAGTGCTTGCACAGAAACATGATGATTTGGAATAATTGGTTGAAATCCGATAGCAATTCCAGGTTGAGCACCAAAAGAAGGAACCGTGTTTGAAGTTTGCGATGGAAATTGGGGAGTTCTGGCAAGACCTAATGGATTTGGGGGGGCCACAGAGCCAGATGAAGCAAACACAGGGGTGTTAGATGGAACCACTGAAAACCATGGTGTAGAGTATTGAAAGTTATCTCCATGCATTTGGGTAATAGCTACTGGTTGCAACACAGCCTGATTTTCCAGAGATACAGAATCTGCATGAGAAGGGTGACCTTCTTGGCTTTGACACAGAAGATTAGGGCTGTCCCTAGAAACTGATATAGAGGGTGTAGAACCAGCGGCTAAATTCCCCTGAGTAAAAGAGAGCAATTATTACAAGGAACAATGAAAATAGCAGAAGGAATAACATCATTTTAAAACTAGTAGTAATAAAATGTATACATAACCATAAATCATAAAACCTTCTGTCAAGTGAAATGACAAGACTCACAGTTACAGAGGTAATTAGCAGTTCAATGATTGACATTGCTGCATCCACTTTTTCATAACTATCAGCTGATATGTTAACATACATCTCTTTGTAGCTGCACTGGATATCAGTTCCAGGTTTAATTTCACCCTGAAAATGTATCTATAAATGAATGGAAAACAGAAAACAAATGCAAAAAATTACAGTTCTTTCATCCAAAATGAAGTTAAAATATTTCAAAGTTATATGTGCAGGATAAAAGCCACAATAAATTATGAATGAAGTGAAGGAACTAACTCTCTCTCCTGTGTCTGCCTTGGTTCCGTGAATTCTTATCTTGGCAGCAGTTTCCTGATCAGAGATCAGTTGAAAAATGAAGAATTTAATTTCATGATCTATATCAGCATATACAGCTTACTGAAAGCAAATCACTAGATGAAGATTTGATATCAATCCAATGATCTTACCTTTTCTAGTTGTTTTTGATTATCACCTTCAGGCCCATATATCAGACCAACAAAATTGTACCCAGGATATTCTTGGACCTGTAAAATGGTATGGCATTACATGTAGGACTTTTCATTGTATTATAGAACTTCAGGTTTAGTTAAGTTAAAGATATTTTAATCTTGAAAAAGGTAACAGATCATTCTTAATTAAATTACAACAAAGGAATGCCAAACTTCAGCGTAAACATATTAGAAGCAAAAGAGGTTGAGTCATTTTGCAGTTACCCTGCAGAGCAATCATATTTATTGAGTATACTAGTAATATATTGTAATTTAGTCTGGGATGTTGGTGCCGCTAAATTCTGAAGCTCAATTCAGTGATACATCTTATACAAGTTAGTTTTCAACTTTCTCTAAATAATATGAGGAGTGAGCTTCTCCAACAACATCATCCATCAGGAAAGCAGACCCAGGAAAATGAATGAGAAGATCATTTCAGGAAAGTCTGGAAATGCGTTATCTGTTACTAGTCGGTTAATTAACACTTGCCACATGCTCAGATAAAAAACAAGGACCTTCAATTCAAACTGGTAAAGATATAATATAAGGCCTCGTCACCTAAAAATTGTCACAATCTAACGACATAAAGAAATATTACAAGACCCACAAAATTTCAACCATAGTATAGATGTCAATAGTAGAGGATAAGTGTCCACACAATGGTAAGGATGCTACCTTGTGACCTACAAGTCATGGTTCAAATCCTAGAAAACTTCCTTGGTTTGTGGGGGTATGACTGAGTATATGCACGCTCCCCAAACCGTTTTAGATGAGAGACTCAGGCACTGCATTGCCCTTATTTTTTATCAATTTTGATTGACAGCAAGGAAAAAAGGCTGTACAAAACATGCTGGATGCATACTGGTGGCAAAATAATCAATACTAATTAGAACCAATGCAATCAATTAATTTCAGTAAACAGTAAATGGATTGTATGGACTGGGTTATTGTAATTAATGGATGGCACTGTTTCATCCATTTTTTCTCAACCCATTGGATTATTAAATTATGAAATTTCGGACTTCATTTTAGAATCAATACTTACAGGCAAAGGAATGCTGGCTTCTTTTAACAATGGTTTGAAACCACGTGGAGGCTTGTAACTGGGATCTAATTTTAGTATTTCACCTGGAAATGATTAAGATCAAGATTATTATGGAATAAACAGCCTTTATGAATTAAAGGGCAGTTGGGCAAACATAAAAAGGATAGATACTTCAAGGAAAACAAACCTATTGCTTCCCGCTTTTCAAGTTCAAGCATTTCTGACTTCTTAGATCCATAAATCAACAGCAGAGGTTTGTTTAATAATAATAAATGCACAGCATTAAGAATATAATAAGTGATAAAAAGTAAAAGGAACAGTGACAATTGTTCCTAACCTTGCTGTTAATTTGAGAGCCAGATTTGTTTTGATCTGAATTCTCAGCTCCCAATGGAAAGTTCTGAGTGTCCCCAACTTCCAGTTTTTCTGATTCCAACTGCTTTGTAATTTGATCCACTCGAATCTACAAATTGTGTGTAACAACAGTATCAGTTGTGGACACCACGGAAGCAAGTACCTGTGCAAAATATTAGCAGAAGCACACAATATGGCAGGACTTGTAAAGGAATTTTAGTACCTTTTAGCCATAAAATTCCATGCCAAAGTCCGACAAATGATCTCTATACTAATGTCAATTCGTGTAAGTAAACATTTGTGAATCTCACAATATACAGTATAAATGATTAAATTGGCATAGGGGTATCATGGCCAAAGGATGTGAGGATCCTTGTAAAACTAAAATAAAAAGGAATAAGGAGTATTAAAAAATAAACATTTCAATCAAAACTTGTAAACAAATGTAATGCAATCTTATAATTTAATACTTTCAAGGAAAGATGATGGAGGAATAAGAGAAAAAAATTACATATCAGTATAAATGTTAGTGGAGTATTGTTTGAAAGGATTTGAGAAAACACCTGCAAAGCTAAAGCCTTTCCCCTCCTGACAGTTGCATCTTGTGTCAGATCAGGTCCCCATTTGGATCTCCTCTCAATTTGTTTCGAACTTTCTTCATTGATGGATCCAGTGACACCGTGTTTCTTAGCCCCTCGGAAAATAGGGACCAGTGACCCCGATAATTTATTTTTAGGGATGACAAATCCTGACTTGGCAGCAAATATAGAGAGCTTTTGGCCACTAGTAGTGGCTGCAGATGAAGCTCCAGACAATTTGTGAGGTTCAGGAGCAGAAGTTGAATCAATCTCTGCACTCATTCTCTTATCCAGTCACTTTGCACACACAAGGAGAATGTGATAACTTTGGGTGGTAAGATCGGAGTCAATATGCAAATAACACATTATTTTGTCATCAGCCATAAGTATAATTATAAATAAATAGTTTCATTTCATAACTTAATTCGCGATACAGCCAGATGAGCATATAGACACCCTTATTTTAGTAATCGTTTGTTAATCTTGAGGTGGTTTGTGGATAGTCTGAAGATGTTTGCATCTTATTCAGTTTGTCAGAGGTTGATTTTCAGTTGCATTTTTGTGAATAGAGTTACCCTAGGCTGTGGCGGATGTTTGCAGGTGTAGAACTAGATTCCTCCACTTTCTTACTAAATGCCTAGGTTAGCATGACTTTAGTCTGGTTTGGTCTTTAGCAATTACATAAATTGAAAATTAAAACAGAACAGTGTGTGTGTGTGTGTGGAGAGAGAGAGAAGGTACGAGAATGCAGATTGCAGCGTAAATTGGAACGAAACGAACGGAAATAAAAGGAAAAGTAACAAGTACATAGTGTGTGTGTGTGGTGAGAGAGAGAGAGAGAGCAATATTTGTACAAAAGAATTGAAAAACGAAAGGGAACCTGTGGCGGTGGCTGTGAGACGAATCTGAAATCAGAACTGAATTGGCTTCGCCACTCTCGTCAAATTCACATCATAACATAGACATAGAACATAACTCGTTCCTTCTTCTTCTTCTTTTTTTATTAGAAACGCTTTATTATTAATAAAAGGAAAATCGAAATACCTGCTTTGCCAAACCCTCTCCCTCCCCTCTCCACGCTAACGTTTACAGTAATATTCAAATTCCCCCAATATATTACAAACTTTACACTCCCTTCCTTTCTTTATATCGTTTTAATAAATATTTTTAAAACAAATAATAATTCAATTTTTAGTATTATATATTTTTTGGGTAAATATATTTTAAGTTTTTAATATATTGTCTTTTAAAATACAAAATAATTAAGTATTTCATGAATTAAATTTTTTTTATAATTATTAAAAACTTATTTGTTTTTATTTTGGTTAATCTTCTGGAATATTTTGAAAGTTTCGATTTTATATTTTTATGTATTACTGTAATACATACATACAAAATAATTATGTATTACTGTAATCAGTTTGTGATAAAAATAACAATTTAATAATATCTGGATCATAGAATTGAAGGAAGTAACAAAAAGATTAAACTCGATTTGAAAAAAAAAAAAGTTATCGAAATACTAAAATAATAAACGGTCATATATTGAATACGTAAAAGGTATTTACGGCTTTATTACAAATTACATATATTTTTATGAAAAACAACTATGTTCGTGTTAGAAAGAAAATGGATTTTATTTAATTATAATAGGGTAATATTTGCATATATTATATATAAAAAAGAATACAGTTTATCATAAAATATTTATTTAAAAAAAAATTTAAAATTGCTCCTTCTATCTTATTTTGTTGCACAATTATTGATCCAAAAATTTGAGTTGACTCCCCTTGCATTAGTTTAGAAAAATTTAAGAATGATGAATTAGTTGTGATTTATTACTTAGTTTGAATGTTAAAAGTATATTATTAAATTTACAATAAATGAGAAAGAGATTGATATATGGTGAATGGAACTAATGATAAATAGGAAGGATTAAGGATGAAAAAGAGGCATAGAATTTATTAGATGTGAGAAAAGAGAAACATGGAAATGGAGAATGAATCAGGGACACTTGGGCGTTCCCTCCCTGGTTTTCCAGTTCTCATAGCAAGGACATTCTTCCTTGTTGCCGTAGGTTCCTGATGGGACACACAAACACTTTTCACAGCACAGATTACAGAAGAACAGACACGCCTTCATCCCATGCGCCTGCGAACAACGCCGTGCGCATTCTTTCGGACAATCTGAAATCGTTCATGTAACACATTTTCAGTTCACGCTATTCAATTCAAATGCTTCTTTTTTTTGTTTTTCAACTGTTTCAAAAAAATCAATTACCTTCCACTTTCACGGATCCTTCTCCACCACCCTGTAATGTGCAAGACAAACATGTTTAAAACGTAAAAGTGTGATACAAGCAAAATATGTGTGCAAGATTAGAAGCAGAGAAACTTTACTCACATATGCAAGTTGAGTGACGAAACCCATCACAAAAATTACAAGGAATGCGCACACCATTTTAGTCATCTTCACGCTTAATTTGACTGAAATGGAACAAAATTGAAGTGAGGAAGATGCCATTGAAGTCAGGGTTATATAGCACATACATTCCCTAGTTATGTTTTTTTTTTCCTGAGATATGTTTTTTTTTTCCTGAGATATATTTTTTTTCTATAACAATTTTAATCAAATTTCAGATGTTATTAATTATTTTTTACCTATTCCACACTTATTTTGTAAACAAATTAATTAACACTATTTTAATTAGAGATAACAAGTTATTTTAAAATATTTTAATAAAAAATAACAAACTACTTCAAAATATCTTGGTTAAACCTAATAAATTATTAAAGAGTACTTTGGTTAGAAATAATTAATTATTTAAGATTCCTTTAGTGAGAGATAATAAATTATTTAAGAATATTTTGATTAGAGATAATAAATTAATTAAAAATATTTTAGTTAGAAAAAAATTAAGATGATATAAATATTAATAAAAATAATTAATAAATTTATTAAAAATAATAAAAATAAATATTTATCTTTGTGTGTCGTAACTAGGGGTGTCAATATGGGTTCTAACTCGTGAGCTAACCCGGCTCACCACGAGTTCGAGCCGGGTTGGGTTGGATTTTTTTATTTCTACCGATTATGGGCTAAAAATGAACCCGGCTCACTTAACCCACTGGTTAAACGGGTTCGAGCCAGTTATGGTGGGTTGGCCCGCAACCCACCATTAATTTTAAATTTTAAAAATAATTATAATATATATTAACCTTAATTAATAATTATATTTTAAATTTTAAAAACAATTATAATACTTCAAGTAACCCTAAATGTTATCCCGCCTCATCTCTATCCTATATTGTTACTGCCGCCACAACAAGTCAAACCCTATCAAGCAACACTACGTTTGTCGCCGCACTATCTTATCATATGTTCATCTTCATCGTATCACTACATCACCGTACTCACTCGTAGCATCTATACATTATTTGTTGTTTGTTATTGATTTATACGTATATCTCTTTAATATATGAATTTTTGACTTCTTTCTTTCAAATTAATTTACAAGTATGGAATCGAAACAATGCATCAAAGTGTCAATGTGAATTGTGTTGGTGATGATTTTATTGTTAATGAAAAACCCAATGAGCCAATTTCAGTTAATAATGAAGATACTCGATGTTGAGAAAAAAAGGAAAAAAGCAAAAGTTTCTACATCCGAAGTTTGGAAATATATATATATATATATATATATATATATTTTATATTTATATTATTTAAAAAAATATGGGTTAGTGAGTCAACCCACCTAACCCACCAACCCGTGGTGGGTTGAGCCGGATTGTAAAATTTCTGGCTCACCAAAAAGTGAGCCGGTTGAGCTCATCTATTTTCAGCTCAACCCGTGGGTTGGCTCACTTTGACACCCCTAGTCGTAACCTTAAACATCATATATTTTAAAACATAAAATAATAAATATAGTTGATAAACATTTAATACACCATTAATATTTTACTTTTATTAAATATTTTGTCAGTTTTTTTATAGGAATCATTTAAGGTATGTTTTTGAAATCAATAAATAATTATTTTTTTAATAAAATATTTATAAAATTTATTTTTTATATCTCAATGAACACATACATGAAAACTAATTAAAGATAAAACTTGTACGAAACGTGAAAAAAAAGTATACTTATATATTTAAAAACTTTTTTATTCTCTCCATGAAATTTTAAGATACAAAATCTTTTAACCAGGAACGAATTTTTATCCTGATTTCCCTTCTTCTACGTGAACTTGTATGAGATCTTAATGAATCAACACTTTTTACCATATGGTATAATATTACTTAATATTTCATTCAAATTGATCTTGACTATTAATTTTGGAAGGATCGGATCATATATTATTAATAAATAACTAATAAATATAGAAGGATTAAAGAAGATAAAAGGGTAAGAAGATAAAATTGTAAATGTATAAGTAAATATATTAAATAATCATTAAGTAAAATCATAAATTATAAGAGAGTTACAAAACTAAAGAGAGTTTGAGATGATAAAATTGTAAATATACAAGTAAATATATTAAATGGTCATTAAGTTTGGGAGACTAAAATCATAAATTATATGGGAGTTACAAAACTTTGGAGGTCACGACTCCTCTTCAGTTCCCAAGAAAATTTGTCACTATTAAAGACACAGACAACTTTTGAGATTCAAATATATCCCTACAAAAAAAAAATTTTTAAGGAATGATACCATAACTTGGGAGCTGTTAGACAAAACCAGTTCCATGAACAGGGACAAACTTCAGCAGTATTTTTTAAAATGAGATATTGTTCAATAAAGATTAAGGATATGGAGAAACATTATTAAAAAATGAGCAAAAAATTCTATAATCTCAATGGACTTAACAATTTCAATTTGAAAAATACTTATGTAGCATTTCTTATTGCTGAAATCTAGCTAGAACTGAATAGGATGTTTATGATCTCTTCCCGAACCAAACATGAATCTCTCGATTCATTTGGCTCTCACACTCAATTACTTATGGGAAATTCCCAATTTTTTTTTGTAATGAGTCTATCTTCTCTTCTCTATTAAAAGTGACTACCATGTGTCACTACAAGAAAATCGCGTATTACCGACGGATTTTTACCGATAGATTTGTAGCAGTCGGAAAATAATCATTACCGACGGATATAAAATATTTGTGGAATTTGATGTTACCGACGGATATATCCGTCGGTAAAATCATAATTAGCTACCGACGAATATATCCGTCGATAAATCCATCGGTAATTATAGATGAATTTACCGACGGATATATCTGTCGGTAAATCCTTCGATAAATTAACAATTAATTACCGACGGATATATCCGTTGGTAAATTCATATGTAAATTAACAATTATTTACCGACAGATATTTCCGTCGGTAAATTAATAATTAGTTATCGACGGATATATCCGTCGGTAAAATTATATAATAATTACTTAATATATTTTAATAATTTAATTATTCACCTAATTAAAAAATAAAATATTTTTTATTTAATAATTTAATTTAATCATAATTAGATTAATTTATAATAATTTATTAAATTAAATAATTTTAAAAAATAAATATAAATATATGTAAATATATGAATAAAAAAATATAAATATATAAAAATATATAAATATATAAATATATAAATATATAAATATATAAATATATAAAAATATATAAATATAATTTATTTGTAAATTATTATCAAAAAATTCTAGGAGCTTAGTGGTTGGAGTATCGAGTCTCTAACTAATAATAATTCAAAGTTATAAAAATATAATATGAAGAAATAATTAATAATAAATAATAAGAATATAAAAGGGAGGGGGTTCTATAAAAAAAATATGTTATAAATAAGTAAAATATTTAATAAATAATAAAATTATTACCGACAGATTCCTGTCCGTTGGTAATTTTGTAAAGCATTTACCGACGGATTTATCCGTCGATAATTACCAACGGACTATTAAATCCGTCGGTAATATTTACCGACAACCAAATTTTCGACGGATTTTTTGTCGTCAGAATTCCGTCGGTAATATTCATTTACCGACGGATTTTTATTATTACCGATAGATTTTGACCGTCGATAATTTTAATATTTCTTGTAGTGTGTGTTAATAGTCATGAAGATTTTTCTCATCCAAATCCTTTGTGGAAGAATCCTAAATTCTTCGACCAACTACCTTTCAAACTCAACGAAAGTCTTTACTTCGAATCAGATCTGGTAGAATCAGAATAATTCATTGGCTCACTCCTTGTCATATTTCTGTGTAGCGGGTCCTAGTAAGAATACATCTTTTTGTGAAAACATCATTTCTTCATTGTAATTATCTGTCAAATCTTCAAATTTCTGGAATTCTTCTTCAGGTACACATATCTCAATTGTATCTCTTAGGAGTCATCATCTTTTTGAATGATCTTATTCAAAGGATAAGAACTGAGTGATATTTAGGATGGGCTGATAAGATTGAGATCCACTGGTCTATAATGATAGTTGTTGACTACACAAAGATGTCTAGCTAACTGAGTTTTATACCTATCATCTAAGGGATATGTTTCAAAGCTTCCCAAAATTTTGGTAGGAATGGATATCTATTCCCTAACTCATAAGTTTGAGATTCATCCTACTCGAATGAAATTCAAAATAGAGTTTCAATCCTTCACCAAAGTACCCAGCTTTTTCTCTCTCTGACTTCAGACTTAAAAGAAATAAAAGTCAAATTAACTACCTTGTGTGTTAATAATCATAAAAATTTTTCTCATCCAAATGGTTCGTGGAAGAATCAGTTTTCATTTTTTTTAATATATAAGACTAATATTATTGTATTTGTTGATGAATTAAGACAAATATTTTTTTATTTCTTTCATAATAATATTTTTTTCTATTTTGTCATGAAACAAACATGGATCCTACCTGAATAATATCTTCCAGATATATTTTCTGTTTCATAATGAATAAGATTGTAGTTAAAGTTAAAAAAGAATAAATTATTAAGATTATATTTAAAGAAATTTATTTATTAAGGTTATTTAGAACTAAAAAATTATTTAATATTTTTTAAGTATATTCAATAGAATAATAAAATGGGTTCATTCATCTTATTTGTGTCTACTCCTAATATATAAAAAATTACATAAAATAAGTTGACTTAGTTAAGACGGATTACATACTTACCTCGTTGTATCAAAGGTAAACTACCATGCTAATAGATCAACTTGTCAATTATATATATATAATATATATATATATATATATATATATTAAATATGTCTTTAATTATATAAATAATTTTTAAGTTTTATTTATTAATTAATATTTTTATTATATAAATAAAAAAATTATAATATTTATATATTAAATATTTAATAATAATTAATAATTAAAGTTTAATTAGTTAATATTTATAATTTAAATTATTATATTATAATATATTCAGATATTTCAATAATACAATACAAATATAATATTTTTAATTATAATCAATTTTATTTTTATTTTAATATATAAATAATTTTTTTAAAGTTAATCAGTTTGTCCCGTCCCGTCTTTGATCCATCGGATTGACAAGTTAAGCATGATGAGTCAAGTTCACTGGACTAAATTTATCAATTCATCGTGTAAATTTTAAGTAAGGTCAGCGGACCTACCAAACTTAACACATTTTATTATCCATATTTAATAATAAAAATGAAAAATATATATAAAAAAAGAAAAAATATAATAAGATAGATAAGAAAGAAAGGAAAAAATAAAATAAAATATAAAGTATTTTTGTTTGTTTAACATGAAAAAAGAAAATAAAAATATTTTAAAAGATAATAAATAATTAAATTATAATTACATATTTTTTAATTACAAAGTTATTCATAATTATCAATTTTTTTAAAATAATACCTATAAATTATATATTTTATTTTTAATCCCGATATCCCTTTTGGAGGAATTTTTGAAATATTCTAGGAACTTGGTGGGATCTTGGTGAACCGAAACTTTGGGCAATATGTGTAATACTCCATTCCCATCGCATTAAAAACACAAACAACTTTTGAGATCTAGACTCTACTGGAATGGTTTTCATCGTTGTCTTGATGGAAACAAGAATTAAAACGGATTATAGATTTCTAGAAATAAAGGGGAATGACTAAAACTTACATCTAGGGAAATTAAAAGGATTATAGATCATCCACCATCCATATTTTCAAAATCCTATAGGGCAACTATGGTAAAAGAATGAAGCTTATATCTGGGGAAGTTTTGAAACATCTTTTAGATGATAACTACAGAACTCAACTGGTTAGATATCTTTACAAAGTCAACAACTATCATTATAGACTGCTTAAAAATTTGACATCAAATTTTGAAAACTCACTCGACACACACTTTCACCATCGAGCGTGTCTTCACATCCAACATATAAATATATAACTATATAAATATATCAAAATATATAAATATATTTGTATTTATATATTTACACTGGATATAAATATAATTTATTTGTAAATTATTATCGGAAAAACTTAATAGTTTAGTGGTTGAGTATCGGTCTCCAATTCTAAGATACAAAATCGAATAATAATTCAATTTTTTTAAAATGTAATAAATAATAAAAAATATAAATAAACTGAGAATGTATTATAAATAAATAAATTCTCTTAATAGAATAATAATTTAAATTTCTAAAAAATGTAATAAATAATAAAATATCTATTTATCGACTGGATTTTATTCGTCAAAAAATCTAATTTTTCTTGTATTGTACATAAGTTCATTGAGTTAAAAATTTAACTAGACAAAAGAAAGTTAAACATAAGTTTCATCCATTATATTTTATAAGATTTTTTTCAAATATGTTAATTATTTTGATATCTATTGTATGTGGCTCAAATTAATTGAATGACTATTATTATGCAATTCATATTAACAATTTATAAAGTATAATTGAAGTTGGTATAATTAATTTATAACAATATTTGATATGATATTAAGAGTTATAACATACTATTATTATAACATAATGACATGTAATATTAATATTTTGTTTTGCATGAAATATTTTTCCAAAGTATTTATATCATATTAAATAATATATTGAACACATATTTATATCATATAAGGTAATATTGAAATTATATCAATATTAAATCACAAACTTTAATTTATGATTTCTTTAAAATCACAACATCCACAATCTTTAATGTTGGTAATAAATGGTATATAAAACTACAAATATTTTTTAATTTGCAATATTAATATTCCATTTTAACAAATTGGGAATAATTGGTGATGTCTAATACATGTAAATTTGGGATGAAAACTTTTATAATACAACAATGATAATATTTTATATAATAAAAAATGAATTTTTGTTCTTAATTTTTATATGAAATGAAATTAATGATACTTATGAATTATGTAATCATGATTTGTATGCATAATGAAATAATAATAAATAAATAACATTTATCTCGAAAAAAGATAGATTATTATTTGTTCATGTATTTTACATTGTTTCACATTATTGTATATGAGGATAATAATATGAGAGCAAGAAATCTATATCTTGAGAAAATTTTTGTATTTATGCATCTTATTGCATACGATGTATAATAATAATAATAATATTATTGTGAGTATTTTTAATTTGGATGACTTTATCAAATATCATATTATTTATTGTTATAATATCAATCCATATATATAAACAAATATTATCAATCTTATAAAAATAATTTGTAATTATAATTAGCATACATATTTTCTTTCATTTACGAAAATTTCCTTTATAAATTTTGATATTTATATCTTATTTTTGTCATCGTAACATAATTTTAAAAAAGTATTATAAATTTATTGAGATTGAATAAAAAATTGAATTATTTTCTTTTTGCAACGTTCAAATGATTTAAGATATAAAAAATTATCATCAATTTATAATTCACTTGAAAATATAAATTGAAATATATATATATATATATATATATATATATATATTATTTTTTAACAATAACTATTATATATATTACTTTATTTTTTTAAAAATTTATATGATAGATTTTAAAAAACAAATTCTTCAATTTGTGTGAATAGGAAAAATATTACTTATCTTAGTGTTAAATATTTTTAAAAAAATTATAATAATGAATAAATTCAAATAAAGTGGTTGAGATAACTCTTACTTTGAAATCTATTGGTTAAAGTCTTTTGAAGATTAAAAGATGAAGGAGGTACACTTGAAAAAAAAACTCTCGTACTTAAGTTAGTATATCACAAATAAAAAAAATAATAATAATAAAAAGTCTCGTAAAAATAATCTCTCTAAATAATAAAATAATATTATTTATAGAAATTCAAATTTTAAATATTAAATTATATATGTCTAAACTGAGTAATAAGATAAATAATTGTGTATTTATTAGACACACGGACATTCTTAATTATAAACTATTTTTATTTACATCATAAAAACATTAATCGAATATTATGTGTTATTTTAGTTTTGAGTTCCAGAACTCTTAAAACCCAATACATTAACAGTTTTATTCATTAATCTGACTTGTCTTGAGTGTTTTTGTAATGTGGGGAAATGAAACGGGTGTTAGTGTACAGGGTTGTTTAAAGGAAAACCGTGGGATGAAGAATAAAAAAGATAAAAACAGAAACATGGATTAATTTCATTATTAAAAGTACCGGGAAGAGTGGAGAAGAATAAAGATGAAATTAGGTTGAATCAGGGACACTTGGGTGTTCCCTTCCTGTTCTTCCAGTTGTTATAACAGGGACATTCTTCCTTGTGGCCATAGGTTCCCGAGGGAACACACAGACATTTCTTACAACACATGTTACAGTAGAAGAGACACCCCTGCGAATTCGAAGCCTTTGAACAACGATACTCACATGCTCCCGCACATTCTGAAATAATTCATCAAACTACTTTCCAATTCAATTTCTTTTCTAGTATTCTTCAAACAAAATTAACCTCGATCAATTACCTTCGGGCTTCAGAGATCCTTCGCCACCACCCTTCACATGTTGAGAGAGAAAAGCCACCAGAAAGATGAGAACAAGTGCAGGCACAAATTTAGTCATCACGGAGCTTGTTTGGAATGAACGAAAATGCGAGTGAGTAAGTGACAAAAATTATTGAAGGGAAGGACTTTTATAGAGATGCAAACAACCACTGTGCAATTAATTTCAGAGTTATTGTCCTTGTCAGTTTTTTTTTTTTTTTTTTCCTTTTCCTATATGACTTATTAAATTCCATGTATTAATTTATAAAAAAACTATAACATCGATTACTCTTTTATTTCTTTATGTACAAGCATTATCTTTTCTCCCTTATACTTTAAAATCATTCCATTTAATCATGAGACACTCTGTATAAGATGATAAAAAATAATTTAATTTTATTAATTACTAATCTTTCATTTTTATCATTATTAATTATCATTACATTAATTAATGATAACACATAGAATTATTTATTTAATAGTAATATGTAAAAAATATCATTTATTGAAATTGTAAAGTATCTTACATTAAATTTTTTTCTTCAAAATTCTGTATTATAATAAAAAGAGGTATTTATTTTAGGACGTATAAATATACTTTTCATCACTTTTAGATTATGCAATATTTGTTTTTATATATTTTTCCATTTTACTCTTTGACATTACACTTTCTTTTTAACAAATTCTTTTAATTTCCTCTCAAGTTAGACCATTAGATTTAAAAAACAAATAGTGAAATGAAAAATAAATCTATTAAACTTACTTTTGAATGAGTAAATCTCTGGCCTAATGGTTAAACACTTGTCATCATAAAATGCATGCTAACCTATTTTTGATTAGTGTATATTTTAGAAATGATATTATCATTTGTTTATTTTCATTACGGTTATTTATTTGCCTCTTTGAGTCCGCAGTGTGCAATTGAGAAGTGGCGCAACTGTGGGGTTTGTTGTCGTAAAATGGTTTATAATTGCTTATTCAATTCATTTCATATCTGACGTGAGATTTGTAAGTCTTTTCCAAATAAAAATGTTATCAGACTCATCGGCGAAAAAGACGCCATGTAATAATTTTAGCTCTCCACCTCTGGAAATCGAGCATATGCTTAATGAATCTTCAAGTTAAATTTTTTAGCTCCTTCCTACAAAATGAAAGAAAGCATCCAGGTTAAAATTTCATTTTGTTCAAGATAATTTGATAACTAAGAAAATGAATAACTTGCAACTGGTGATCAATGTTAACCTATGCTGGCCTCTAAGATACTCTAATCCTATAATAATAGCTTGAGTTTTGGCTTCTTCTTAATTGTGTTATTAGCTCCATATTGGATAAAAACTCAACAGCAATCCAAAAGAAGATAGTAAATCATTTCAAGGATACTTGTCTACAACAAGGATGGAACAATCAATTTAGGTCATGTACCTACCTGGCTTGAATGGTGGACAGTTTTGAGGTTGCCTAACAATGAAAATCTCATCTCCAGCACTACCATAAAAGTCTTGATTGCGATGCCAAATCCACAGTGCATGGGTTGCATTTTTCATCTGCATATACATGACGTTAAAATTTAGTCTGAAGTCCTACTCAATTCATGTTTTCTGTTCCTCTAATATGAATGCAAGAACTATTGAACTTATAGCGTGGATGAATTAACAACGTTTTAGCTATTTCCATCCATAAAAGAAAAGTGTCTAGAGTAATGAAAGAAAGATGGGGTATATACCTCCAGAATGCCATGGCCAAAGCTACTTTCTCTGAAAGCACTATAATCCGGCTGTCGATCCCAACAGAAGTTACCTGCTGCTGGACCGGATGTAAAATTAAAGGCGCAGAAACCACCCATAAAGTCATCTGGCGTAGTTGATGGTTCTGGACACTGTCCAGGTTCATCAGCATGTGTGATTGCCATCTTTTCCCTGTTACCACCATCACCAACCGTGATATAAACAGGACCACAAGGATCCAATATGTAGTTGTATACCCGGTTTGATCTCTCATACGCATGAACCTGTTAAGAATTTTCAAGTACAAGTCATGACTTAACCAAAACGGCAATTGTATGCGCTTTTATTAAACTTCACCTCTCAATTTATCCATGGGATCATAGATAAATATAGAGCAAGCAACAAGTATGCTTTCACACAAAATCCTTAATTCAGCAATGTTTTTTTCATTCATAGAGATCACAAAATTAATATTATGGATCATATTCATATAATATACTTACATGTCCATTGAAGACAATGTCAACGCCATATTTATATAGCAAGTCTTCCATCTCTACCCTCATACACTCTGCTTCTCTATAATGTGCTTTGTAGGTGCTGTACCAAGGTGCATGCCAAGTAGCTACCAACCACGGAGTTTCTTCCCTGTCAACAGAAGCCAAGTCTCTCTCCAACCACTTGTACTGGTCCCCTGCAATAACAGAGGGGATGACACTAGCAGTGAGTAACATGAATGTAAATAAACAGCAATGCTTTTGTGAAGTCAAAAGCATGCTAATAATACGAAGAATAGGGACCATGTCGAAGATAGTAAAGAAATAAGATGAAACAAGAGTTAACCTGATTTGTTATACGATATGTAGGACCCGAGCATTATAAAATGTATCCCTCCAGCATTGAAAGAATAATAGAAAGTGGACGATGATCCACTCTCTTCTGATGGGAATGCAAATCGAGAACTATATGCAACAAATGTGTGGTTTTCAGCTTGTGCTTCTATCTCATGATTCCCTTCTATTACCATTATTGGTACGCAAGAAATAAGCGGCTGCATGTACCTGAATGAACAAAAAGTAAAGTTGTATCTGAAATGAAGATAAGGATTTTCTTATCTAATAGGTAAACAAAAAGAATGATGAAAGAAAGGTAGGTTGGTAAGGAAGAAAGTGAAAATGTTACCTTCCCCAATAATCCCAACGAGGTTGATACGTTTCATGGATTGGAGTGTTAGGAAATGCGCAAGAATAGCAGTCTGCCCCAGTACCATTAGTAAGATAGAGGTTGGCATAACTAACATCTCCAACCAACAGAATAAGATCAGGATGGTTACTGGTCATATGGTTAACAGTGGATGTGGTATTGTATGTAAGACCCAAGTCTCCAACCACTGCTATTCTGTTAGGGTAGCTCTTGGGCCCAGAAACTGGCATAGTCCTGAAGTAGTGAACATCACTCATTGCTGACAAAGAAGGATCTCCACATTCATATTGATAGAGCGTGTTGGGTCTCAATCCTGCGGAAAATACAACACAACTCTAAACTTTGCAAGTACAAAGTTGACTTAGAATGACTAGGTAATTAATGGATTAATTTCATTCATTCAAACCATAAATGGATGTGGGTTGGTTAGAACTTAGAAGTGAAGCTTGTAGAAAGTGTTATACCTGTGAGACGAACATGATGTATAATTCCAGAGGTGTAGTTATGAAGACCTTCAAAAGGATATAGTTGACTGTAAACGAGGGAATAACCCGTAGCTCGGTGATTCATAGGCCTTCCAAACCTTCCATACTGAACTATGCTCGAAACAGTTTTAGGATCCAAGGGTTCTATATTATCCCCAATTTGGAATTCCCCTGCAAACATAATCCAACATAATTGACAAATGCGTTTTATAGACAAGCATTAGTTATTTATTATGTAACAAAACCCAAACCCAATTTATAGTCACTTCAATTGACATGAATTATGAGTTATGTAGTGGCCTTTAGGAAAAAACATATACAAAAATTCGACACTAACAATTGATGGCGCTTTTTCAAAGATATTTTTTTCCCTCAAATTGTGTAATTAATGGTTTTTTGGAGTTTGTTGAATTTCATAATTGATATTACTCTAGTCAAATTTGATGTTATAAAAATATAGATTATATGTTATTATCGGAAAGAATTAAGAAAAAATTGATTCAACAAATAATGGATATACATATATAATTAGTCTAAAATTAATTTGACTTCAAAATATTGATCTGACTGCAAGTAATAACAAAAACTTAAAATTTACATTAAATTTTAGAATAAACTCGTTTTGCGGATAAAAACATAGATACGTAAAGCACTTCATCTAAAAGATAATAAGGAAAAACAAAAAAAACTAATGAAATTGACTTTGATTGCAGCAAAATATGATATTATAAAAATGTAGATATTTGATTGTTATTAGAGTAAAATTAATTTTTTCTCAAGGGTTTGATAAAAAGTGATAAAAATACGTAAAAGTTATGGATATATTTTATAATTATATTTATTTAATGTATCTCTTAATTATTATAATAATTATTATTTATTAATCATTTAATTATTTTTTCTTTTTTATACTTTTATCTATTAATTGTTAGTATTTTTTAAATTAAGAGAATTTTAATAAAATATAATAATAATAAAAAATATAAAAACTTTATACACTCATATCATTATAAAATAATCATTAATATTTTTAATAGAAAAAAACTATATTATTTAATTAAAACATGTCAAAATCACATTATTATTAATGATTATATAAAAAAAAAATTTGTTATTATTTTTTCATACAAATCTATAAAACATATAGAGAAAATCATAAAAGAATGCAAGATAAAAAAGAAAATAAACACAATTAAAAAGAAAATAAAAAATGATAAAAAATAAAAGTTTTATTTTTTACTTTATATTTTTATGTGTGATTAAAAAATAATAATTAACTAATTAATTTTATTATTTTATTTATTTAATTTTTTTTTCATAATTTATTATTTTCTTTCGTGTGAATGAAAAAGAATTGAGTAATTAATATTTGTAAGTTATGGCAGGCACATGTTATATAAAGCTATCCAAAACGCATAATTATAGAGTGAAGAGAAAGGGGGAGGAGTGTGGTGGGTGGTATCGTAGGAAAGCACCATTGATTGCATTGCATATTTGTTTGTATAAAATTAAAGCGAGAGAAAAGGCATTCACGTGAAGGAAGGAATGAAGAAAAAACAAGAAATGCATTGGGAAGTGGGAGAAGTAGGAACCTGTAATCCAAGAAATCCAAACAGAGTGGTGAGAAGCCGAGAGGGAGAGAGAGATTTGTTCCGGTTGGAAGCCTTTAACGGTTCTCTGAAGGAGAGGATCGGTGTCTGGCAAATCTACGGCGTTGCCTCGGAAGCTCTGATCGAGCGGAACGGTGACAGGGTTGAAGGGTCCTTCCAGAGTGGTAGGGATGGGATGTTCATCGTCACCATCAACAATCACTGAACTCAATGACAAGTACAACACTGACAAACACAATACAACCCAGTAACCCATTTCAGGACCCAATTGCAGTGCACTCAGTTCACATATGAATGCTTAAATAGTGAATGAATGAGAGAGGTCAAAGTTCAACAATCATGTCTTATGTACTACCTACTACCTACATTGCTATGCATCACAATTACAGAGTACGTGGAAAATTTTTAATGGACCAAAATAAACAGATTTTTATTTTGTTTAATTAATTCCTTTTTTTTTTCTTCTAAACTTTTAAAGCTTCAATATGTGTATTAAAAAACTAGTGTATTAAGTACACACTTTTATTGTATTCTAAAAAAAAATTAGTATAATGTTTTTAATTGAGCTTCAATATGTGTATTAAAAAACAGATTTTCTTCTAATGGACCAAAATAAACAGATTTTTATTTTTTAATTAATTTCCTTTTTTTTCTTCTAAACTTTTTAAAGCTTCAATATGTGTATTAAAAAACTAAAGAAAAAAAAAGTCTCACATGTTTTCATGCCGGTGTATTAAGTACACACTTTTATTGTATTCTAAAAAAAATTAATATAATGTTTTTTCATGGGCTAATAAACTTCTATTTTAATTAAATCCTTTTTTGCTTCTAAAGTTTTTAAAGTTTCAATATTTGTGTTCCTTAAAAAATTAAAAGATCTCACACGTTTTCATGCATAGACCCCGTCTGGTATATTAAATACACACTGTTTATCACATTCTGGAATAAATAAATAAATTAGTGTAATATTTATATAAATAGATTTTCTTTCTTATCTAGTACAGTATATGGCAATTTTATTTGATTAATATTCTATAAAGTTTATAAAACATGTTTTAAAATATTTTTTTAATAAGTATTATCATAAATCAAATTGTTTTAATATGAATTTGTACTTCTTATACCATTTATATATTTACTAGTAAAGCCTTAAAAATATATTTGAAATACAAATGAGATAAAAACACTAACTACATGTCAACAATAACATAAATAAAATAAATAATATTTTTATGATTTTTTTTAAGTTGCCAAGCATATAAAAATTTAATATAAGTTGTCTGTAATTTTGTATTCAAACTCTTATAACACGCAAATCTTAATTCTTTAATAATAAGATTTTTTTAAAATATAAAATAATAATCTTTTTAGTTTATTTTAGTCCGAATTTTACATCCCTAAAAATAACTTCCCTCTTTTAAGATTTCAGACTTTCATTCTTGTACAAAAAATGTAGGAGTGTAAATGGTAATATGTTGAACTATACAAATTAGTAATTTAAGACTTGAAAATAATAAAAAATTGAAGATAATTTTATTGCAAAATTATGAATAAATAAGTTTTAACAAATGATAATACAAGTGATTATCACACTTATTTATTTTACTAGATAAAGACTCTATTTATAATAAACCTTAGACAGTAAGGTCCGAAACACAATATATTTAAGTGGTTATAAAAAAAATAATTTGAAAGAATTGCATAAATAATAAACTTATGAAAACATCACCCATAAGTGAAATTAGTAAATAATAATGACAATAACTATAGGTGGTCATTATACAAGATTTTGGGGGTAATTAGGTCGGTAAGAAAAACAATAGTTGAGTATAAAATAAGGTTAAGGTCTTCATTATTTTGTATAAGAATATATGTTAAAAAATAACAACAGAGTAATTAATAATAGTTAAGCAGATTGGAGGTGTTCTGTTAGGGTAGAGGTAGGAAGGAAGAAAGAAAGGAATGGGAATTGGGTGGGTGGAAAGCGCAAGGGAAGGAAAGTAAAGAGTGAGAGAGAGAGAGATGGACCTGGTGGAATTGGAGGCAGTGGAAGGGCTCCGATGGACGTGGAATTCGTGGGTGGCGGAAGGGACGAATCTGGTGATACCTCTGAGCATAATGTGCAGTCCCATGATGTTGAGTGAGGTCCCTCTTCTCCCATACAATCCTCTCCTCTGCTCCCGATGCGCCGCCGTTTTAAACCCCTACGCACGCCTCGACTACCAGTCCCGCATCTGGCACTGCCCCTTCTGCTCCCTCCGCAACCCCTTTCCTCGCCCCATCGCCGACACCAACCTCCCTGCAGAGCTCTTCCCCACCTACAGCACCGTCGAGTACTCTCCTCCTCTCCCTCCCTCCTCTCCCTCTCCTTCTCCCCCTGCCTTCGTCTTTCTCCTCGATATCTCCTCCCCCCAAGACCAACTCCTCTCCCTCAAGAACGACCTCCTCCTCCTCCTCCACCACCTCCCCGACCACGCCCTCGTCGCTCTCCTCACCTTCGACTCCATGGTCTATCTCCACCATCTCGCCTCTCCCCACTGTTCCTCGCTCCACCTCTTTCACGGCAACCGCAATCTCTCCTCCAATCAGGTACCTACCATCATTTCATTCAATCTTACTTTTACGCTCAATCCAATTCATTCAATCACCAACTGACATAATTCAATCTTACTTTATTTGCCTCTTAGATCCGACAGTTCCTCAACATTGGCCGCCCCCACCCGCTGCATCATGGACAGACGCCCAAACAGGGTTTTCTGTTGCCAATTTCCGAATGTGAATTCTCCATCACTGCTGCAATTGAAGACATCCATTCTACATTCGTCTTCACTTCCGGCACTCGCCCTCCAAGGTGCACCGGGGCTGCCATTTCCGTTGCCCTCGGACTTCTAGAGTCCTGCCTCGTCACCACAGGCTCCAGGATCATGCTCTTCACCTCCGGACCTGCTACTCTCGGACCCGGAATCGTTGTTGATCCTGATCTCCGCCATCCCATCAGAACCCACCATCACATCTTCAATTCCCAAGCCAGACACCACGCTAGCTCTTGCGCTTTCTATAACCAACTCTCCCAGAGGTTATCTGACGCCTCTGTTGTTCTTGATCTCTTTGCTTGTTCGCTCGATCAAGTTGGGGCCGCCGAGTTACGAGAACCGGTTGAGCAATCTGGTGGATTGATGATTCTCTGCGAATCCTTCGAATCTGATCAGTTCAAGAAATGTCTCAGGCATATGTTCAAGTCTGACGAGCAGGGCCATTTGAAGATGAACTTTGATGCCACTATTGAAATAGTGACTACCAAAGATGTCAAAATCTGTGGAGCACTTGGCCCTTGTGTGTCTCTTCACAGAAAGAACAGTTTGGTGAGTGAGGCTGAGGTTGGACAGGGTGGTACCTCTATGTGGAAGTTAAACACGCTCACCCACAAAACTTGCATTGCTTTTTTCTTCCAAGTGAATCAGCAGCAGAAAATTCAACCCGGGTCTGCATTTTTGATTCAGTTTATCACGCGGTACAGGCAGGGGAACATGGGATACCAGAAAAGAGTGACCACTGCTGCAAGACGATGGGTTGCCAACCATTCTGCTGATATTGCTGCTGGGTTTGATCAAGAAGCCGCCGCTGCAGTTATGGCAAGACTTGCAATTCTCCGTGCACAGTCATGCCATGCCCGTGATGTAATTAGATGGCTGGATGACGCGCTCATACGTTTTACTTCCAAGTTTGGGGACTATGTGCCAGAAGATCCATCTTCCTTCCGCCTATCCTCCAACTTTTCCCTTTATCCCCAGTTTATGTTCCACTTGAGGCGATCTCAATTTATTGATGTCTGTAACACTACTCCTGATGAAACTGCGTTTTTCCGGCTCATGCTGAACCGCGAGGGAGTAGTAGGATCACTTATAATGATTCAACCTACGCTTTTCCAATATTCGTTCGACGGGCCACCTGTTCCAGTACTGCTAGATATTCGTTCTGTTTCTCCTGATTTTATCTTGCTCTTTGATTCTTTCTTCTATGTGGTCATTCATTATGGGTCCAAGATAGCCCAATGGAGGAAGCTGGGTTATGATAAGGACCCCAATCATGAGAACTTCAGAAAGCTGTTGGAAGCCCCAGAACTGGATGCAGAGCAACTGGTGGCGGACAGGGTTCCAGTGCCGAGGATTATTAGATGTGACCAACATAGCAGTCAGGCTAGATTTCTTCTCGCCAAGTTGAACCCATCTGTTACTCAAAATTCAACCTACACAGATGGATCGGATATTATATTTACTGATGACATGAGCTTGGAAGTTTTTCTAGATCAGTTGCAGGTACTGGCAGTGCAAAGCTAGTAAAGAAGAACATTATTTTGGATTATTTTTTCTTTATTATGTGAAAGAGTATTTGAAATTGGTAAGTAGTTTTCAAAAAAGAGGTTTCTTGTTTTCGGGAAGATTGTTTTTCTATCTTTACTTACAGACTTGTAAATGATCTGATATCTTTACTGTGATTAGAATGGTTTTGTCTATTAGACTAGTTTTGAAAATGTAGGTAGCATATGGTTACTGTTACTCTGACTAAAAACTGTATTATTCCCCAGCTTCTTGCCTGGACTGTAAATAACACCACGACTGATTAAAGCTATGGTCGGTTTCATTTGCTTTTACTTTATGTTTCTTCTTTATGGTGCGAGCAACTCTTACTTTCTCTTGGTTGGAAGTGACAATATGGTTGTCAGGATTCATTGCTCAAACATTTAGAGCTTCTTCATCTATCTGTATGGTGATCTTGACATGGTTTTAGAAACTGGTTGGTGAAGCTTACAAACACAAATTATTCCCCCCAGACTTTATAGTTGACACGCATCTGAAAAATTACAAAACTATGATCCTACATTAATTACTGGACAACAAATTCTCAACTGCATACCCTTGGCACATACAAATTTTATTTAGAAAGCTTAGTGACAAACTCTGGACTGAAGTTGATTATTACATTTGTTAAATCAATTTCAGAATACTTAATGTAGCGAGTATATCCAGATTGACAACATAAAAAATGGAATACTCAGTTAATTTCAGACCACAGTGGTGTTTCGCATAGGCATTACTCCACCCGTTAATTGCGTCTTTACTTCCTCTCAACAATGTACAGAAGAAAAAGCCAGTCACCTCTAAGTCTGCAGGAACTGAAGCAGGGGGACAGTATTTTTAGAAAGAAAAAAAAATGTAGTATGTAGATAAATAAAATTGACGTTTTTTTAAGTAGAAAATGAAAGAAAACAAAATTAGAATTTATGATGACATTTTTAAGTAGAAGAAAACTCCTTTCGCACTCACCATTGAAATTTTGGAGAGAAGATACTACTTTTAAAAGGTACACAACAAACCAAGATTACTTCAAGTTTCTTCCAACTTGGAATTTCAGGTACAATGGAAATCACGAGACCAGGCTGGTGATGCCTCTTGATTCAAGTCGTTCAAACATTCTCCAAGTTGTAGCTTTACTGAAAATGTGCCCAGAATTCTCACAGCAAAACCTAATTCTTTTAGGTTCTAACACCATTGATAAAACATGAGCAAAATTATGAAATATGATAGTAGTCATCATGTACGTTGGATTAACTTATTCATAAGTACTTTAAAAAAAAAGAAGAAGAAAGAAATCTACTTCAAGTCATGGTAGTTCGACTTAACACAAACAAAAGACACTGCATTTAACCAATTCTTCAATTACTTAAGTTTGTGTTGTTAGAATAGCTAGAATTGTATGCGAGTAAATTCACCCTTGATCTGTCCTATTAAATATTAATAAATAACTCATTTATGATAATTGTGAAGAATTTTTATATTAACTTTCTGTAAGCTCTTTTAAACTCGTCAAATAATGTTATGAACGATTGTAAAAGGTTTTATTAAATTCTGTTTGTCATAGAAAATTCAGAAATAAATGATTTTTTTGTTTACTCTTATGCAAAAATTAGATAATCGATAATGATTATGTATAAAGGAGTATATTATGAATATTTTTGTTAATTTTTAAATATTATAATTAATTATATTACAATATATTCAGATAAAAATTATAATATTTTTTAATTTAATAAAATAATTTCTCTTAATCATTATATTATAAAAAAACAATAAATAAAAAGTTTAATTTTTATTTATTAAGATGAGTGTTCCTCTTCATCAATTATAGTAATTTTTGTTTCTATTTTTTTTATCATAATAATAAATAATATTTATCATCGTTTTGAATATTTATTAGTTATGAATTTGCAAATTAGCAATTAAATAATTTTTATAGATTGAGATTAGAAGTTTCAAAATTTATATAGAACTTTTTGTTAATTATGAGGTAAGTTTAGATGTGGGGAAAAATTGTTCTAATATAAAAGTGATTTAGAAAAAAAATGAAGAAAGAGTTACAGGAAGGGAGTGAGAAAGATGGGAGCATGAAGGCATTTGGTGTATGGTGTAGTTGTTGTGATGCAGTGGTGTACTGTATTGTGTTGTGTTGTGTTGTGGTGGCATTTTGTAGCGGGGACATGTGTTTAATAAATGCAAGACTATAGGAAGAAATGCATTGCTTCTTTTTCAGTTTAATATTTTCTCCTCCAATTCCATTTCCATTTCGACCCTCAATCTCACTTTCTTCTTCTTCTTCTTCTTATGCATTCTAAACAAATCAAATCTGTTCCATTCCTGTCCCTGAGCCAAGGAAACCCTAGATAGAAACTAACAATAACAACAATGATGATGAAGAAGAAGAAACAGGTACCGGAGTGGATGAACAGTTCTCTGTGGTCCACCCCTTCCGACCACCATCGCTTTAACCCTCCCTCTCCTCCCTCTCCTCCTCCTCCCCCTCCTCCGCCCCCCTCCGTCTCTGTCAGAGATGATCCCCCAACTAATCACAATGCCTCTCCTTCTTCTTCATCCGTCGTCTCGTCTGCTTCTGCATTCTCCGCCGCCGATGATATCTCTTCTCAGGCTCAGTTGTTGACCGAGGTTAGCTTTCTCAAACAATCACTCATTCATGGGTTAATTGCTTGATTTAATTTTTTTGGTTGCTAAGTTAGTTTGTGATTAGTTATCTAGGAAGGTGATAGACATGCGCGAGCTGAGGAGAGTGGCTTCTCAAGGCATACCTCATGCTGCCGCCCCTGCTTTACGTCCTACGCTCTGGAAGGTACCTACCCTTTCTTTACCAATTTAATCCCATTTCCCACACGCACAGACACAATCACAAATACAATTCATGTTGCTATTTAACCTTCCCAGCTCTTGCTTGGATATCTTCCGTCCGATCGTTCCCTTTGGTCCTCTGAATTAGCCAAGAAGAGGTCCCAGTACAAACATTTCAAAGACGACCTCCTCATGAATCCTGTAAATTCGTTACTTACATCAATTACTTAATTACTTATACACTCCCCAACCACATATTTCTGAATGTTTCTGTGCCTAGTCAGTCAGAAATCACGAGGAGGATCTACAACTCTGCTACTCATGACATCGATGATGCAAAATCTGAAACTCGTATCTTGCTTTCTAGATCACAGATCACTCATGAGGACCACCCTTTGAGTCTTGGCAAGACCAGCATATGGAATCAGTTCTTCCAGGTACCAATATAATGTCATGTGCAATCTTTTCTCTATAAATCTAAATATGTATCTTATTTACTCATAAATATCACCTACTTTTACTGTTTAGAAATTACAAAGCCATTTCTGCAGTTCTGCACGTTACTTTCTACACTTAAAGTTATACTATTATCTATTGGATACCAAGTTTCTGATATCTGACTTCCCCAAGTCTTGCCTTGTTTGTGCAAACAAGACCACTGTGCTATGGGGGGAATTAGTTTACCACATACTGCTAATGATCTTTCTGTTATCAATATTTTAATCTTTTATGAACTTCTACGCACCTTACTGTGTCATCACTATTACTCCATACTTAATCTAATAATCTCCTTTACTCTTCTTTCTTTCTTTTTTCAAGGACACAGAGCTCATAGAGCAGATTGACCGTGATGTCAAACGTACTCATCCAGATATACACTTCTTCTCCGGTGATTCTCAATTGGCAAAATCTAATCAGGTTGTACCTCTAATTATTTTAAATTCATGCAGACAAATTCAGTAACTCAATCCTTTTTTCTTGGCATCAACCTTTTTCTTGACTTTCAACTTTCGGGGAATTTTCAGGATGCTTTAAAGAACATATTAATAATTTCTGCAAAGTTGAACCCAGGTACAAGATATGTTCAAGGGATGAATGAAGTATTAGCTCCTCTATTCTATGTGTTCAAAAATGACCCTGATGAGGAAAATGCAGTGAGTACAACCTTGCAAGATCTCCTACACCGCTTTTCTCTTGAGTTAGCAAATGTAGAACTGCTTACTATGGAAATTGGGACAAGAAATATTGCCATCTGTGATATTCAATGTTTCCATGTGTCTAAAATGAAATGAAAAATGGTAAAATAACTACTATGGCCATGGGGATGGTGACAAGAGGTTTTTGTCTCCTAAAAGTTGCTCAGATAGCAGTGATTGAGTAACGTAGTTTATTTGACTCATATGATTTTGAATTTTCCCAGCTTTTTCCAATAACTAAATGCAGGCCTTTGCTGAAGCAGACACATTCTTTTGTTTTGTTGAGCTATTGAGTGGGTTCCAAGATAATTTTTGTCAACAGCTTGATAATAGTATTGTTGGAATCCGTTCCACTATTACAAGATTGTCCCAGCTATTAAAGGAACACGATGAAGAACTGTGGCGTCATCTTGAGATCACTACTCAGGTAAGAGGCAATTTAAGTACGTGTTCTATCTAAAAATAAAAATATCTTTAACAATTTGATAACAGAAAAAGTAAGGGTTATGGGAGATAAGGTTTTCTTAGAGCAGTTGCGGTTTTTTCATTTTGTTTGGCAAATGATACAAGGCTTGAGTAATAAAGACATTGTCTTCTCACCTCTTCTCTGTTTTATTAAATTCTATTTAAAAGAATTTCAGTGCTCCAATATTTTATTAGTAAAACTAAATAATAAATGATCTAGAAAGTGTGTTTCTTACCTGCTTCATTTATTCTGTGAAGCGCTCTTCTGTATGTTACACCTTTTCTTTTTGGACCTTTTTTTTCATTTTTCTGGTTTGACTGTTTTATGTTCCCCTACTAGTTAAGTGTCACTTTAATTTTTACTTAGTCAGTATACTGTCTCGAGCGGCAATTTGCCTGATGATTTTTGTTTGATTTGGTTATGACCAGTTGATCAGAAAAATGAAAAATCTCACATTTCTGATTCTAATCCTAAATGTCAGGTCAATCCCCAATTCTATGCATTTAGGTGGATTACTCTCCTCTTGACCCAGGAATTTAAATTTTCTGACATCCTTCATATTTGGGACATCATTTTAAGTGATCCAGAGGGTCCACAGGTACAGTTTTGTTCCTATTTACCTTGTAATATATTGGACTCCCCTAAACTTTTTTCTCTAGAAAAAAAATTAAATTATTTGACTGACATTTAACCTAATGATCCACCACACTTAACTATGGCATTGGATTTTAAGCTGTAGAGTTACTTTTAGATAGCTAATACAAAGGAAAGGAATTGACCTATTTAAATTTAAATAGGAGGTTGCACTTTATTAGTTGTACATTAATAATGTTGAAGTGGATAACCAATGCTGAAAAAAATCAGGACTTAGTTTTTAAGTTATCCTCCAAAAGAAGTCACAGCTGAAGGAAAATAAAACAAAACCCCCATAAGAAACTGCAGAAACACATTTGGCAGAGAAAAAAGAGGAAACACCACTACGCCCCAAAACCCTTCTTGGAAATTTCATCCACCAAAGACTGGCAACAAGAGAGGGGAACTAGTTTTAGTTGGTTTGGTTTGCTTGTCGGTTTTAAGTTTTGGAATTTTTAAAACCTAAAACTGGTTTTCAGTTTTATAAATTAGTTCTCAATTGATTTTAGGTTTTCAAATTTCAATACCAAATTTTAAACTGAAACCACATGAGTCCCCACACTTCTCAATTCACTCTCCCCCTAACGAAATCTCTTTCTATTTCATCTTTCCTCAACTAGCCAACTACTCCTTATGTTTTTCTTAATACAATAAGACTTGCAGCTTTTTATTATTATTATTATTATTAGTACGAGTATTTCATGAAATTTGAGTTTTTTTTAGCGATATGACACAATTTATTAAATAGCAGTCATCCTTCTTTCTGCCATTTGGATGTAGCGTGTTTGGCATTGGCCACTGCCTTTCGCCATCTGCCATCCGCGATTGATAAACTCTTTCCTCAAGCCACCAATGGCTTTTCCGTGCAATTACAGTTGTGGATGGGAATGTCCACATCAAGCTACAGCAGGCCCTTGCTTCTGCATGTTGGTTGTCTTTTGGCCATGCAATGCATATCTTCATGCCCCAAATTCAGCCAGCTGAGTTCGTTTTGATTCTGTATGACCAGTGTATTCATGACAGAAACAGTGTGTTTTGATACTCATCGTGCATCATCCATTTTATATACTAGACCGTGTCCTATGATAGTCATCTTATTGCCAGCATCATAACATGCATGCTCTCCTTGAGGAGGCATTGCGGTAGCATTTGTCAAATGGTTGGCCTTAGCCATCTATTGTGCCGTGGAAGGGCCTGAGATGCTTGCTGCTGCCCCCAAGATATGCTGTTCAAGAAGGTTTGAATGAATTGTTCTTATAATTAATAATTGAAATACAAAGCTCTATTTTTTTTTTTAAATTAAGTTTAATGTGTTTCAAAATTAAGTTTAAAATTAAACTAGCTTCATTTTATTTGAATATATGTATATATATGTTTTGTTAAACTATTCATTTGGTCCTTGTAATTTTTTTTTTTAATTTAGTCCCTAAATGAGAAAACTAGAAGTTTTAGTCCTTACACATGTACATAAGTTGTGGTCCCTGTTGAGAACTCTGCAGAAAAGCTTTTGACTACATAAAACCTGCATACAAGTTAAGTTTTGGTTCCTGTTGAGAACTCCAAAGAAAACATTTTGGCTTATATAAAATTGCCGCTGAAACTTTATTCTGAAGATGATAAACCGCCACACAAAAACTGTACAGGAACTGAAGCTTTTTTTTTGTGTGTGTATAGGGACTAAGTGAATAGTTTCACCGATATGTTTTGCAATTTATATTGGAAAACCAAACTGAAAACCTGCAACTATCCCGAAAATGTCTTAGTTAGAAACGTATTAAGCATCATTAAAAACAGTTCTCTTCCTTACTATACTTTGTAACGCGAGCTCTATTTGCTCTCATCCTGCTAGTGTAACCTGCAATTTATAGAATCTTAACTCGAAGTTACTTCCTTTTTTGTTGCGCTTGAGAGTACTAGGGTATGTTACAACTTACAAGTCATGTGCTTTCCTTGAGTGTGATATTGAAACAATCAGTTCCTTTTGCTTGTCAAATTGTGCATAGAACTGATAATGGTTGATCAGGACGTCTGAGGAGCGTGCTAATCAAAATATCTGTAAATATGTTTTCACTCAGTAAAAATAGTATAGGAGGAAAATTAACTCATGCGATACTGTGTAGGAGACACTTCTCAGAATATGCTGTGCAATGCTAATTCTCGTCCGTAGGCGCCTCCTGGCGGGTGATTTCACTTCTAACCTGAAGTTGCTGCAAAGTTATCCCTCTACAAACATTAGTCATTTGCTCCATGTGGCAAATAAGTTACGTGTACAGTCAGGCTAATGGTATTCAACGTGATTATTTTGCATTGTGTTTTTTGTCTCCAACGTAGAGTTTTTTATTTTATAGTTGTAAATTACTCTGTAATTGTAAATGTTGGTTCAGAGCAGCAACAGGTAATTTTGCGTACTCGGGTTTTGTTATTTTAGTCCACATTACTATGATATTGGTGGAATTCGCCTGTATTTCAGTTATTCACCTCCCGTGCACCCTCGAAAGAACAAAAGATTGTTGAAGCTTTAAAACGGGTCATTTTCCCTTGTTGGTTGTTGATTTTCCGCTTAGTTTTCAATGTTTGTGGTAGCATCCCACTCTTCTCCCAAACATTTTACATTTTAAGGCTTTTAATTTAAAGCAGAGTCAATGGAACGAAATAAGAAATGGGGGAATTGAGAGAAAACGTTTTAGTGTTCATGAGCTAGACAAGTTGGGTCTAACAGAAATATGGAAGTTCTATATATTGACTTCAAAAACGTATTTTAGAAAATTAAATTGTTCCGACATTAAGTTCCATTGGATAACTTCATCGAAGAAGGTGCCATTTTGGAGAGCATGTTACTGGGATACTACGGTTGTCAAAAGCGTGGAAAAAAAATTGAGCTTAACTAATAGTGCGTATTTACATAGAAGTTCGTTATTTTTAAAAGTTTTAATGAACAGGAAAAAAAAAACTTAGAAATGGCATAAAACCTGTGGGGCATGGGACAACTAATAAAAAAGAAAAGCAATTACATGTAGCATAAAATTCTTTTGCGTGTTCATTTATATTATCAGGTTTATTTATTTTATGGTTTATAAATAATTGTTGAACAAAGTTTATAAAAACCGACCTTAGCTCAGTTGGTAGAGCGGAGGACTGTAGTTGGATGATGTCTGCAGACAATCCTTAGGTCGCTGGTTCGAATCCGGCAGGTCGGAAGGTTTGCTTTTTCTTAATCTTACGTTTTTAAACTTACCAAGTAATCTATAAATATTTAATTGGAGGGCCTCACAGGAGGCAATTTTTACTATGTGTCACCTCCACAAAATTACCAAAAAAAAAATAAATTATTTTTTTTACTAATTTTACTACTTACAGAAAATTGGACACATGTTAACAAAAAAAAAAAAAAATTCCTTTGGCTTCCATCTTACATGTATTGTCATTCTTTTTTTCTAAAGCTTTATTTTTTCCCTTATGCTCTCATCTCATGCATTTATCTTCTTCTTTCTCGCTTTCTCTTTCTCATCTCATGCTTCCATCTCACACGTCCATCTTTTTCACTCTCGCTTCATCTTACTCCTCTTGTTTTGGTCTCACGCTCTTTTTCTTTTTGTGTCACACTTCATTCCACATAAGACTTTTGTTGCAGTTTCTCATTTTGTGTTACTATCTGAAACTATAAAATCTGACATCAATTTTGTTAGGTTGATGAAAATAATGCATTTTAAAAAGTCCTACATCATATTGGATAAATAATGAAGTGAGTAATAGTAGTTATATAACGAGCTTAAAGACACTTTAAGTATGTATTTAACTTTTCTTATACTCTTGTAGTAGAGTGTTGAGAGAATTAATTTAAATTCTTACTTTGGAGAGTATGGTTGTACTTGGGATCAAAGGACATGAGAGAGTTGTCTATGTGTTGTAAAAATTTTCACATAGTATTTTTTGGTTATTATTAGATAACGTTGTGGTTTTCCTCCGATTTTGGAGTTTTCACGTTATATTCTTGTGTTGATTGTTCTTCTCTTATTTATCTATTAGTAGGATAATTCTCAGGGATAAAGATGGTGATGTTCTTCACAACGTCTTTTCCCATCAAATTCAATATTTGTGTTTTGCCAAAAGAAGATTTATAGTCTTGGTAATAGTTGCTTAGGGCTTGAAAGGTCAAACACATGCTTAGGGTTTATAGTTGGGTTGATCAACAATTTGATAATTTTTGTAGGTTTACGACTTTGATAGGATTTGCATATCCATTTTACTGAAATCATGAAACTTATGCAGGTTTACAACTTGAAGATGCATAAAAATGGTAATTTGTACCCTTTCCTCAATTCTTGAAAATGTTTGTGAAATGGTAATAGTGATTTGTGCATCCTCAACTTTGAAATTTTGAAAATTAGGTTTACAGGAAACATTTTCCCCTTTTTACTTATGGCTTGGAAGGTCAAACACATGCTTAGGGTTTATAGTTGGGTTGGTCAACAATTTGCTAATTTTTGTAGGTTTACGACTTTGATAGGATTTGCATATCCATTTTACTGAAATCATGAAACTTATGCAGGTTTACAACTTGCAGATGCATAAAAATGGTAATTTGTATCCTTTCCTCAATTCTTGAAAATGTTTGTGAAATGGTAATAGTGGTTTGTGCATCCTCAACTTTGAAATTTTGAAAATTAGGTTTACAGGAAACATTTCCCCCTTTTTACTTGTGTGTGTGTGTGTGTGTTGTTTCATCAATTGCATGCACTACACTTCTTGCATTTCTTGCATTTCTCACATTTGTTCTTCCTTTGCTATTTGTCATTTCTAGCATCTGTCCTTCCTTTCCCACTTGTTGTTACATTGCTATTTCCATTTTCTCATTGTCCAACATGTCCAAATTTGAAAAAGAATATCACTCTATTTCTGAACTCAATGCTCAAAAGGAAAAATGGGCATTATTGGTAAATGTCATTCGTTTGTAGGTCTCATTGTTGAACATACTACATGAAACTCCATCAAATGTTTGTGTGGATCCTCACTTGCTAGACAATGAAACTTTGGGAGTCATTGTATTAAACTAGATTTTAACTCATAACTCATTGTTCCTTCATGTACATTTGGTAATTATATACATAGTGGTTGATAACAAATGTCAGGATTTGTTAGTTCTTTCAATGTTCTATCTTTATTTAAAGTCATCTCTTGTTCAAAAGTTTGAAATTCAATTTTGTTTTGTTTGTTTTTTCTTGTTTTTATGGTCCTTTCAATCTCAGGATCAAAGTTAAGCAAAATCCCAGACTTAGACCGGGTCATACAACATCCAAAAAAAAATATATATTCTATTCGTGCTTGGACGACCATGGGTCCACACAACTGGGGTCATGCCCTCTACATTGCACCAGGCTGAAGTTTGTAATGGGAGACAAGCTGATCATAGTCTTCAGAGAGGAAGATTTATTGGTGAGTGGGTCATCATCCACTCGATATATCGAGACAACAATGGAGGTGTCAGAGACATTTTTCCAGTCCTTGGAAATTATAGATAGTGCTTACGTGGAACCATTTCGGGCCAAGCCTCAGTTGTCATGTGCAACTCTGATGATGGTTAGAGTCTTGTTAAAGGACGAATTCAAGCGTGGGGTTGGGCTCGAGAAGAGTAATCAAGGTTTTTCGTCTCTTCTGGAGATTCCGGAGAACAAGGGCACGTACGGTCTAGGGTACAAGTAGACCAAGGAGGATAGAAAGAGGGCACGTATGTGGTAAAGAGAGCTTTTTCTGGAGGAGCCTTGATCCTCACCAAGGTGGATGGAGATGAGTTACCTCTGCCTGTCAACTCCGATACAGTGAAGAAGTTTTGCACATGAGTGCTTTAACAATAGCACTGGAAGTTCCTACAAAAGCTTATTGACATCATTTATTTTCATTGATTGTGCTAGGAGTTGTTTCATCTTGTTAGCTTCCATTGTATACCCTTATAAATATCATTACCATCTGTTGTGTTCAAAGTTTTGTTAGAATCGCGCAACGAAATGTTCGCGTGGTCGGACAAAAACCAAGAGGGGGGGTGAATTGGTTTCTTAACAAAAATTAGGTTTTCAAAATTTTCCCCAAATTTTACCGATTAAAAAGATGTGTAAACGTAAATAAGATAGAGATAGAGTCTTACACAGGAGATTTATACTGGTTCGGATCAAAAGACCCTACGTTCAGTTGCTAATCACTCAAACAGAGGATTAACGTTGTCACTATAATCAAAGTTGTTACAAACAAATAACAATTGAAAATACAAAGTAAAGAAAACACCTCTCTTGAAACCCACAAGAGATGAAGAACAAATTTTCCCAGAGATGGCACAACACACAATCCACTAAGAACTCCACTTAGTGATTCTTATCATTTCTAGCCCACACCAGGTTCCAAAAGCCCATTTTTCCTCCAACAAACAGTTCTCTGACACTCACAACACTTAAATTTTGTTTAAAAAAGGTTGTTCTCTTTTCTGAGAGCCTTAGAGAACCTTAAGTAGAGAAATTAGGGTTTGGGAATTGGGATTTTCTAAACTAGAGAGTATTGGGATTAGGGTTTTCGAAAATAGGGTTGATTTGAAGTTGAAAATAAAAATCTAACTGAAATAATCGATTAAATGAAGTGTTAATCGATTATTACAGAGCCAAAATCAACAGAACCCCAAAACTCTCTGTTTTAATCGATTAAAAGCCCTGTTAATCGATTAACAGGCCTGTTAATCGATTAACAGGTGTGTTAATCGATTATTACAGTGAACAGATACAGAAAATGGTTTTTCTCACTGTAATAATCGATTATTTGACCATTTAATCGATTAAAGCCGAGGCAAACTGATAATTTTGAGTTTTTGAAGCTTCTAAAGTGTAGACTATGTACCGGCTATCTTAAACTCTAATATTACAGACTCAAACTAATCAAAACAGAGTTATTACACAATAAAACAAGCCTTCAACTCTCTAAGTTCTTTGTTCTTGAATCATCATCAAAATCAACAAGCTTCATGTCCATGTAAGTTCAACATCAAGTCCTTGAATGTTCAACAATCTCCCCCTTTTTGATGATGATCAAAATTTTCTTTTAAAGTCTTGTAATAACCTATTTTATTTGTCATACTAACAAACACATTAAACATACCAAATAATATTTAAAATCAATCATAGTAGGCTTTAAATATTTCTCCCCCTATTTTGATTATAATAAAAAATTAAGAGCTCCCCCTCAACATATGCATAACTTGGAGATAACTTCCCCTCAATTAAAGCAATAAAAGAATATCAAACTTTATTTCATAAGTGAAATTACATTACAACACAAAAGAAAATAAAAACAAATTTAAAATTCTTCACTATCATCACTATGAAAGTGTGCATCAAATCTATTTTCTAAATGACACACTTTATCATCTACATCAGATATACGGCGAATTATTTCCTCATGTTGTATTCTAGAAAGAGTGAAGAATGCATGCATCCTCTTATTCATATCAGATAACATATCTTCCATAGATTGTCGGGTTTCAGGATGAGCAAAGGAAGTTCCAACACTTTGGATTTGATCAGAGGGAAACTCAGCAGCAAGGGACATATCTTCATTAGAATCTTCATTATCATCACCTTCGGTTAGAACATCATCCTTGTAAACATAAATATTGTTGACACGCACCATTTGGAGTTGGGTTAATGTGTTGTCCAGCATGCGATTTAAGTTATTTGTTCGTACTGTTTGTTCACCTTCGACATTTACTCCTTTGTATTCAAGAATGCGAGAGACAAGGAGGGCATATGGAATTTTGAAGGTGGGATGGCGTTTGGCTTTTAACATAGTCATGGTGACAAGAACGCCCCAATCTAAAGACTCATTATTCATTATGGCATGAATAATACGAAGATCAATTGAAGAACATTGAGCATGATTCGTAGCCCGAGGACATAAGATCCAGACAAGTAAGTGCAAAATCATGCGTTCCTCCTTCTTCAAAGGTCCAGCTAGAAGGAGACGCCCTATTTCCATGGAAGGGTTTCGCAGAAAAGAGCGGTAAGCCATGATCTTGTCAAAATCATCTAACTCACCAAACACGTTAATAACATCTTCTCTTATAGGAAAATGGGCAACATTCTCCCAAATATCATCATCAAGAATAATTGTTACCCCCTTTACACGAGAGGTAGCAATTTGATCTCTAAATTTGAACCTAGAGTAAAATACCCTAACTAAGTCAGGATAATACGTACCTTGCATTTGGATGAAAGGGAGAACTCCTTGAATTTCAAGGAGATTAGGAAATTTGAATCCCTTATTGTTGAATTGTTCACCAATAAGGAACTTAGGAGAAATAATACCATGTTCCTTCCAATAAGATAGAAATTCTTGCCGGCCTTCTGCATCAGACATCCATCCTTCTACAGAATTAGGACGGGGATGAGATGAGGGTACAGATCTTCTTCTGGTGGAAATTTTAGCACGAGAAGATGAGGCCTGTAGACCCCAAATCTTGCCCGGCCTCCAAATAAAGAGTAAAAGACTTCCTATTCGAAGATGGACGAAGCCTAACAAGCCACTAGGAGAGATTATTAGGCCCCATACTAGGATAGGAAGGATTTTCGGCACAAAAATAAGGTTTCTCGCCTTTTTGGGGACGAGACCGCCGTCTGGGAAAGCGAGACCGCCGTCTCGCCATTCGCAGGTGGCGAGACCGCCATCTCGTTTGGTGAGACGGCGGTCTCGCTTTCCCAGACGGCGGTCTCGCCACTTTGGCATCGCGAGACGGCGGTCTCGTTTGGCGAGACGACGGTCTCAACCCTGTCAGACAAGAACGGCGGTCTCGCCACTGTCAGACGCGAAAACCTATAAATAGGGGCTCCCTCCCCTCATTTCCACACACCACACAACTTTTGCTCTCCCTTCTCTCTAAAATCTCTCTCTAGAATCCCTCCGACGCATTTCCAGAGTTTCTGAGTGCGTTTGTGAGCGTTTTTCGGTGTCTAGAAAAGTTTCCAGCGCTGTGTAGAGTGAAGGGCTGCCACAAAGCACCCTCTTTTTTTAAAGAAATAAAAATAAAGCTTGCTTCGGAGGTTTAAACTCTCCCTCTCCACTTTTACTGCTTTAATTTTAAATCATGCAATAGATTAGGGTCATGTAGTCATAGTTTTAAATTCCGCAAAATAAAAGGGCAAAAACGTGTTTTTCCGGTTTATTTATTAACAAAATAGCTGGCCTGTCATAGGGAACCCGAAAGGGGCGTCGTAAAGGAACTAACACTTCCTTTACACGTAACTAACTCCCTTACCCAACTCTGGTTCTAATGACCAAAGTTGGTTTTTCGAAAACCAACGCCTTTTAAACTCCTTTTCCGATGTTTCCGGTAAAAACATCGGTGGCGACTCCACAGAACCCTTCAAAAATTAGTCATTGGGTTAGCCCGGTTATCAGACAACCTAAAGGCGTTGTAACCACCCATAAAAAACGCGAAAACAAGAGGGTCGAAACCATCGCGTTGCTCCGACCGCCATCTCTCTTTTTGACGACGGCGATAGATGGCGACTCCACTGGGGAAGCCTCGAGAGTTGATCTCATTTAGTGATGGGACGACTTAAAAATAAATAAACCAAGAAAATAACGCTTTTGCCATTAACTTGTATTATAACATGTTTTACGGTTTGGCTTTAATAACTGTTGCTTGTTTATACTTACGCAACTATGTGAAATACAAACTGTACACAAACCCTTGCACACTACAATTCCCTCTATACCCGGGGGCAAGTGAGAAATCCATAGGGAGTGGGTGGCAGGTACGGTTCGCTGTAGTGAGGGCCTTGAGTCCACCAGTGTGATCGGAAACCACCACTCAAGGTGATAACCTTCCTCTTTTGGCAACAAGACTGACTATGGCCTTAGTGCTAAGCATGGTCGGACGGCTGGAGAGTGGGGACCCTATAATGGGGGCACCTTGGGGGCCTTAGCCTGGTGAGAACAGTTAGAACCAACCCTTGCCAATGCCCTTTTCTGCAGGAAAACCCTACCTCGTGATAAAAACGAATTCTCGTCTGTTCGTGGATGACCGAATTGTGTGTGCATATGTTTGCTGCATTTGTCTGTTGCATAGCATAAACAAACAACAAAACAAAAAAAAACACAAAAAAAAATATTTTTGCAATAAACGCCCTTATCTCGGACAGTCTGCCTTTTAACTAGCCTGGTTTCTGGTTTTTTGTAAGCTAAGTAGCCACGCAGTTCCGACAGAAGAGATAAGGGACGCTAACTATTCTTTCACATAAAGCCACATTTTATCTCGGACAGTCTGCCTTTTAACTAGCCTGGTTTCAGGTTCTTTGTAAGCTAAGTAGCCACGCAGTTCCGACAGAAGAGATAAAAGGCTATAAAATAAACAAATAAAAATAAAATCTGTTTCCAAAACAATAAATGGGACCCGAGTCATAAACATCCCAAACCATTCATATAGGTAGTTTATTTTTCGAAAAAACACGTATCATACAAAACATGATAAACAAAAAATAAACACTCACATTCATTCAAATAAACATCCTTTTCATCAAACATGCATTTTGGTTTTAGAAATGGAGGGGACCAGTAGACAACCAAAGAAGGTGGATATTCCCCGTTTCCATACTGAGAGGTTGGAACGGCTGAGCGCGGCAATGCCATCAGAGGTCCGCGTCGACTTTGAAAAATCCTATAGACGGATTTTGGACCTGCTAAAGATCTATGTCGATCAGGTGTTCCTAAGGGCACTAATCCACTTCTGGAATTCCAATTTGTGATGTTTCGAATTTCCGCAGTTCGACATGGTGCCCACCCTAGAGGAGTATGAGACCATGTTGAAATGGCCCAAATCAGCCGGGGTCCATGTCTGCCACGAGGCATATACTCCTGCAGCACCAGTCGCTGCCCTTATTCAACTACCATTCCGGCAGAGTACCCTGATAAGGATGGGGAACGCCCAGGGTTGGAAAGTATCAATGCTAGAAGACCACCTGTCATATCTAGCTGAAAGGACAGAGTGGGTCGCCTTCAACAAAACCCTGGCCCTTATCATTTTTGGAACGATCTTGTTCCCCTTCCACTTCGACACAGTAGATCAGGCCGTCATGGACGCCTTCTTCGCCTGGGACGTGAACTCAAAGAGTCCCCTGCTTGCAATCCTTGCTGACACCTTGCTCTCGGTGGAATTCTGCCACCAGAAGCAAGGAAAAACACTCCGCTGCTGCTCTTCATTACCAGAAGCAAGGAAAAACACTCCCCCTCCAACGACGCCTGACTTCAGAATGGAGGGACGAGTGGGAACGAAAGGACGCCAACAGTTTATCCTGGGTCTGCCCTTGGTTCTGACCCGGCCCCGTTCTCATCAGATGCGGGGACTATCTGAGCGTACCCTTGATAGGACTCAGGGGTTGCATAGCCTACTCACCTAGAGTAGCTATGAGGCAGCTCATGAGGACCCAAACTACTATCTCTCGGGGAGAACTCGGAGGACTGTGTTTCTTTGGAGACCCGTGCACAATCGCCAACTCATTAGCTGTGAGAAAAGCATGGGAGAGGCCAGTCTATATGGGGGACAGAGAGCTAGGAAAAGCTCGGGTGGCTGTCACCAGTGACTACGAGGCGTGGAGAAAGAAAAGAGGGATGGCTCAACCATCCACCACACCCACTACAAGCGCCAATAATGAAGAGCTGCAGGCTCAAATTGATGCCTTGACCCAGAGGATGGAAATCATGGGAGCCCAGCCCTTGAGGAAAGAGAGCAAGCATCCATCCTCACAATTGACGGTCTGCAACGGCAAGGCAAGAAAAAGGATCATGAAATAGAGCGCCTCAAGGACCAGTGTGCTGACTCCAACGAACAAGCTATCCGAGCATCCAAAACTGCCAGAACCAGTTCGGATAACCGACTTCAAGAAATAACTGCCAAGTCAGCACGCCTTGAGGCCGAATCATCAAAGTAGGCTCAAACAATCAAGGAGTTGTCGCAAGAGCTCACCAAGACTCGGTTAGATATCCGCCAAGAGCGAGAGGCCAACCGGAGACTCAACAAAAGTCTCACTGAGCTACGCTGCAAAGAAAGAGATGGGCTAGCTCAGTACGGCTAGCTACTACAAGAGAAAGACCGAGCCGTTGGAAAGCTTGATGAACTACAAGCCTTGGTCGTTCATCAAGAGGCGAAGATCAAAGAGGCTCAGAAGTACAGTGAAGACATGAGCCAGGCGGTCCGCAAACAAAGCGAAGCACTTGCTCGTCACGTCCGGGAAGCTGAGAGAGAACTACAGAGGGATCAAGACCCGCCTGTGGGTTTCTTTAAAGTTTTCCGCTTTTGCCAAAAGTTGCTTCACAGTATAGAATAGGGGAATGTACACCTTCTGTCGAATAAATAAAATCTTCTTCATTCAAATGACTGTCTACTTGCATGCATAAACATTCATTTACATATTTAATTTCCCCTCCTTCACACTTAATAAATAAGATAATAAAAAGGAAGGATTAATTGACACGTCTTCTAAATCAGAAGAATGGAGAGAAAGTCGCTCCTAATAAAGCTTACCCCAACGGTCGACTCACCGCAAGAGAAAAATAAGCCTCAGCCGTTGGTCCTCAAGAACAAAGAAGAGGGGGCAAAGACACCAGTGCGACTATTTATGCCACGTCCTTTCCCCTACGAATCGAATAAAGCTGTACCGTGGAGATATGGAGAATCTCCACCAATAAAAGAAGAAATAACAAATATAGCCGGCATTGGGGGCATGACTAGAAGTGGAAGAGTCTACTCCCCCAAGGACACACAGGAAGATGTCCTCAAAAATAAAGGAAAAAATAAAAAGACCGAAGAAGAAAAAGAAAATAAAGAATCCAAGGAGGAGACAGAGGAATTACTCCAGTTCATAAGGCAAAATGAGTATTCCATTATAGACCAGCTCAATTGCACACCTGCAAAGATAACATTATTATCTTTAATATTGAGCTCGAAACCGCATAGAAACGCCCTGCTGAAGGTCTTGAGCGAGGCGCATGTACCTCATACAATATCCCAAGAAAAGGTCGAGAGGATCGTTGGTCACATCACAGCAAGCGATCACCTCACCTTCACAGAGGAAGAACTCCCCCTCGAGGGGTCAAACCATAACAAGCCCTTGCACATCTCAGTCAAGTGCAAGGAATACCTCATCGCCAAAGTTCTTATGGATAACGGGTCATCCTTGAACGTGATGCCCAAGTGCACACTAGACAAGATGACTATCCAAGGGACCCGTCTGCGCCCAAACAGTACCATCGTTCGAGCCTTCGACGGATCTAAACGAGAAGTAGTGGGAGAGGTTAACTTGTCAATTCAAGTCGGACCCACTATCTTCGACGTCGATTTCCATGTCATGGATATTACTCCAGCATATAGCTATCTCCTCGGCAAGCCTAGGATATGACCCTACTAAGGGCCGGGCGGAAAGAAGAAAAGGGAAGTCTCCCCTCCGCACACTCAAGCAAATTTTCCGAAGTGGAGGGGTGCAAGCGTCAAGAGCCACCTTAGTTATTAGGAAATCTTTTTCTTCGTTTAAGGGATGTAAACCCCAGGATTGTTAGAGATTATCCCCCGGGGCTAGCCCGACCCCCGGGCATTTCAGGGCACATATTCCCTTATTAATTAATAAAGAATGATTCTTACTATCTGCTTCTCTTCTCTCTATTTTTTACTAGACCACATAAATAACCCTGTCTAAGTAAACGAAAAAAGAAGAATAAAAAGCACATTTATTATCGTCAAACTAGTTGATTAGAAGCACATAAAAATAAGACTTCACCTCATCCATAAAGAAAGTCATGCTTCGCCAATATTGTGAATAAAAATAAATACACAAAAACAAAAACAAAAAAAAGAGAGAAAAGTCCAGAGAAGCCAAAGGCCAAAGAAAAGGGCAAATAACCCGGTAGGAAACCCACTAAGGGGGCTACGCAAAAGATAGGGTTGACCCGGTAGGATACCCGAACAACAATAAAGGGTAGCCTAGGCAAAAGTTAGGGTTACAAAATAAGGTCCGCTAGGATTCTCCAAAAATTACAAAAAGAGGGAAGTTAGAAAAAATTTAGGGCCAAGCACAATATCCTAGTTTGAAAACCCAAAGGACGATCTAGGGAAATCAGCTAGCCATTAAAAGGCAATAGGAATAAAACCAAAAAGCGCAAATACAAAAGGAAAGGAAACTGTTTGCTTAGACAAAAGCTTAAACACCTAGGCCTAACCCTAGCCAACCATGCTTACAAAAACTCTATCAATAAAAATTAACCCTCTAAAACACAAACCATTGAATTTGCCTCTTTGTTTCTTTTCTCTTGACCCTCATATCAATATTCTAATAATTAATTTGGGAATATGGAGACGTATAGTCAACAAGAGGATTGAAATCCCTAAAGCGAGGAAAAAGGGGCACTACATGACAAAGAGTGTGCTGCAAAAGAAAAAAAGAAAAAAAAGGAAAAGAGGAAGAAAAGAAGAAAAACAAAATGACTCTTCGGTCACAAAAAGTCCGGCATGGTACAACAAGTACGAAAGCACAGATCAGAGGGCACTCGGCGCTACAAGACACGTCGGTTAAATCCTTCTGAAATTTTAATCAAAATAGGCATTATAGGACATCAAACATGAAAACATTGCATGCATAAAAATGTTTTTGAACCAGGTCCTATTTTCTCTTCAAAAAAAAAAAAAAACCTTCTGTAATTCGAGACCGTCGTCTGGATCTCCCAGATCGTCGTCTCGGTCCCCCGGCAAGACGAGAATGCCGTCTCGACCAACGAGACCGCCGTCTCGACTTACCCAAAATCGAGACCGCCGTCTCGATGACCCAGACCGTCGTCTCGATGAGAAGGAGACTCGACACCGCCGTCTCGCCTTCCCAGACGGCGGTCTCGAACTGGAAAAATTTGCTATATATAGGGGGCGCGCTTGGGGGGGTCTTCACAACTCTCCTTGCCTCCAAAACCTCCATTTCTCAGATTTTGCACTCCCAAGCACCCCCCTAGTCAACATGTTTGGTAGAAGCGCCTCCAGAAAGAGAAGGAGCACTGCCGGTGCCAGCAGTTCTGCGGCACCGCCACCCCAGGATCCCTCTCAGTTGTCGCCACAGCACCAGGCCCGCCTCGACAACATCCAGACTTATCCGTGGCACCCGATGCTCAGACTTGACTTCAGCATCCTGGCTGAATTCGGGTGGGAGGACGACATCCGAGCCCACATAGACAGCATCGGGTGGGGCTTTCTGCTACAACCACCACCTACACATGTGTACCCACAAGCGGTACTGGAATTCTTGGCCTCTGTCTCCTACTCCGAGGTCCCCTCCACGGTCCCGGGCCTGCCGCCCACTAAGTGTCGCCGCCGTCCGTTCCGACGTCCAGGGACATCTCGAACGTTAATGCGAGCGGTCACGAAAAGATGGTTGAGACTCGCGTTTTTTGTTAAAAATATGTTCATTGCTTCCGAGGCGCTCAACGCTGAACTATCCTCTAATAGAAGCAAGGTTTTCGAAAATGGTTCTTTTGGAGTCGCCACCAATGTTTTGACCATAAACATTGGAAAAGGAGAAAAATGCATTGATTTTAATAAAAACCAAACTTGGTCATTATAACCAGAGTCGGGTAAGGGAGTTAGTTACGTGTGGGGAAGGTATTAGTACCCCACAACGCCCCTTTCGGGTTCCCTATGACGGATTAATTCATTTAAGTAAAGATTACAAGAAATTACGCTATTACCCTATTTTATTCGTACAGTATTTAAATATGGCTATCTACATGGTTTTATCTACATTGCATACAGAAAGCAATAAATAAAGCAATAAAAGGGAAGAGAATTGAGAAGAACCTCCGAAGCAAGCTTTATATTATAAGTCTTTTATACAGAGGACGCTTTGCGACAATCCTTCACTCTACAACGACTCTCCTCTCGAATAAACTCGACTCGACTAAAATTTTCTAGAAGAATCGAATGCCAGAATACAAATTCCTTAACTGATTGTTACCTATTAAAGGCAATTAGAGAGATCATTTGAAGGAGGGAGAGAAGAAGACAAGTCTTGGGGTAGTCTGGGGTGTGGAGAATGACAAATGAGGCTCCTATTTATAGATTTCACTGCCTGGAAATCTGGGACGGCCGTCTGGGTTGGGACGGCCGTCCTAACTGCGCGTTTTGCACTGGGCCAAGCTGGGGGGAGAGTGGGACGGCCAGTTTGGGTTGGGACGGCCGTCCCACTTGAATTTTGGGGCTTGGGACGTGCGTCCCAAAGGTGAGACGTGCGTCTCACTTGTCTTTTGATGTTTGGGACGGCTGTCCCAGTTTGGGACGGCTGTCCCAACCTGTCTTGGCCTGTTTTCGCGTTCTGGGACCCCCGGGAAGCTTTCCTTTCCTTTTTTGGACGTAGATTGATGCCGATAGATGTCCGTTGAAGCTTTATCTTCATATAGGTAGTCTTCTTGGCCTTTATTAAGATTCCGGGCGAGCTTTATCTTCGTGTAGGAAGTCTCCTTAGTCTTTATTGTGTGGATGGGTGAACCCCGTCTTGTTGCGTGAGGTCTTTTTCGGTTTTTGATATGAAGCCGGGTGAACTTTATTTTCGTGTGAAGTTTCCCTAGCCTTTATTTTGAGAGGTCGGGCAAAATTAGGGGTCTACAGCTGCCCCCCCTTCACCTGCCTAATTAATTCGTTGGTTTTAATATACCGACAAAATTATTCGGCAGGGGAAGGAGTTAACCCTTTTGCCCGGTTATCCTTCAGATGTTGCTTCTTTGTTGATCCTCCGGATGATAAATATTTTGATAGGTACCAACCCCTATCTGGTTTGAGCCTCCTTTTATAAAGCTCTGGTGAGTACTTACCCTCACCCGGTATAAGTCTGTATTTTACTAGACTTTTGTGGGTACTACCCCCACTAGGTATGAACCTTGTTCTTACAAGGTTTTGGTGAGAACCTACCCTCACCTGGTATGAGTTCGCATTTTGCTAAACTCTTGTGGGTACTTTTCTTCCGAGGTGCTCAACACTGAACTATCCTCTAATAGAAACAAGTCTTTGTTCCCGCTTTTAGAAATGCTTCTGGTGAGTATTTTTACTCTACCCGATGCATTTTGCTAAGTTTTGATGAGTATCTACCCTCATCTGGTACAAAACCTTATTTTTAAGGTTCTGGTGGGTACCTACTCCCACCCGGTACGAATCTGCATTTTTGCCAGATTCTGATGAGTACTTACCCTCATCCGGTACAAACCTTATTTTTAAGGTTTTAGTGGGTACCTACCCCCACCCGTACGAATCCGCATTTTTGCTAGATTCCGATGAGTACTTACCCTCATCCCGTCCGAACCCCGTTCTGCAAGGTTCCGATGGGTACCTACCCCCACCCGTCCGAATCTCGTTCCGCAAGATTCCGATGGGTACCTACCCTCACCCGGCCTAAACCCCGTTCGCAAGGTTTTGATGGGTACCTACCCCCACCCGGTCCGAATCTCGTTCGCAAGATTCGATGGGTACCTACCCCCATCCGGTCCGAATCTCGTTCCGCAAGATTCGATGGGTACCTACCCCCACCCGGTCCGAATCTCGTTCCGCAAGATTCCGATGGGTACCTACCCCCACTCGGTCCGAACCCCGTTCCGCAAGGCTCGATGGGTACCTACCCCCACCCGGTCCGAACCCCGTTCCGCAAGGCTCGATGGGTACCTACCCCCACCTGGTCCGAACCCCGTTCCGCAAGGCTCGATGGGTACCTACCCCCACCGAGTCCGAATCTCGTTCTGCAAGGTTTTGATGGGTACCTACCACCACCCGGTCCGAATCTCGTTCGCCGAGATTCGATGGGTACCTACCCCCACCCGGTCCGAATCTCGTTCGCAAGATTCTCGATGGGTACCTACCCCCATCCGGTCCGAATCTCGTTCCGCAAGATTCCGATGGGTACCTACCCCCACCCGGTCCGAATCTCGTTCCGCAAGATTCGATGGGTACCTACCCCCACCCGGTCCGAACCCCGTTCGCAAGGCTCGATGGGTACCTACCCCCACCCGGTCCGAACCCCGTTCCGCAAGGCTCCGATGGGTACCTACCCCCACCCGGTCCGAACCCCGTTCCGCAAGGCTCGATGGGTACCTACCCCCACCCGGTCCGAATCTCGTTGTGCAAGGTTCTGATGGGTACCTACCACCACCCGGTCCGAATCTCGTTCTGCCAGATTCTGATGGGTACCTACCCCCACCTGGTCCGAATCTCGTTCTGCAAGATTCTGATGGGTACCTACCCCCACCTGGTCCGAACCCCGTTCTGCAAGGTTCTGATGGGTACCTACCCCCACCCGGTCCAAATCTCGTTCTACAAGATTCTAATGGGTACCTACCCCCACCCGGTCCGAATCCCGTTCTGCAAGGTTCTTAGGATGCACTTTTTGGTAGTTAATCCTGTGATTATCTGTTTTTGGAGATGTGTTAGCGGCTTACTTGTTTCTGATTATGCGTCTATTCCATGGGGAATAATTTGTTTTGACTTTTTTAGTCATCTGGTTTTTGCCGGGGATTCTTTGTTTTTGGCTTTTTTCTTTTAGCCATCCGGTCTTGACCGGGGATTCTTGTTGATTGCCTCTTTTTAGGCGGGAATCCTCTGGGGATTTTTTTGTGCCTCTTGATTAAGCGAATGCTTCAATAGTGGTGAAGACTTTGAGGGTTTGGATTGCCTCTTGCATAGGTTGATTTCCAATTTCTTGGGGATATTAGTTTTTTGCTTGCTTGTTGCAAGTGAAGGCTTTGTGCTTCACTATGGATATCCGTCTTTGGGCGTTATGAGCGATTAACTCCCTGTGGATATAATTTTGTAGTTTGCCTTTGTCGTAGGCTCACTGGGGTAGTTTTCTTGTTGATGATCCACTGGGGAATTAATTTCATTCCGGAGATCTGTCTTGAATTGTCCCTCTAGGGAGAAATGGAGTTTTTCGACTCCTTATTGGCTGTTGTTGTTTGAGCTGGTTTTGCCTAAGCTCTTATTTTGCTGGGGAATGGGTTTTTACTCTTTTCTCGCGATTTCTCTTTTTTTGCGATTTGGTTTTTTGCATGTGTGCTCTTTTTATGCACATTGGCTTCTTCTTTGAATGAAAAGATATCTTTTTCTTTTTTCTTTTCGGTGATCCCTGGGGAATTTTCCTTTATTTCTTGGGGATCCAACTTTGATGATGGAGTCTTGGCTCTTGACTTTGTGAAGTTTTTTATTGATCGGGGTGAAGATTTTTCTTCTTTTCCTCTTTGTGGAGATTTTTCTTGATATGCTATGTTTAGAGACATTTATTTGGCCTTTTTCTGTAGTGGCCTCTGTTGCGGATGAAAAATTTTCTTTCTTTTCTTTTTGTTGCCCCCCGGTGATATAGGGAACTTGACTTCATATGATGGGCTCTTGTGTAACCCTTGTTCTCCGTTGGGGAATGAAGCGGAGATCCTTATATGAGTGTGCTTGATGACTCATGTGGTAATGAAGCCGAGTCATGAAGTAGTCTTTTTCATTTTGCCTTTGGAGTAGGCAAGGATCCTCTTGGGGATGGTCGAGCCTTTCCGTCGGCCTTTCTTCTTTGTTGATGTCTTTTCTCGGGTGGAAGGATGCCGATTGCAGCTCCAAGTGATTTATGTTTGACGACTCATGTGGTGGTGTTGAGTCAAGGAGTATTTTTCTGCCTTTGAATAGGCAAGGATCCTCTTGAGGATGATCAAGCCTTTTCCATTGGCTTTTCTTCTCCTTCTTTTATTGGTGTAGAAGGTTGATGGTTGGAACTAGTTTCCTTGAAGCTCCTTATTTTGCTGAAGATAATTTTGATTTTGCCTTTTTCTATCGCGATTTAATTTTATCGCAAATTTTTGAAATCCGGCTTTTTAGTATATCATGTGTGCCTTTTATTTTATAGTTTTTGTACACATGGGCTTTTGAAATATGAAACAGAAATAACTACTTTTATTTATTACTGCTTTTTGTTTGATACATTCAAGCATTTTTCAAAATACTAAAAATTATAAAAAGACTCCTCCTAATCATCTCGCCTCCGGACCGGAGTGGGAGGATGGTACTCGGCGAAGGGAAGCGACGGAGTAGGCGCGCTGGAACCTCATCTCGATTCTCGGACCAAGCTTTCTATCCGGCGGTCCGTCCTATCTTGCCTAACAGCCACCGACCGAACCGCCGGCGTATGAACCGGAACTCTCCTTCCATGTATGCATGCCCCTCGTCCAGTGCGTCGCTGACAGCCGGGAAGTCCGGATCGCGTGACTCGCCGTCGGGATTCGGAGGTAGTAGGGATGCCTTGCGGCGTATCGAAGTCGCGCATATCCCATGAAATCGAGATGATAGGGTTTAAGATGAACCCCGTCCCTTGCCTGCCGAGGATGTTCATGTGTGTCAGCACTCCTCCGTTGATCGGCTCTGGTTGGAGTTCACTCGGGAGATCTTCTCCATCGGTGCATCCCCAATACTCAGCCAAAGGGGTAAGGAGGGGAGCCACCATGATAGCTCCCGCTGGTCCTCGAGTACCGCATTCCTTTATGGCCTTCAGGAATGCGTATCCCGGGTTGCACTTATGCCCTTGGTGCATACAGTAGACGATAAAAAGGTCAGCCAGCGTTACCTTCCCCTGGCTTTCCTTACGACTGTGTAGGGTCCCGGCGAGTAGTTTATGACATATGCGGAGCGGAGGAGAAAAGGATGCCCCCTTCAAGTGTGTTGGCAGGTTGTGAGCTCTAGTGATCTCTTTCCACATGCTAGTGGTGGTGAGAACAACGAGGTTTTTCCGCATATGCGGACCGATATTCTGGTGTTCTTGTATCTCGCTCGTTGGCGTAAAACCCATTATGACATTAAAGTCATCCGTAACGGTGGTCCTGGTAGGCTCCCTCCATCCAAGAGGAGACAGCTTGAGTTGGTGGCACTCCGGGAGTTGCGGATGGCATTTCCATCCTGTTGACAGAGGCAAGAAATTCCATTGTGGCAGTGCGGTGGATCCGAGTAGGTGGCTCATGGAGCAGAAAGTCCCATCCTATGTTGTGGATGAACTTTCCGACATCTTGCTCCCACTCGAATGTAGCTAAAATTTCAAAATCCAAGTCGCAAAGATAGGATACCGGGCAAATTGTTGGATATTTGCCAGTCGTTGTTGATGTGCTTCTACTAGCAACATGCTGGTGACAGGAGTTCTTCTGGCAGCAGTCCTAATGCGCTTTCTCCTGGATGAGGCTTCTCCACGTTCCATTGTGAGCTCTACTCTCTTAGGGATGCTAAAAGTGTATAGAGAAGGAGGAAAAGCAAGATAGGAAGCTTGGATTGAGGTACTAGAGCCAAAACCCGTGCCCCACCTATATAGGCCGCGTATGGAGGTTTGGGACGGCCGTCTGGGTTGGGACGGCCGTCCCAACTGCAAAATTTGCACACAGGCCAACCCCCACCTGAGACGTGCGTCCCAACTGAATTTGGGCACTTGGAACGGCCGTCTGGACTTTGGGACGACCGTCTCAAGCTTCTTATGCTGATTTTTTGTTTTTTTTTGAGTTAATTTTCGTGTTTTTTGATGAAACTGAAGATAGGATTCCCTTCATTTATGTTTTAATGCATGTAATGCTTCATGATATGCATCCTATGATCTATTTCAGTTAATATTTCGAAAGTTTTAACTGATGTGCTTTGACTTCGGGCGCATTCTCGCTGTTGTGCCTTTACGTCATCTTGTTTCTTGATCAACAAGCTAAGCTGTATTGATTTGCCGTCTTGGAATTTTCTTTGCTATGGCCGAAGAATTATCTTTTGTTCGTAGAGCAACTGCCATATCAATGCCCTCCTTCCTTTCCTTAGGGATTTCGACCTTCCTATTGATCACTATGTTACCACATTCCCCTTTATTACTTGAATGCTTTATAGTGAAAAGTTCAAGAGAAGAGAAAGAATAGGATTTACGACAAAGGCTTGTGTTTTAGAGGGATATTTTTTTATAATAGAGGTTTTTGTAAGAATGGCTAGCCAAGGTTGGTCGGTGCTTAGGCTAGTTTAGATAAACGTTTCATTCTTATGATGTGGCGTCGTTGTTTACTGATTTATGGTGCCTTTTTGTGATTGATTAACTTCCCTAGGCCGCCCTTTCAGGTTTTCAGTCTAGGATGCTGTGCTTATGTCCTAACTTTTGTCTAGGTTTCCCTTTTTGTATTTATTTTTAAGGAATACCTAGCGGACTTTTAATAATCCTAACTTTTGCCCAGGCTACCCTTTATTATTGTTGGGTTTCCTCGCCTAGGGTATTTTGCCCTTTTATTTTCTTGTCTCGGCCTTTGGCCTCGACGGGCTTTTCTTTTATATGCATATACATTTTTTTTTTTGCACAACATTGTCGAAACTTGATTTTGTCAAGATAGATTTCATTTGTGTTTCTAGTTAGTCAATCATTTTTACTTTACTTTGCGGCGCTTTAATTGTTCGGACGCATTTGAAACAAAACGTTTTATCTAAACCTTGTTTATTAAAATGGGGTATAGATACATTTAGCAAGAAAAGAAGCAGATAGTAAGAATAGCATTCTTTTGTAATTTCAGGGAAATGTGTGCCCTAAAGATGCTCGGGGGCCGGGCATACCCCGAGGAGTGATCTCTAATAGTCACTAGGTTTACATCCCTTAGAATCAGAAGAAGGACACCTAATGACTAACGCTACCCTTTGCGCTAATACCCCTCCTTTTCGGAATATCGTCTTCGAGGGGTAAGACTTCCCTATTTTTCGTATGATTTGATTTTTTGTGGGGTCGTACCCTAAACCATACTTTAGCGGGTTATCTTTGAAATCTGGTGGCTCTCTTATCCCTTGAGCATTCTTTCCGAGCCCTTGTCCTGGGCGATATCCATATCTTTTCATCATATGGGCCACCTTTATATTAGTAGGGAATCTTTCTATGTTGGCAATTTCGAGCGCTTGAAAAGATGTTTCAAGAGCCTCTTCAGCCGCATCCACATATGGTTGGACAGACGGTTTGCTTATTAGAAAGTCTTCTTCAGCTTGAACTGTGACGAGTTTATCATTTATCACAAACTTGACTTTCTGGTGGAGCGTTGAAGGTATTGCCTTAGCGCTATGAATCCAAGGTCTACCAAGGAGACAACTGTATGTTGGCGTGATATCCATCACGTGGAAGTCTATGTTGAAAATAGTAGGTCCAATTTTGATAGGTAGACTAATCTCTCCTCTACTTCACGTCTTGATCCGTCAAAGGCTCGAACAACTGTATTACTCGGGCGCATGTGGGTTCCTTGCACTGTTATCTTGTCGAGTGTACTTTTAGGCATAACATTTAAGGATGACCCATTATCCACAAGAACTTTGGAAATGAGATATTCCTTGCATTTGACAGAAATATGCAAGGGCTTATTATGATTGGACCCTTCAATGGGAAGTTCTTCATTAGTGAAGGTAAGGTGATTATTGGCTGTAATATTACCAATAATTCCTTCAAACTTGTCTTGGGATATTGCATGCGGAACGAATGATTCATTCAAAACCTTTAACAATGCGTTTCGATGCGGTTCCGAACTCATGATGAGTGATAACAAAGTTATCTTTGCTGGAGTATGATTGAGTTGATCGATGATGGAGTACTCACTTTGTCTTATGTATTGGAGTAACTCATCTGTCTCCTCCTTGGATTCCTTTTCTTCTTCGGCCTTATTTTTCGCCTTCTCTTTAGGAGTATTTTCTTGTAATTCCTTGGGGGAGTATATTCTTCCGCTTCGAGTCATGCCCCCAATACCGGCTATGTTGGAGATATCTTGATCAACTGGCAATTCTTCTGAGTATCTCCAAGGTACAACTTTATTTGATGAATAAGGGAAAGGACGCGGCACGAATAAACGTAAAGGTGTTATTGCTTCTTCCCTTTTATTGATTGGAATGATTAACGGTGCTTGTTTGTTATTATCTTCGGGTTTATCGACCGTCGTAGAGATTTTGATGATGAAAGGCTTCTTTTCCATTTTTCTGATTTGTGGAAAGCACATCAGCTAATCCTTTTTTTTTATTATTTTTATTATTAAAACGAGGAGGGATATGTGAATGTATGCAACTTATGAATGCAATAGACAATTTAAAAAAATCCTTTTATTAGAAAGTGTGTATCCTTCTATACAATGCTTTGAAGCAAGTGCCGACAAAAGCGAAAAAGCTTGAAGAATCCTATAGGTAAATTAGGCTTTCTTCGTAATTCGTCTTCACTCGTTATCACGTGATTTCGAGCGTCTTGATTTGCTCGTATACCGCCCGGCTCATATCTTCACTATATCGACGAGCCTCTTTTATCTTTTCTTCCCGATGAACGATCAAGGCATGTCGCTGATCGGACCTCTTTATTATTCGGTCTCTTTCAAGAAGTAATTGACCATACCGAGCTAATCCATCTTTTTCTTTCTCATGTAGCTCCTCTAGGTCTACTCGTATTTTTCAGCGGTTTCCCACCATTTCGTGCTTCCGACCGAGTATTTGCTAGGTCATCCCGTATTAACTTGATCGTTCTTGCCCGTTCGCAAGCGTGCTCTCAAGATGTGCTATTTCGTCATTCATGTCCCGAACGTGACTATCTTGCTCAAGTCTCGGAATCTTCAATGCTTGTTTAGTCTCTTCCCGATAATCAAGACAATCATTCTTAAGACGCTCTATTTCGTGGTCCTTCTTTCTACATTGCCTTTTTAGACCATCTATTATAAGGGTTGATTCTTGCTCTTTTTCTTCAAAAGCCCTTAGCTGTGCTTCCATGACTTCAACCCTCTTGTTTAAGGCATTGACTCGCAATTGTAGCTCTTCACTAACTAACGTTGTGGTGAATGCAGCAGATGGTTGGGGTATCCCTCTACTTTTCCTCCATTCTTCATATTCATGGGATGTAGATACCGAACCTTTCCGAGTTCTTTATCTCCCATATAGACCGGTCTTTCCCATGCTTTTCGGACAACGGATACTTCTTCAAAGCTATGGGAATAATGGCATAGACTCAGCCCTCCGAGCTCTTCCCGAGTTGGCGCGGTCCGGGTTCTCATAAGTTGTCTCATAGCCATCTTAGGAGAGTAGGCTATACAACCTCTCGAGACCTAGAAGTGGTATGCTCGTGTAATCTCCGCATCGTATGAGAATATAACCGGTCTGAACCAAGGGCAAACCCATGATACGTGCTCTATGTTCCAGCTTTTCTAACTCGGTCTTCCACTCTAAAGCTTGACGATGTTGAAGAGGGATTTTTGAGAAACTCCTTAGAGGATCGTGAAATACGCCCATGTGGCTTGAAGCATAAAAATGAGTAATGCCCCATACGTATAATAATGAAGTGCAACATCTAAGTGTTTTCCCCTGTTTCGTCAAGCAAAATCTACTGAAAGCGTGGTGTCGCTGAGGATTGCGAGTATAAGACTCTTTGAGTACACATCCCGTGCAAAAAATGCATCTATTGCAGCATGATCCACAATGTTCACATGAAATGGGAATAATATGATTCCAAACATTGCCAATGCTAGAGTTTTGTTGAATGTAGACCAATCTTTCTTTTCAGCCAGAGAAACTAAGTGGTCTTCTATTACAGCCATTTTCCAATTTCTGATATTCCCTTTTCCCTCTAGGGTGGATTGATGAGGAGGCAGTCGTATGATAGTAGCAACCTTACTCACGGCTACATATACTCCCGAGCAAACATATACCCCAACTGACTGAGGCCATCTGACCATGAGTTCATATTCTTCTAAGGTTGGTACCAAGTCAAACTGCGAGAACTCAAAGCAGTGTAGATTGGGACTCCAGAAGTGGACTAATGCTCTAACAAATATCGGATCAATACTGATCTTCAAGAGGTCAAGAATTCTTCCATAAGACTTCTCAAAACTAGCACAGACCTCTGGCGACATATATGTACACAACTACCTTAACTTCTCTACACGGCATAGAAGGATCTCCACTTTCTTTAATTGTCTATTACCGGATCCCTCCATTATCTAGCAAAAGTGAAAATGCATGATATGAGGATGAATTTTTCGTAAATGCATGTATGCAAGTGTTTATTTTTCTAAGTATTATCATGTTTTATTCCTAATATGATGCATGATAGTACTGGGTTTTTTCTTGAAAAGAAAGCTTATCTATATGAATGTTTATGGATTTTAATGAAGAGAGTCCTATTTTCTTCTCTTTTTATTTTTATGAGCAACAAATTGTATGAATTATAGGACTTTTGTTAAAAAACTTTTATTTTGTAACAGAGGTATTTTCATGGCTTTGATTTGTTTTTATATTTTTTATGACCCTTTATCTCTTCTGTCGGTCAACGTGGCTACTTAGCTTACAAAGAACCTGAAACCATACTAGCTTAACTGAAGACTGTCCGAGATAAAGGTCTTTTATCTTATCACTTTTTGTGATTTTTAGGGTTTTTCATTTTTTTGTTTGTTGTATGATTACCCTATGCTAATGCATCAATACAAATGCAACAAACGTATGCACACACAATTCATACATCCACGAGCAGAGCCACGCTTATTTAATCACGAGGTAGGGTTTTCCTGCAGAAACATGCTTGGTTTAGGCGGTTCTAACTGTTCTCACCAAGGCCAAAGGTCCCCAAGGTGCCCCCATTATAAGGACCTCTCAATCTCTCAATCCTCGGGTCATGCACGGAACTCCGTGGCGACATCCTTAGACCAAAAGAAGAGAGTTATCACCTTGAGTTGGTGGTTTCCGACAACGGTTGTAGCCCCGTGTGCCAACAAACCGGTTGTATCTGCCACCCACTCCCTATAGGTATTCACTCTTGCCCCCGGGTATAGAGGGACTGTTGTGTGCAAGGGTTTTTGTGTGCAGTTTATATTTCAGACAATTTGCATAAGTAATCATACAGCAGTTATTAAAGCCATACAATAAAAATACAGAAAATGGTAAAGGCGTAATTTCAAATCTTTACTTAGTTTGAATTTATCCGTCACTAAATGGGATCAACTCTCTAGCTTCCCCAGTGGAGTCGCCATCTGTCGCCGCCGTCCGTTCCGACGTCCAGGGACATCTCGAACGTTAATGCGAGCGGTCGCGAAAAGATGGTTGAGACTCGCGTTTTTTGTTAAAAATATGTTCATTGCTTCCGAGGCGCTCAATGCTGAACTATCCTCTAATAGAAGCAAGGTTTTCGAAAAGGGTTCTTTTGGAGTCGCCACCAATGTTTTGACCATAAACATTGGAAAAGGAGAAAAAAACATTGGTTTTAATAAAAACCAAACTTGGCCATTATAACCAGAGTCGGGTAAGGGAGTTAGTTACATGTGGAGAAGGTATTAACACCCCATAACGCCCCTTTCGGGTTCCCTATGACGGATTAATTCATTTAAGTAAAGATTACAAGAAATTACGCTATTACCCTATTTTATTCGTACAGTATTTAAATATGGCTATCTACATGGTTTTATCTACATTGCATACAGAAAGCAGTAAATAAAGCAATAAAAGGGAAGAGAATTGAGAAGAACCTCCGAAGCAAGCTTTATATTATAAGTCTTTTATACAGAGGACGCTTTGCGGCAATCCTTCACTCTACAACGACTCTCCTCTCGAATAAACTCGACTCGACTAAAATTTTCTAGAAGAATCGAATGCCGGAATATAAATTCCTTAACTGATTGTTACCTATTAAAGACAATCAGAGAGATCATTTGAAGGAGGGAGAGAAGAAGACAAGTCTTGGGGTTGTCTGGGGTGTGGAGAATGACAAATGAGACTCCTATTTATAGATTTCACTGCCTGAAAATCTGGGACGGCCGTCTGGGTTGGGACGGTCGTCCCAACTGCGCGTTTTGCACTGGGCCAAGCTGGGGGGAGAGTGGGACGGCCAGTTTGGGTTGGGACGGTCGTCCCACTTGAATTTTGGGGCTTGGGACGTGCGTCCCAAAGGTGAGACGTGCGTCTCACTTGTCTTTTGATGTTTGGGACGGCTGTCCCAACCTGTCTTGGCCTGTTTTCGCGTTCTGGGACCCCCGAGAAGCTATCCTTTCCTTTTTCGGACGTAGATTGATGTCGATAGATGTCCGTTAAAGCTTTATCTTCATATAGGTAGTCTTCTTGGCCTTTAATAAGATTCCGGGCGAGCTTTATCTTCGTGTAGGAAGTCTCCTTAGTCTTTATTGTGTGGATGGGTGAACCCCGTCTTGTTGCGGGAGGTCTTTCTCGGTTTTTGATATGAAGCCGGGTGAACTTTATTTTCGTGTGAAGTTTCCCTAGCCTTTATTTTGAGAGGCCGGGCAAAATTAGGGGTCTACACTAAGATGGTGACCTATTTCATGGGTGGAAGATACCAGACCACCACCCTCGACGAGTTCAACATGACCATCGGGTTCGTCCGGCCTGAGGACACAATGACCCAGGGATACCGTGAGGCCATCTGCTCCCGACCCACCAACCTCACTGCCGCCGAAATGTGGCATGAGCTCACAGGAGCCACCACGCTGCCCACGCTGATGAGGGGCTCCGCGCTTCCCCCAGCACTCCGCATCTGCCACAAGCTGCTGGCAGGGATCATTCATGGAAAGAAAGAGAGTCAGGGTAAGGTATCCCTCCCTGACCTCTTCGTACTTTATTGCATGAGCCAGAAGCGGTGTTGCAACCCCGGCTACTTCTTCCTGAGAGCCCTCAAGGACTTCGGGAACAGATCAGCGAGGGCCGTCCTCGTGGCTCCTCTCATCACTCCCCTGGCAGAAAGATGGGGGTGCCCTGGCCGGGAAGAGTTGGCCTCCAACTTGCGACCCGAGTCCATCAACGGGTCAGTCCTGATCAGCATGGGAATGCTGATACGCCGAGGGACCCAATTGGCCCTCCATCCCACTTTGGATTTCGCACTAGATCTCCAGGGGCTTGTGGCGATGCAGGATATCCCCACACCTCCCGAATTCCAGCAGTAGCAACAGCAACAACCACCACCGTACACGGACGATTTCGCCGGCATAAACCGCAACATGAACGATCTGCGCCGGCAGTTCGACCAAATGACGGTGCAGCAAGAAGCCTACCATACTCGGCAAGAGGAGATGTATCAGCATCAGCAGGTGATGCGGCAGGAATGGACAACATTCCAGCAAAAGTATCGTGACGAAGTCTGAGAGCAAGTGGACTTCCGGTATCACCTCTACCAGCAATTCGCCCGCGGATCATCTCCAGATGATAGCCCGTAGGGATGGCACTTGCCTAAATAAAAAAGTGGTTATAATAAAATTTCCTTATAAATAAAATTTTATTTCATGCATCTCTTTGCCACCCTTTGCAAAAGTCAGCGTAACAAAAAAAGCTTAAAAAGGAAAAAGGCATACGCTCAATAAGAAAAGCCAAAATCCTAAATCGCGAGAAAAAAGAGATAAAACCGCGATAAAAAGGCAGGATTAAGACAAGCCATCACCTCAACCAACAAATCTTTTGGCTACCAAATCAGAGTCGAACAAAAAAACAAGACTCATCCGACTAGTCAACAAGAGTCGAACAAAAGAATCCCCAGCAACCAACAAAGCTGGATGACCCACAAAATCCCCAGCACAACCCGGATGACCATTCAAAGAGGTCCAAGAACATTTACCAACACAGAAATCACTCCCCAGGGAGCCAGCGCATGAGCGATTGAGCAGTAAGCCGCTACTACCACCAGTCCTACGCAGTGGACTGTACCAGCCTGATAGGGCGTTCGTACCTATCAACCAGCACACAAGGAGTGCCTAACCGGCGCATGGGCCACCTGAACAGTAAGCCGCCACTACCACCAGTCCTACGCAGTGGACTGTATCAGCTTGATAGGGGGTTTATACCTATCAACCTGCGCACGCGTTGCGCCTGATCTGCGCTCGAGCCGGATCAGTAAGTCGCACTACCGACTCGATGGGGGTTCATACCCATCCAGTCCCACGCAACGGATCGCAACTACCGACCTGATGGGGGTTCATACCCATCCAGTCCCACACAACGGACTGCAACTACCAGCCTGATGGGGGGTTTATACCCATCAACCGAAGGATCGGCTACCGTCAGAAGGAGTATCCCGGAAGTGCACGAACACCGAGATTTTCCCCAGAAGATCAACCGCCGCAAGACGGAGCATCTGAAGGGTGACCGACAAGTAGGTCAACTCCTTTACCTTCCTGTCAATCTGTCTGGCACAATAGGCCAACAGCTGACTAGTCAGGTAAAGGGGGGGCAGCTGTAGACCCCAAATTTTGCCCGGCCTCCAAATAAAGAGTAAAAGACTTCATATTCGAAGATGGACGAAGCCTAACAAGCCACTAGGAGAGACTATTAGGCCCCATACTAGGATAGGAAGGATTTTCGGCAAAAAAATAAGGTTTCTCGCCTTTTTGGGGACGAGACCGCCGTCTCGAAATCGAGACCGCCGTCTCGCCTCATGCAAATGGCGAGACCGCCGTCTCACCAAACGAGACGGCGGTCTCGCCACCTGCGAATGGCGAGACGGCGGTCTCGCTTTCCCAGACGGCGGTCTCGCCACTTTGGCATGGCGAGACAGCGGTCTCATTTGGCAAGACGTCGGTCTCGCCACTGTCAGGCGCGAAAACCTATAAATAGGGGCTCCCTCCCCTCATTTCCACACACCACACAGCTTTTGCTCTCCCTTCTCTCTAAAACCTCTCTCTAGAATCCCTCCGACGCATTTTCGGAGTTTTTGAGTGCCTTTGTGAGCGTTTTTCGGCGTCTAGAAAAGTTTCCAGCGCTGTGTAGAGTGAAGGGCTGCCACAAAGCACCCTCTTTTTTTAAAGAAATAAAAAGAAAGCTTGCTTCGGAGGTTTAAACTCTCCCTCTCCACTTTTACTGCTTTAATTTTAAATCATGCAATAGATTAGGGCCATGTAGTCATAGTTTTAAATTCCGCAAAATAAAAGGGCAAAAGCGTGTTTTTCCGGTTTATTTATTAACAAAATAGCTGGCCTGTCATAGGGAACCCGAAAGGGGCGTCGTAAAGGAACTAACACTTCCTTTACACGTAACTAACTCCCTTACCCAACTTTGGTTCTAATGACTAAAGTTGGTTTTTCGAAAACCAACGCCTTTTAAACTCCTTTTCCGATGTTTCCGGTAAAAACATCGGTGGCGACTCCACAGAACCCTTCAAAAATTAGTCCCGGTTATCGGACAACCCAAGGACGACCTTTCGAAAACCTCGCCCCTAGGTTAGCCCGGTTATCGGACAACCTAAAGGCGTTGTAACCACCCATAAAAAACGCGAAAACAAGAGGGTCGAAACCATCGCGTCGCTCCGACCGCCATCTCTCTTTTTTACGGCGGCGACAAGGCCATTGTAGGATTAGAAGAGTAAATAAGATTTAGGAGGACAAGTGATGTTAAAAGAAGGAAAGAGTGATAGAATAAGGCAAGAAAGCTTGAATGCAAGAGATAGAAGTGAGTAGAAGTGAAATTGAGGTCCCTATTTATAACCAAGCATCTCCAACAGTCATATGGAAGTGAATAAGGGTCAAGAGAGTCGTTGGAAATGGCTAGGAACCAAAACTTGCCAGGTTTAATCGATTAAAACTTGAATTAATCGATTAAGCCAGTACCAGAACCATTTAATCGATTAATTTGAGCTATTAATCAATTAACACTGAGTTTAATCGATTAATGGGCGAGTTAATCAATTAATCCAGAGAGAAATGTCATGTTTTGGGTGTGTTTGTTGCAAATAATCGATTATAACTCCAATTAATCGATTATTCCAGAGAGTTCATCAAATTTTTGAGGTTTATACACATGATAATCTATGAACATCCTTCATAATGAATTATAACATTACAACCATCCAAAAACTGTCTAATTAAGCAAAATTTAAGCTATTTCTAATATCCCTAAGTCTCTTCTAAGATCATAGAATCTATCCTTGGGAAGAGGCTTAGTAAAAATATTTGCTAATTGGTGCTTTGTATCAACATACTCTATTTTACAGTTTCCTTTGTTTATATGATCTCATAAGAAATGATGTCTAATTTCTATATGCTTAGTCCTAGAGTGCATTACTGGATTCTTAGTAAGATTGATTGCACTCGTATTATCACACATCAAAGGAATGTCATTTAGAAATATATTATAATCTTCTAGTTGTTGTTTCATCCACAAAATTTGAGCACAACAATTACCAGCTGCAATATATTAAACTTTAGTGGTATATAAAGCAACACATGCCTGTTTCTTAGAATGCCAAGATACTAAGGATGAACCTAACAAATGACATGTCCCACTAGTACTCTTTCTATCAATTTTGCATCCACCATAATCAGCATCAGAATATCCTATTAAACTAGTACAAGCATCAGATGGATACCATAAACCAAAACCAGTAGTTCCTTTTAAATATTTTAAAATGTGTTTTACTGCAATTAGGTGAGATTCTTTTGGACAAGCCTGAAATCTAGCACACACACAGACAGAATGCATAATATCAGGTCTACTTGCAGTTAAGTATAACAGTGAACCTATCATACCTCTATACATAGATTGATTAACTTCCAAACCTGATTCATCCTTGTCTAAATAGCATGAAGTTCCCATGGGTGTGTTAGCTTCCTTTGAGGTGTCCAATCCAAACTTTTTAAGGATCTCTTTGCAGTATTTGGTTTGAGAGATGAAAATGCCATCTTTAAGTTGCTTGATTTGAAGTCCATGGAAGAATGTCATTTCTCCCATCATAGACATTTCAAACTCTCCCTCCATTATCTTAGCAAATTCTACACATAACGAATTATCAGTTGATCCAAAAATAATATCATCAACATATACCTGGACCAATAAGATATGTTCTTTAACTTTCTTTATAAACAGAGTAGAATCAATTTTTCCTCTAGAAAAATCATTTGAAGTTAGGAAACTACTTAACCTTTCATACCAAGATCTAGGAGCTTGTTTCAACCCATATAATGCTTTCTTTAATTTAAAAATATGATTAGGATAACTAAAATCTTCAAATCCAGGGGTTGCTCCACATAAACTTCTTCTTTAATAAAACCATTCAAAAATGCACTCTTAACATCCATTTGATATAATTTAAATTTCATCAAAGATGCATAAGCAAGAAGTAGGCGTATAGCCTCTAACCTGGCAACAGGAGCATAAGTTTCATCATAATCTATACCTTCCTCCTGACAATAGCCTTTGGCAACAAGTCTGGTTTTATTCTTTGTTATGTTTCCATCTTCATCAAGTTTATTTCTAAATACCCATTTAGTTCCAATTACTTGATGTGATTCTTCTCTTGGGATTAATTCCCAGACTTGATTCCTTTCAAATTGGTTAATTTCCTCTTGTATAGTTATGCACCATTGATCATCTTTAAGCGCTTCCTCAACATTTTTGGGTTCTATTTGTGACACAAAAGCTACAGACATGCAGAAATTAGTCATATTTCTAGTTTTTACCCCTTTTGAGATATCACCAATGATATTGTCCATTGAGAGTCCTCTTGGTGATTTCCATTATTTTGCTAATTCAAGTGTTTGAGAAGGCTCATTTTCTTCCAAATACAATTCATCAAGAACCTCTCTTATATACTCATCATCACCTGCAAGTTCTTTATTTGACTCAAGAGGATTTCCCCCAAGGTATACAATTTCATCAAAAGTAACATGAATAGATTCTTCAATATTTAAGGTTCTTCTATTAAACACCATGTAAGCCTTGCTAGTTAATGAATACCCTAAGAAAATGCCCTCATCAGCTTTTGAGTCAAATTTTCCTAAGTTGTCCTTTCCATTATTTAACACAAAGCACTTACATCCAAATATTTTTAAATGAGCAACATTAGGCTTTCTACCATTTAACAATTCATAGGGAGTTGATTTTATAATTGACCTAATGAGCATTCTATTTAAAACATAACAAGCAGTACTAACCACATCAGCCCAAAAATATTTAGGAACATTAGATTCATTTAACATTGTTCTAGCAAGTTCCTCTAATGACCTATTTTTCCTTTCAATTACACCATTTTGTTGGGGAGTCCTAGGAGCAGAAAAGTTATGTAATATTCTATTTTCTTCACAATAACTTTCAAACTTTTCATTTTGAAACTCACCACCATGGTCACTTCTTAAAACTTTAATCCTTAAGTCTTTATCATTTTGAATTTGTTTTGCAAATTTTCTAAAGACCTTAAAGGCTTCACTTTTCATAGTTAGGAAAAATGTCCAAGTATATCTAGAGTAATCATCAACAATCACAAGGCCATATTAATTTCCACCAAAGCTTTTGATCCTAGAAGGTCCAAATAAATCTAAATGTAATAATTCTAGGGGTTTTGAAGTGGAAATAACATTCTTTGATTTAAATGATGATTTTACTTGTTTACCTTTTTGACATGCATCACACAATCTATCTTTTTCAAATTTTAACTTAGGTAAACCAATAACTAAGTCTTTTGAAATCAATTTGTTCAAATGATGCATATTTATATGAGCCGCTCTCTTATGCCATAACCAAGGGTTCTCTTCCTTAGCAACTAAACATGTTATGCTAGAATCATGTAAACAATCCAAATTAATCAAGTATATGTTATTATGCCTAATACCTTTTAATTCTACATTTTCAAAATCTATCAAATGTATGGTGCAAAATTTACTTTCAAAGATTACCTTAAATCCTTTGTCACATAGTTGACTTATACTAAGGAGATTATGCTTTAGTCCATCAACAAGAAGCACATCCTTAATCTCCAAAGTGTTTGCACCACCTATATTTCCAATTCCAAGAATTTTCCCTTTGTTGTTGTCCTCATAAGTTACATATCCTTGTTCTTTAGCTTTGAAACTCACAAATTTCGTTTTATCACCGGTCATATGCTTTGAGCATCCACTATCAAGATACCACATAGACTTCTTAGATTTGGAAGTTTCCTACAAAACAAGAACATAGTAAACTTAGGTCCCCATAACTTTTGGGTCCTTGGGGTTAGAGACAAACAAATTATTTATTAATAGGAACCCAAATGTATTTACCTTTAGGAACACCAAAATGTTTTATTTTACATTTATTTGAAGTGTGACCTTGTTTCATACAATAAAAACATGCTTTAGATGTAACTTTTGAATATGATGAATTTTTAACCATAGATGTTCTAGTTCCTTTTTCTACCCATACTCTTTTATTTTTCCAGGCTTTTTCAAAGGAACTTGATAATTTACACTATTTTGAGCAAAAACAATTTTATCCTTCTTAAAATCACTTATCTCCTTTTCGGCTTTATCAAGTAGATGATTAAGAATATCTATGTCATATTCATACTTTTTACAAGTTTCACATGCTAAGTTCTTATCATCATTCTCATCTAAACATACAATTTTCGTTTCTAAGGATTCCTTTTCTCCTAAACATGTGATTTTCGTTTTTAATGAGTCAATTTCCTTTTCGGATCTACTTAAACTCTTCTTCACAACTTTATATTCATTTTTCAAATCCTTAAAGGAACTAAACAATTCATTGTATGCATTTTGTAGTTCATCATAGTTATTATCATCATCACTAGAAGATGAGTCGGAATCACTTACCTCAAAATCGGAAGATATGTTGTCATTTGCCATTAAGCAAATATTGGCTTCAACTTCCGAGTCACTTGATTCCGAACTTGAATCACTGTTGTCCCAAGCAATATAGGCTTTCTTCTTGAAGAACTTTTTGCCTTTGATTTCGTCGTTTTTCTTGTTTGGACATTCGGTCTTTACATGTCCTGCTTCACCACAACCATAACATTTTATATTTACGAAAGTACTTTCTCTTACCTTTCCCTTACCTTTGAATGGATGCCTTCCTTTTGCTTTCATGAATTTGGTGAACTTCTTTATCATAAGACTCAATTCTTCTTCTTCATTTTCCGAGTCTTCTTCTTTCTTTTTATTTTTACCTTTGGAAATTTCGGTTTTGAAGGCTAAGTTCTTCTTTTGATATTGTCCTTCTTCTTCATTTAGCCTTCCAAGCTCAAGCTCATGCTCTCTTAGCTTTCCAAAGAGCGCAGCCATTGACATAGTGACAAGGTTTTGTGACTCCGAGATGGCTGTCACCTTAGGTTGTCATTTCCTATCCAAAGATTTTAAAATTTTAATATTCAATTCATCAACGTCAAAGATTTTACCTAATCTAGTGAGATGGTTCACAATATGAGTGAAACAGTTTTGAACGTCAAATATCGTTTCGCCTTGTGGCATCCGGAACATCTCGTATTCTTATATTAGAGAATTTTTCCGTGCTCTCTTAACGTCGTCGGTACCTTCGTGGGTCACTCTTAGCATTTCCCACATCTCTTGAGCACTTTTACAAACAGAAATCTTGTAAAACTCGTCAAGGGTTAAAGCAGATGAAATTATATTTCTAGCCCTAACGTCAAATTGTGCTTTTCTGTTTTCCTCTGTTGTCCATCTAGAAAAAGGTTTAGGAACATCAACACCGTTCTCAGTAACTTTAGGAATATAAGGACCGTTTAAAATAGCGTCTCAAACGCCTCTATCAATAGACTCTAAAAATATTTGCATTCTTATTTTCCAGAAAAGATAATTTTGACCCGCAAAAAGTGGGGGTTTGTTGATAGACGCACCTTCGGCAAAAGTTTGATTTTGTCCGACCATTTTCAAAAAGTTTGAATGACTATCAAAGCAAGCTCTGATACCACTTGTTAGAATCGCACAGCGAAATGTTCGCGTGGTCAGACAAAAACCAAGAGAGGGGGGTGAATTGGTTTCTTAACAAAAATTAGGTTTTCAAAATTTTCCCCAAATTTTACCGATTAAAAAGCTGTGTAAACGTAAATAAGATAGAGATAGAGTCTTACACAGGAGATTTATACTGGTTCGGATCAAAAGACCCTACGTCCAGTTGCTAATCACTCAAACAGAGGATTAACGTTGTCACTATAATCAAAGTTGTTACAAACAGATAACAATTGAAAATACAAAGTAAAGAAAACACCTCTCTTGAAACCCACAAGAGATGAAGAACAACCTTCCCCAGAGACGGCACAATACACAATCCACTAAGAACTCCACTTAGTGATTCTTATCGCTTCTAGCCCACACCAGGTTCCAAAAGCCCCTTTTTCCTCCAACAAACAGTTCCCTGACACTCACAACACTTAACTTTTGTTTGAAAAAAGGTTGTTCTCTTTTCTGAGAGCCTTAGAGAACCTTAAGTAGAGAAATTAGGGTTTGGGAATTGGGATTTTTGGAACTAGAGAGTATTAGGATTAGGGTTTTTGAAAATAGGGTTGATTTGAAGTTGAAAATCAAAATCTGACTGAAATAATCAATTAAATGAAGTGTTAATCGATTATTACAGAGCCAAAATCAACAGAACCCCAAAACTCTCTGTTTTAATCGATTAAAAGCCCTGTTAATCGATTAACAAGTGTGTTAATCAATTATTACAGTGAACAGATACAAAAAATGGTTTTTCTCACTGTAATAATCGATTATTTGACCATTTAATCGATTAAAGCCGAGACAAACTGATAAATTTGAGTTTTTGAAGCTTCTAAAGTGCAGACTATGTACCAGCTATCTTAAACTCTAATATTATAGACTCAAACTAATCAAAACAGAGTTATTACACAATAAAACAAGTCTTCAACTCTCTAAGTTTTTTGTTCTTGAATCATCATCAAAATCAACAAGCTTCATGTCCATGTAAGTTCAACATCAAGTCCTTGAATGTTCAACAAGTTTGTCCTACCCCATCTTCCCTTATGTTATCTAGTCTTTAGAATTTACATTTGTCTACGATCGTCATGGGTTTATTCATCAAAAAGGCAATAACATAAGGGGTGTCGCAAAAAAAAAAAATATATATATATATATATATATAAAATAAAAAATAATATTTAAGAAATAATAATAAAAAGGAAATTACATGTTGAATTAATTGTTTCTCTTGAATAATCGTCAAATTCGTGCTGTTTCAAAATAATTTTCAAGAATTTCAAAAAACAAACAATATATATATATATATATATATATATATAGAGAGAGAGAGAGAGAGAAAAAGAACAAAAAAAAAGGATAACGTTGCAGAATGTCATGCGATTTTTTGGGTCTAATGCAATAATAAAATATAACGAGTTAACATTTTCTCTTGAAGCATTCATGAGGGTGATGCTAAACCCTTCAGTCTTTCCACCCCTTTGGGTCCATGGATTTTTTTTTTCATAGCCCAGAATTAAACAATCTCATACTAAGAAACCCCACTTGACTTGTCTCGTCCGTGTAAAAAAAATGATGAAAAAAGAAAAGTCTGCTAGATTGAAACCTATAAAGGTGGTCAAGGCAAAAAAATAGAACAAAAAGAATACAAAAAATAAAGGAAAAACCAACTCATGTTCGAAGTCATCAATCTTTGCAAAAATAAGACAATCATGATTTAAAATGATGTGTGACCATGTTTCTTTATCGTGAAAAGATATAAAAAAATATCCTTTGTTACCCCCTTTGAGCAAAAATTTAAATTATCTTTCTATCAAATTATCCTTAACACAAGGATTTTTCTCGTAAAAAGTCAACTCATTGTTTACACTAAATGCATGTAAGGCATATAAAAAAAGGAAGAAAAGAAAACCATAAATCAAAGCAAAGGGAGTCAAGAACGAAAAATTTTGCAAAAGGAAATCATAAAATGATGACAAATAGAAAAAAAAGGAAGAAAGCAAAAATATTTGAGAAATAAAATCCTGATCGTAAATGTTGCATTACTTGGGTTGACAATCCTTGTTTCAAATAACTTGCAAACACTGTTTTGAACCTTAATACAATTTTCTTTCATAGCCATAAACCCATAGCCATGTTATAAGCCTAATAAAAGTCCACAATGATTAAGGATTTGTTGTCTGGTTTTACAACACTTGATCCTATGATAAAACTTCTTGGTTAACGACATGGTTGTTAAAAAAACGAAAAAAAAAAGATAAAAAGAAAAAGAAGAATAGAGTTTTGATTTATCATGAAAATGAGGGGTAATCATCTTCATCTCTGTCATTCACACCCTTTGCGTCTCGTTCAAACTGAGCCTATATACCCTTCACTTACATCTAAGCACAACACACACCACAACCCATTCTTAAACTTTTCTCACGTAATCCTGCGCCTCACTCTCCGCGCACCCTTCATCATCCAAGGAGCCAATTCATCATCGCCTCCAAATCATCACTCTCCCAACCACCCAGCATCACCAATCGGCCATAATCGTACAACTCAACCATGAGCAACCCAATACACCCCCCGCGGACCCCCATTTCACTGTGCCAACCTACCTCATTCGTTGAGCTACACCACTCTAAGCCCAACCTTCTCCTTCACCCTCAACTCCAGCCACCGCACGACCACCACCACCTCCATTAAGCATCTCTCGCCTTGACCACACCACCCAAATCACCGTCGTATGCCACCCAATAACCACCATGAACCACCAGCTTAAACCATGTGAATTCTCATCCCACTCATCTCTATCATCACGCACCCTCTGACTAGAGCCACCCTAACCTCCCTCACTACGCCAACAACATCGCGAGGTGCCTCGTTGGGGCCCTAAATTGCCATGTTACGACCACCGTGAGCCCTCTTTTTAGGCCACTGTGTCGTGCCTCTACCTTCACCGCGCCACGCTCACCTTACCCGCGGTCTCCTCCATCGCCAGCCGCTGCCCAAAAATAAAAGAATCTCCAGTAATCAACAAGGTGGATGACTATTAGAAAATCCCAAAATCAAAGAATCCTCGGTGTCACCGTCGTCAGAAGAGGCGGTCGGAACGACGTGATAGTTTTGGATGACTCGCGTTTTTTAAAGAAGTGGTTCAACACCTTTAGGTTGTCCGATAACCGGGCTGGACCTAAATGCGAGGTTTTCGAAATGGTTTCCGCCACTAGTGTTTTGACCTTAAACACTGAAAAAGTTAAAAAAAGAGAAGAAAACATTGGTTTTAGAAAAAACCAACTTTGACAATTACAACCAGAGTTGGGTAAGGGAGTTAGTTACATGTGGGGAAGGTGTTAGCACCCCACAATGCCCCTTTCGGGGTCCCTATGATGGACTAGTTTAGGAAATAAATACTTAAAGAAATTATGCTTTTACCCTATTATTCTTTCTACTTGCAGAATTTAAATGTCTACATGACCTTATTATCTAATGCACATAAATAAAGCGATAAAGAAAGCAGTAAAAGAGAGAGAGAATAGGGAAGGAACCTCCGAAGCAAGCTTTATATTAACCCTTTGAAACTTGAGGACGCTTTTTGGCAGTCCCCGCACTCTACAGGCACGCTCCTCCCGCAAAAGATAAAATCTCACTCTACCGAGGGCTAGACGTCTCAAAAGGAGACTTCCTTAACCGATTTCTACTTTAAATGAAAATTGGAAAGCTCACTCGAACTTTGGAATAATGCCCAGAGTCACTCAAAAATTCCAAAAGGCTTCCTAGAGAGTGGTAGGAGTGAAAATGTGTGAAAAATTCGAGAAATGAGGCTCCTATTTATAGGGAACCGCACTAGGAAAAAGTGGACGGCCGTCCATGGCAAAAAGTGACCATGGACGACCGTCCATATAGAGTGAACGATCGTCCATGGCCAAAAGTTGCCATGGACGGCCGTTTGGGCTAAGTGGACGGCCGTCCATTGCCTTAAAGTAGGCAAGGACAACCGTCTGACTGTCCTGGACGACCATCTGCTGTTTCCGGCAAAATTTTTGATTTTTATTGCCTCTGAAAACCCTTCCTATCTTAAATAGAACCTAGAAAAAGCTACTAGGGACTGAACAAAGTCTTGACCATCTTCGAAACGGGTTATCTCTAGCTTTATTAGGAATCCAGGCAAGATTTGGGGTCTACACCCGACAATCAACAAGCTGGATGACTATTGTAAAAGCCAAAAATCAAAGAATCTCTGGCATGCCAAATTACTACACCAGAAAAAGTAAAAAACTTTTATCAAGCAAGAACTACTCCCCATGGAGACGGCGCGTGACCAAGATTAGTAAGCCACTACCACACAGTTTAGTCCAAGGAAAGGATTTCAAACTAGATAGGGGTTTGTACTCATCGAGTCTTACAAAAGGGGACTTCAAACCAAATGAGGGTTTGTACTCATCAAGTCTTACAAAAGGGGACTCAAACCAAATCTTACAAAAGGGGACTTCAAACTAGATGAGGGTTTGTACTCATCGAGTCTTATAAAAGGGGACTTCAAACCAGATGAGGGTTTGTACTTATCGAGTCTTACAAAAGGGGACTCAAGCCAAGTCTTACAAAAGGGGACTCAAACCAAGTCTTACAAAAGGGCACTTCAAATCAGATGGGGGTTTGTACTCATCGAGTCTTACAAAAGGGGACTCAAACCAAGTCTTACAAAAGGGGACTTCAAACTAGATGAGGGTTTGTACTCATCGAGTCTTACAAAAGGGGACTCAAACCAGTCTTACAAAAGGGGACTTCAAACCAGATGGGAGTTTGTAGTTATCAAGCCAGATGGGGGTTCGCACTCATCACCACAAGGTCAAAAGGAACATCCTGTGTACATCAAAACCAGATGGGGGTTCATACTCATCAAACCAGATGGGGGTCTATACTTATCAAGTCAAGTGGGGGTTTGCACTCATCACCACAGGGTGGAAAGGAACATCCTGTGTACGTCAAACAAATGAGGATTTGTACTCATCAAGCCAGATGGGGATTTGCACTCATCATTATAGGGTCGAAAGGAACATCTTGTGTACGACAAAACCAGATGGGGATTCATACTCATCACTATAGGGTGAGGAAACACCTTGTGGATAACTTTGAAGAAGTCATCAAGACATTCCTATTCATCGTTCGGAGGGTCAGCTACCGCGTCAAAGGAGCATCCGAAGGACGACCCGACAAAATGGTTAACTTCTTCACTTGCCAACCGGTCTTGTGGCACATTTGCCAACAACCGTTCGAACAAGTAAAGGGAGGGCAGCTATAGACCCCAAATCTTGTCCGTCCCAAAATCCCAGACGGCCGTCCTGCCTGACAAAATTTGAGACGACCGTCCTGACCTCCTTAGTGAGTGAGCCTATAAATAGAACGTCAATTCTCACATATTCACACATTTGACACACAATTTCACAGATTCTCATCCTCCTAGACACTTTTAGGTACCGAGTAATCTTTCCGATAGTCCGTTTAGGCAAAAATCGGTTAAAGAAGTCTCCTTTTGAGACATTCGGACCTCGGCAGTTTAATAATTTTATTGTTCAAGGGAGGAGAGCTTGTGTAGTGGGAGGGGACTGCCAAAAAGCGTTCTCAAGTTTCAAGATTTATAAAAAACTCGCTTCGGAGGTTCTTTCCAATACTTTCTCTTTTATCACTTTTCTTTATGTGCATTAGAAATTAGGATAATGTAGATATTTAAATACTGCAAGTAAATAAATAGGGTAAAAGCATATTTTCTATAATCTTTATTTTATGAATTAATCCGTCATAGGAAACCCAAAAGAGGCGTTGTGGGGTGCTAACACCTTCCCCACACGTAACTAACTCCCTTACCCAACTCTGGTTATAATGGCCAAAGTTAGTTTTCTTAAACCAACACCTTTTTTTTTATCCTTTTTCAATGTTTAAGGCTAAAATATTGATGGCGACTCCATATAACCCTTTCTTTTTGCAAAAACCTCACTTTTAAGGGTAGTTCGGTTATCGTGCATCCTAAAAGTGATGATGACCAAATTATGTTTACGAAAACACCAATCACAAACCATCGCGTCGCGACCGCTCGCACCTATCGTTCCCTCCCCTACAGAGGGGATGACAGTGACACCCCCACTAACATCTAGATCTCATATTGATAAACTCAAAAGTGATGTTAAATATTATATATGGGATGATCCGTATTTATGGAAAATGTGTAGTGACCAGGTGATTAGGAGATGCATTCTAGATCATGAGATCGAGTCAATCCTTCATTTCTACCATGTTTCAGCAGTTGGTGGACATCTTGGCTCCCAAAGAACAACAAGGAAGCTGCTTGACTAAGGTTTTTATTGGCCCACCATCTTCAAGGATGCATGGAGGATTTGTAGCACCTGTGAGCAGTGGAGAGAGCAAGAGGTGCCATTACTTGGAGACAACAAATGCCTCAACAACATATGTTGTTTTGTGAGGTTTTTGATATCTGGGGTATTGATTTCATGAGCCTTTTCCTTGTTTCTTTTCGTTTCTATTATATTTTGCTTGTTGTTGATTATGTTTCCAAGTGGGTGGAGGCTAAGGCCACCAGGACTAACGATGCTCGGGTTGTTGTGGATTTTGTTAGATCTCATATTTTTTGCAGGTTTGGCATACTTAGAGCCATTGTTAATGACCAAGGCTCCCATTTTTGCAACAGATCCATGCAAGCCATGCTCCGTAGGTATGGGGTCGTTCATAGGGTTTCTACTCTTTACCACCCCCAGACTAACGGGCATGTTGAGATATCCAATAGAGAGATAAAGAGGATCTTAGAGAAGATGGTGCAACCTAACAGGAAGGATTGAAGTCGTAAGCTTGAGGATGCTCTTTGGGCACACATGACTGCCTACAAGGCACCTATAGGGATGTCTCTCTATCGGTTTGTCTTTAGCAAGGCATGGCACCTATAGGCATGTCTTTAGCAAGGCATGTCTTCTATCTTGTTTATCCTATTTGTTTAGTGGATATGATTGTGTTTACATCAAGGACAATGTCTAATTTAAGTGTAGGGTGGGAGATGTAGGATTGTAGGTTTATATTCTGTTTTGTGTACAATTTTGCATATTTTTCTTTGATTTCTGGGTTTTGTATAGGTAGTAGGAACTTACTTCACTCTTGGATATGAGTTGCTTGATATTCTATGGATTGAAATCCTTGTTCTTCTTTGCATGTCAAGTTAATTTTGAGGTTTGAGAGGTTGATTTGGAAGTGACAGATTTATGCTGTGTGAGGCTTTGAGCCACTCTCTATTATTTCTTTCTTGTGTGTTATGTCTATTGATTGCTTGCACAATGACCTTGACTTGGCTCTTTTTTATGCTTCTTGATTCACATGCATGTTTGGATATTATATAAACATTTTTGTTCTTATAAGCCTCTAGCCAAATGAGCCTACCTTGAATCATTCCCTTTGATAGCCCCTTTGACTCCATGGCCCTTTTTCATTGTTTTATAGCTCATTATAAGCCCTTATCCTGAAAAACCATGATTACCCTATCTTAGGAAATTTTGGAGCTGTGGAATTGTTTTGGGAATGGGTGCTCAAATAGTGAGGGGGTTGTACCTAGTTGTGTTGGTTCTTGGATTCTTCATTTGTGTATATATGAGTGACTATCTTGTTTTTTTTTTGTTCTTCAAAAAAAAAAAGAAATATGTTGGGCATGGACATTGTGTGAGGATTGAAATTGGTGGATTTACTTTCATGTGTATTTTTTACTCATTCCCCATTATTCCTCTATTTTCTTTGGTCTTTAAGCTACTTATCCATACATTCCATACCTTGTCCTTAACCCCATTACAAATTTTGAAAGTCATTTTGATCTTTATGTGCATGTGTTTTTGGTTGTTGATTTTAGAATCTTGTCAAGTCTATGTAGTGTTTGTTTTTCATGTGTTCTTTGAGAGTAAATAGTAGCCTAAACACTTGAGTACAATGCATATCTTGTGACGTTCTATTGCTTTCCATTCACCTCTTGAGCAGATTGATTTTCTTGACATGCTTTGAATTGTTTGGACGATGTCCATAGATGTCTGATTTCTTTGACTCTTTAAGTGTTGGAGGTTTTTTATTCCATTTGTTTCCTAGGTTTCATTGAGGAGTATGTAAATATGTTTATTTATTTATTTATTTATTTCTTCTGTCCTTTGTATGATTTTCTTTAATGTTTTTGGATTTATTTCCTTGCATTACTTCTTGATTTTTCCCAGGAGTGCAAAAGGCTAAGTGTGGGGTGATATGATGAGTTTTATATTCTCATATTTTCTTACCTTTTTATACTTATTTTAATTAGGATTTTGGGCTTAACTGTTTGTTATCAGTAAATTTTTATTAATTGGGCTTCATTGGACCAGTAATTCATGTTTTAATTAATTTGAATCTATTTGATCTAATTTTTGCTCATTATTATTTTCAGGACAGTTTAAAGCAATTTTGGGTTTGGAAGATTGGGCCAGATGTCATGCTAGTTGTGCATTAGGATTAGGGTTTTTGTTTTATTTGTTTCTGATGTGTTTTGTGAGCCAGTTGGAACCAAACCTAGAGGCAGACTAGGGTTTAGGGTTATTTATGTTAGTGATCACATAGGGTTAGAAGGAGGCACACACACGGCATCACGCACGCGCATCACGCAGTCGCATCCTCCAAACACCATTTTCGTCTTCTACATTTTATATTCGTGTTCGTTTACTCTTCTGTCATTTTTTTAACACAACTTTTGTTTCAATTTTAATGATGTCTCTTCTTGTGTGTTTTCGATTTTTTCATGGATAACTAAATCTTTGTATTGATTTTCTGAGGAGAATGCAGTAGATCTTTGAGGTTTTGTTCTTCTATTTTGTTTATTCTCTTAACTCTACATCTTTTAATCTCAGTGTGAATTATAATTTGTTTATGCTTAATAAATTGAAACCAATATCACAATTTGCATAATATTGTGTTAAAGATGAGATTATGTGATGTATGCAATGCTTAATTGTATAAGGATAATTTGGGTTAATCTTCGCTTAGTTGGTTAATTTCGGGGTGGAATAAGGGTTAAAGTAAATTAATTTAGTAACCTAGGATAAGTGACACTACATTCGAATCAGGAAATCAATTGCTTTCTCACTATTTTATTCAAATTCTATTTTCGTTAATTTACTGTTTATTATTTCGCAAAACCCCTTTTCTTTTTTTCTGCTATTTAATCTGCATACTCGTGTAAGAATATTGGCTTGATCTATAGTTCGTTGGGAGACGACCTAGGAGTCACTTCCTAGTACTACATATTTTAATTGTTGAATTTATTTGGTTGAGTACGAAATTGATCAATTCCACTAGAAAGGTATGGGTTTAATTTTTTTGAACCAAAAATCAGAAGTATTTAATACCTTTAAGAAGTGGAAAGCCATTGTTGAGAATGAGACATGGTTAAAAATTAAATGTTTAAAATCGGATAATGGTGGTGAATATAACAATATTGAATTTGTTGATTACTATGCTAAGAATGGAATTAGAATGCTTAAAATTACTCTTGAGACACCTCAGCAGAATGGTATTGTTGAAAGAATGAACAGGATCCTGAATGAGAGAGAGAGAGGGCAAAAAGTATGAGAATTCATGCAGGATTACCGAAGACATTCTAGGCAGAAACAGTGAGCACAACAACATACCTCATTAATTGAGGACCCTCAGTTCCCATAGGATTTCAGATTCCTTAGGAAGAATGGCAAGGCAAGGATGTAAGTCTTTCTCATTTGAAAGTAGTTGGTCGTGCTTCTTATGTTCATGTTAAAGATGTTAACAAGGACAAACTTGATCCAAAAGCAAAAAAGTGCATTTTTATTGGCTATGGAGCAGATGATATGAGATATTGCTTATGGGATGATCAGAACAAAAAAATCATTAGAAGCAAAGATGTTACATTTAATGAAAATGTAATGTACAAACATAAATTTGAGACAAAAGTTGAAGCTGAAAAGAAGTCAACAAAGAAGGAAAATGTAGTGTTAAAGGACATTATAGAAGACGATCTTTCAAGAAAAGGTGGTAGCTTAGGAGACAAGACTATTGAGGGGACTACTCTTGTCACCCTAGTAGTTGAAGTGAGGAGATCCAACAGAGCTATTCCTCATAGGTTTTCTCCTTCAACAAATTACTTGTTGTTGACGAACAATGGAGAACCATTATGTTATGATGAGGCATTGCAGATGGATGATGCAACTCAATGGGTGTTAGTGATGGAGACATGACCATGAGCAATGACAAGGATCCACTTGAAGGACTTGGAGGAACTATGACAAGGGCTAGAGTAAGGGAAGCAAAGGAAGCTCTTCAACAAATGTTGTCCATATTATTTGAATACAAGACCACATTTCAAGGAGAAAAGATCAAAGTTGTGAATTACATCATGACCTAAATGGAGGAGGACTAATGCATCACTTTGTTGCAGTCTTAGTTTGTTTAAGTAATGGTCCAATCCTTTGTAAAATTGGCTGACCAAATTATGTTTTGGGCTAATCAATTAATGAGCTTTAGTTTGGTTTTGTTTCAATTTGTAATAAGGGCCCAATTGTAAACTTAGGTATCAGCCTTTGGGAGACCAAGACGGTGCATAGTTGATTGACTTTTGGTTGCCATAATTTCAGTTACAATAAACCATTAAGTAGTTTTTCAATTCCTAGATTAATGAATCATTATTAGTATTTATTTTCCTTTATTGAGTCGTTGTAACTCTGATGACAAAGCTTCTACATAAGCTGCCATTTTTATAAAAAAAAAACAATTGAGTTTTATTAAGAAATATTAGAGTTTAGCTCTTTTATCTTGGTGAGAGTGATTCTCCTAAATTCTTGAGTGATTCAAGAACTCTTGGCTGTATAAAAGGACTTTCACATCCTTTGTGAGTTGCCTCCCTTGGGAAGAGTGATTCTTTCCTTCGACCTTTCACATTCTCCTCTTTTCCTTTCTTCACCAAAACCCAAAATCTCAATTCTGTCTAGATTTATTTCGTGGTCATAACATTCGTTCTACTTGTGCAAATTGAGCCTAAATTGAAATTCAATAAAAAGAACTTTCACCTCATTTTTTAATCACCTATATTGTAGTTTTATAGCTTAAGATATCAACATTTCAAAAATACTGCCCAACCCTGAAATTTTCACCACTTTCTAATCCATCTTCTCAGTAGTTTCCTAAATTTCCTACAAGATTCTAACCCTAAAGATCCTAAGTCAGTCCTTGTGCAAATGCGGTTTATATCAGTTAGCCATGCAAGAGAAGATGAACTCACTTGAGAAAAATAAAACTTGGTGTTTGACTGACATACCAACAAGAAAGAGGGCATTGCAGAATAAGTGGGTTTTCAGGATTAAGGAAGAACATGATGGAAACAAGAGATACAAGACAAGGTTAGTGGTGAAAGGCTTTCAACATAAAAGAGGTATTGACTATAATGAGATTTTTTTTCTCCTGTAGTTAAAATGACTACTATTAGACTTGTGTTGAGTATTATGGTTGTAAAGGATTTACATCTAGAGCAATTAGATGTTAAGATAACATTCTTACATGATGACCTTGATGAGGACATTTACATGATGCAACCAAAGGGTTTCCAAGTTGTAGGGAAAGAAATTTGGTTTGCAAGTTGACCAAGAGTTTGTATGGGTTAAAGTAAGCACCGAGACAGTGGTACTTAAAGTTTAATAGTTTTATGAGTAGGATAGGGTACAAGAAGTATGTCATGGATCAATGTTTTTATATGAAAAATGTCGGTTCATCATATATCATATTACTATTGTATGTTGATGACATGTTAGTTGCAAGTTCTAACATGGATGAAATTAATAGATTGAAAATATAGTTGTCTAAAGAGTTTGAGATGAAGGATTTGAGTATTGAAAAGCATATTTTGGGCATGAATATCAACAGGAACAAAATTCAAATTTGAAGGTTCCTTAATATTATCTCAATAGAAGTATATTGGGAAAGTGTTAGAGAAATTCAATATGCAAGATGCCAAAATCATAGGTACACCTTTGGGAGTTCACTTTAATCTCACTTAAAAGAAGTCATCTAAGACAGATGAAGACAAGACAACAATGACTAAAGTTCCTTATGCATTTGCAGTTGGTAACTTAATGTATACAATGATATGCACTAGACTAGATATTGCTCATGCAGTGGAAGTTGTTAGTAGATTCATGTCTAATCTAGGAAGAAAGCATTGAGAAGTTGTCAAGTGGTTGTTACACTACTTGAAAGGTACTTCTAAACTTGCATTAGAAGAAATGATGTCATTTTGAAAGGATATTCTGATGCATATTTGGGAGGTTGTTTAGACACAAGGAAGAGTACTACAGAATTTGTCTTACAATAGGTGGTACAACAGTTAGTTGGATGTATCGACTACAGAAAAGTGTTGCACTTTCAACCACAGAAGTAGAGTACATGGTTATTTCAGAAGCCAGTAAGGAAATGATTTGGTTAAAGAATTTTCTTGAGGAGATAGACAAGAAGCAGTGTGACAATATTCTTTATAACGATAGTCAGAGTGTCATTCATCTTGCAAAGAATCTTGTTTTTCATGCAAGAACAAAACACATCCAATTGAGGTATCACTTCATTAGAGGACTAATAAGTGATGGTACTTTGTTTTTGGAGAAAATCCTTGGGTCAGAGAATCCTGTAGATATATTGACCAAGGTGGTTACTACTGAGAAGTTGAAGTTTTGCATAACTTCAACTGGCCTTCATGGTTAATTGTTGAGAAGACATTGCACTGGTTTAAAGTTGTTATAACTTTCAGGTTCACTAGATTTACTTTGGAGTGTGCTTGATGTGATTAACCTCCAAGTGGGAAGTTGTTAAGTATGTGGAGTCTGACCCATTTACTTATTTTTTTTTATTATAAATACTCATGTAATTGTAAACCTAATTGTGTGAATGAAAACTATCATCTAATGCAGTCGTGGACGTAGGTCATTTTGACTGAACCACGTAAATTCCCTGTGTTCTTGTTATTTACTTTCGTCTTGTATTACATTTGTGTTCCCAACCACTTTACAGGTTAGAATCAAATACCCTAGAAGTTGATACATCTTTGTTTGTTGATTTGACTAAAATGGTTTATGAGTTCAATGTTCATGCTCAATCATTTAGAAGAGTTAAAGATTTGGTATACAAATATCGAAGATCATATTTTAGTTTACGATTGTTTCGACATCGATGTAAGGATGCTAGACTTTATAATACACCTTCATCCGATGAAGTGGCTGCACTTGCAGTAGGTGATTTGGATAACATGGATGTAGGAAGGGATATAATTGTTAGGAAAAAAATATGGTCAATTATCAAGGCTACATGAAACTCATACTGCTTTTATCCCATTGCAATATCCAATGATGTTTCCATATGGAGAAGATGGTTATCAAGAATATATTCCAATAAGAGAAACTCACAATCGTACTAGAAATTGCATAAGAATATGTATATCTTTAAGGAAATTTGTTGCATTTTGAATTCAAGAAAGAGATGTTGAATTTGGTAACATAGTCAATGGACGTAGATTGTTCCAATAATTTTTTGTTGATTGTTACACTATGATTGAGGCTCAAAGGTTGTCTTTCATAAGAGCAAATCAAAAACTATTTTGTTTTCATATTCTTATTGGATTGCAAGAGGCAGTTAGCAGAGGAGAGATTGATCCTTCTTTAATTGGTAAACGTGTTGTCTTACCAACTTCATTTACTATAGGAATGAGATATATGTTTAATAATTGTCAAGATGTCATGGCCATTTGCAAGAGATTTGAATATCCTGGTTTGTTTATAACAATTACATGTAACATCAAGTGAAGTGAAATACATGAGTTTCTACTTGAAAAAAGATTAACACCTTCAGATAGACTAGATATTGCGTGCAGAGTTTTTAAGATGAAACTAGATCAAATGATGATAGATTTTAAGAAGAATAACTTCTTTGGCAAAGTGAGTATAGGTTAGTATTATGTTTTATTATATATGAAAAAAACTTTGATTGTTAAACATTTTTTTATCTCATTTTTTTAATGATGTTAGGAATGTATACTGTTGAATTCCAAAAGAGAGGACTTCCACATGCTCATATATTATTGTGGTTAAATGGTGATAATAAATTACAAAATGCAAGGGATATTGATCATGTCATCTTTATTAAATTACCTCATCCAGATTTTTATCTGAAACTGTCAAAAGTTGTTCGTAGCTACATGATTCATGGTCCATGTGGAGCAACTCGATTCAATTCACCTTTGCATGAATGCAGGTAGATGCTCTATATATTATCCAAAAAGTTTTACAATTTCAACTATAATTGATCAAGCACATGTCAATATTAAAAGTATTGTTCCTTATAGTCCACTTCTTTTGATGAGGTATCAAGCACATGTCAATACTAAATATTGCAATAAGTCTAATTCCATCAAGTATCTATTTAAATGTGTCAATAAGGGTCCATATAGAGTTGCACTTAAAATAAGTAGCACTTCTAATGATTGTACAAAACCAACCATTGTTAATGAAATCGAGAGATACTATGATTGTAGATACTTATCACCATCAAAGGCAGTTTGGAGAATTTTTGGTTTTGACATTCATCATAGCCAGCTGTTCAAAGATTAACATTTCATCTTCTTACTGAACAATCAATTATTTTTAAAGATAATGATCAAATTGAAGTTGTTTTGAATAAGCAAGAAAATGTGCAAACAATGTTTTTAGCTTGGTTTGAGGCTAATAAAAATATATGCTAAGGGGAGAAATTTAACATATATGTTGAATATCCAAACAAATTTGTATGGATAGCTCAAGAAAGAAGATGGAAACCAAGACAACAAGGCTTCAATATTGGTAGGCTTACTTATGTTCCACCCAGATCTGGTGAATTATATTATATGAGAATTTTATTAACTATTCAGAAAGGTTGCATTGATCATGATACCATAAAGTTTGTAAACGGAAAAATTTATGAAACCTATCAAGAGGCTTGTTATGCTTTGGGACTATTAGTAGGTGATAAAGAGTTCATTGATGCAATCATTGAAGTTAGAAAACTTGCTTCTGGAAACCAATCGAGAAAATCATTTATCTCTTTGTTGGTGATGAACACCATGTCCAAGCCACATGTTGTTTGGAATTCTACTTGGAAGTTATTATCGGATGATATTTTATATTAAAAAAAAAAAGACAAGACTTGAACTTGCCAGGTATGTAGCTTTTTCTCTTATTCAAAATAATTTACAAAATTGCATGTTTATAACATTGATTTGTTTCTGTAGGTCTTCAAATTGATGAAATTGGATTTCATAATTTTTGTCTTCTAAAATTGGAAGATTTACTTATGTCAAATGGTAGGTCTTTAAAAGATTAAAGTTATCTATCACAACCTGAATATTCAGACACACTCCTTCTTTAAAATCAGTTTAATATTGATCAGTTGAATTATGATAAAGCACACATGATTAACTTACATGCATCACTCCTTCAATCATTGACTAATGATCAAATGCATGTGTATGAAGAGATTCTTACAATAGTATTTTCAAAACAAGGAGGATTTTTCTTTGTATATGGTTATGGTGGTACAGGAAAGACATTTCTTTGGAAAACTTTGTTAGTTGATATGAGGTCTAAATGAATGATTGTTCTTAATGTAACATCAAGTGGAATTGCTTCTTTGTTACTTCCTGGAGGAAAGACCGTTCATTTTACCTTTTGCATCCCATTATTAGTAAATGAACAATCAACTTGCAATGTTGTTCAAGGGAGTCTTCAAGCTAAGCTTTTGATGGAAACCAAGTTAATTATATGGGATGAGGCACCAATGATGAACAAATTGTGTTTTGAAGCATTTGATAAAACATTAAAAGATATTATAAAATGTCAAATGAAGAGAATCATGTAAAATTATTTGGTGGTAAAGTTGTTGTCTTAGGAAGTGATTTTTAGGCAAATTCTACCTGTTGTGAGAAAAGGTTCAAGATATGATGTTGTCAAATCATCAATAAATTCTTCAAAACTATGGAACAATTGCAAAGTTTTAAAGCTTTCTGAAAATATGAGATTAAATACTGCAAGAACATATGAGAATGCAAGGGATATAAAAAAAATTTCTAATTGGATATTGAACATAGGTGATGGAAATATGGATCTGAATGAAAATGGTGAAGGTCATATTGACATACCAATAAATCTTTTAATCGAGAATAATGACACACCATTACTTTCATTGGTTGATTTTGTTTATCCTAATTTTGTTCATAACATAAATCTCCTGGTTTCTTTCATGATGGAGCAATATTTTGTCCACCTATTGAATATGTTGAAGAGGTGAATGAATTTATTCTATCTTTAATACCTGGTGAAGAAAATAGTTACTTAAAATTCAGACACACCTTGCCAATCAGATGAAGACCAAGAAGTTCAAGGTGAATGGTTTACATTAGAGTTTCTAAATGACTTTAAATGTTCACGAATTCCAAATAATTGTCTTAGGTTAAAAGTTTTTGTCCTGTTATGCTTTTAAGAAACATTGATCAAGGTAATGGACTTTGTAATGGAACAAAATTTCAACTTAATGATATGGGAAAATGTGTTATTTCAGCTATTGTAATTACTGAAAAAACATTGGTGATAAAATATTTATACCAAGAATGGATTTAATTCTTTCAGATCTAAGATTTCTCTTCAAGTTTCAAAGAAGACAATTTCTTTTGTCATTATGTTTAGCAATAACAATAAACAAAAGTCAAGGACAATCATTGAATAAAGTAGGACTTTATCTTCCACATCTTGTGTTTGCACATGGTCAATTATATGAGATTGTGTCCAGATTAACAACAAAAGATGAATTAAAATTTCTAATTATGGATGAAGAAGGAAATGTCTGTACATCAATGAAGAATGTAGTATACCAAGAATTTTTGAAAATCTTTAAAAGAGTTCTTATAACATGTTCAATTTTTCATATCAAGTAGAAATATTTATTTAATATTAATATATTATTTCTTATATTTTTTATAGTAATTTTTTATACTATTTTTCATTTAAATCAAATACAGGTTTTGAAAAAAATACAACAATGTACAAGTTACACTCCATTAAATATAATTCCTCCCAGAAGATTTGAACCTGGAAAAGGCCCGTGGATAGGAATCCACCGCCAAGATGAGCCAGATCCCTTGTGGAAACATAGGCGATATGCTGAGATCCTAGAAGAGGAAGACCTCTTCTTCTCCAAACAAGAAAGGTGCAAAACCTCTGCCATTTCACCACCTGCTCCTGTAGTTCCTCCCATTTCATGCATGATGATCAACCTTCAGCCTATAAAGAAGAATTTCCTCCTTTAGAAAGGAACGATGATCTAGTGTCCAAAATGACTACCAAACCACATGTCGTTTGCCAAGAGATTGGACCAGATGGAAAGACCAAACCCTTAAGCCAGGCCGAGGAAGTACTAAATTGACAGACAGAGAATGTTATAGAATTCTATCTGGCAGAAAATTGACAAGAAAATAGACAAGATCTCCACTCATTTTGAGGAGACTGACGACAAGCTCCAGCACCTTAATTCTACTATGAGGAAGCACTACAAGCAACTCTCCTCAGAAATCTCTCAGCTAAAAGAATACTGGAAGAACACCGTCTTTGGAGAATTATCTCACGCCAAAGAAAGGGAGATCAGAAGGCTCAAAGCCCAGATTCAAGAGATGGATAATTACATTGAAGAAAAGATTAGGCAGCAGAAACCAGAGAAGGATCACTATACATCCTTGTTCTCTTCAACTCCAACCTATTCTTCTTTTCAAAATCCAACTTCTTACTTCCGACCAGCATCACAGACTACATGGTCCCTACCAACAACAACTGAATACAGACCTAGGCCCAAGCCAGTAGCGCCTAAGCCAAATAAAGGAAAGAAGGTTGCTCAACCTTCTTTAGAATCTTCTTTTGAAGAACAACCTTCTCCTAAGAGACAAACCCAGCAAGAACCATTTGATCCGATCTTTCAAGATTCTCAAGACCCATACTCTCAGATGACTATAGAAACCTATGACTCTACGATCCATACAGATACTCCTGTAACTTCAACTCCAGACACTCCTATAATGCTTGAAGACTCCTCTGAAGAATCAGAAACTGAAGTCCTTGCTTCTGAAGGGTCTGAAACTGAGATTCTTACTTCTAAAGAATCTGAAATAGAGGTTCCCAGCTATGAAGATCTTACCCAGATAAACTCTTCAGATCAGAAGTTAGACAGGAATCAATCTATGATCCTCCAGATGAAGAAGTTGCTCTAGACCCACAAGGACAAATGCTTCACCAAAGACAAATGGTGGACCCTGTATCACTATTGATGATATTCCTCCCAGCCAATAGAGAGCCAGATTGATCCAAATTTGGAGCATGGCTAGATACCAAGTTAGTCAACAATTCTGAATCTTATAAAGTTACTGAAGAATTCTGTTGTAGAATGACAGGAACTTTAAAGGGATGATATCATAATTTAGGTGTAGTCCGACAGAACCAGTTCCATGAACTGGGACAAATTTCAGCAGTACTTAGAGCTCTACATGAAGAATTCATAGGTGACAGATGAATAATAGACAAAAAGCTCAGGCAAGAATTTTTCGAGATGAGATGATGTTCAATCAAGATAAAAGATTTGGAGAAACACTACCAGGGGATGAGCAAGAGATTTTATCATCTCAATGGACTTAACGATCCTAGCTTGAAGAACACTTATGTCGCATCTCTTCCTACCGAGATACAACCAGAACTGAACAGGATGACCATCTATCCAGAAAGACTTCACCATGTTGACAATGGGTCAAATTCACCAAATGACTTTAGAAATTGTTGACAAACTATGCAGACAATATGAGTTCTTTTCTGACATCATAACTCATAAAAGCAAGTTCAACAAAGCCTATCAGAAACCTTATCTTGAGATCAAATGTAAGAAGTCATGTTCAGGCAATTGCAAGACAAAAAAGAAGAGAGGAAAACCACTTTTCCACAACAAAAAGAAGAAACAATTCAAATTCTTCAAGAAGAAGAAGTTCAGAGGGAAAACACAAGATCAATGGTGCTTTATCTGTAAGAAAAAGGGACACTTCTCCAAGAAATGTCCTCACAAAGCTGAAAGAGCCATCAAGCTTATCTCCACCCTCTAGCTTGATGAAAAATATGATGTAGAGTCTCTTTATTCTGAACAGAGTTCTGCCAATACAGAAATTATCTTTGCTCTTAACATCTCCTCTGATGAAACTTGATTAGAATATTCATATGAATTTGAAACTGACACTATTCCAGTATTCTCTTTTCAAGAAACCCAACCTATCAGTGTCTCTCCTCAACAATCATGCTTGGAAGTCCAGCTTCTTCTTTCTAGATATGACAAAGCTATCCAAGCCATAGCCTACCTCAACACAGGAGCCCAAAAATCCATGATGGATCCTGACATACTTCCAAAAGAATTATGGAAAAAAGAGGCTTCTTATTTTGTTGCAGCTGATGGAAAAATCTTTAAAACCAAACTAATCACTAAAGCTCTGATTGGAATCAGATTCTTCCCAGAATATACAGTCTGGAGTAAAATCATTGGGAGAAAACTTCCTAACAAGGATATTCTAATTGGCATGGATATCTTTTCCATGACTAACAAGATTCAAATTCATTCTACAAGAATCAAGTTCAAGAGAGAATTCAAGATTTTCACAAATGTACCGAGACTCTTCTCTCTTTTTGAAGCCCCTCCAGATTTTGAAGAAGTAAAGAGCAAGTTAACCTCTCTGTGTGCTAATAGCCATGAGGAATTTTCTCATCCTAAGCCTCTATGGAAAAATCTTGAGTTCTTCGTACAATTACCCTTCAAACTCAATGAAGACATCAGTCCGACGAAAGCCACCCATCCGGGAATGTCTCCATTAGATCTACAGTTAGCAAGATAAGAGTGTCAGGAACTGTTGAAACAAGGCCTGATCGAAATAAGGCATGATTGAACCAACCCAATCCAATTGGGTCTGTCAAGCCTTCTATGTAGAAAAGAGGTCCGAAAAAATCAGAGGGAAAAAGAGGTTAGTTATCGACTACAAACCTCTTAACTATTTTCTTAAGGATGACAAATTTCCAATACACAAAGTTTCATCCTTACCCACTATGATAAAAGAAGCCCATATCTTTTCCAAGTTTGACCTCAAATTTGAATTTTGGCAATTAGGCATTAACCCTATTGACCGATACAAAATTGTTTTCTGTATACCCAATGCCCAATACCAATGGAAAGTAATGCCCTTTGGGCTTAAGACAGCTCCATCATTGTTCCAAAAATCCATGACAAAAATTTTTGAGCCCATATTAGACAAATCGATTATATACATTGATGACATCTTAATGTTCTCACAAGACATGAACGCCCACAAACAGTTATTGGATCAATTTTTCAAAATAGCCCATCAACATGGGATTATGCTATCATAAAAGAAGATCCACTTGGCCCAAGAAGAAATCGACTTTTTGGGAATGCATTTTCGTCATGACACTTATCAACCTCAACCTCACATAGCAAAAGAACTTCTCAATTTTCTGAATGAAAACCTGACCATCAAGCAGATCCAACAATTTCTCGGAATAGTCAACTACATTAGGGAATTCATCCCTAACATCGCCAAGAATACAAGTTTCTTATCCAAACTTTTAAAGAAGAATCCACCTCCATGGGGACCAGAGCAGACCAGAGCCATTAAAGAATTTAAGAAGATAGCCTAGACTCCTCCAGCTTTAAAGATTCCAGACAATGGAAAGCGAATACTGCAAACTGATGTCATTGATGAATACTGGGGAGCAGTGCTCATTGAAGAAGACAATGGAAAAAGGTACTACTATGGCTATGCTAGTGGACAATTCAAAGAAGTCGAGAAACATTACCACACTACATTCAAAGAAGCCTTGGCCATCAAGAATGGAATAAAAAAGTTTGACTTCCACCTTAGAGGACATCATTTTGAGGTACAAATGGACAATTCTTCTTTCCCAAAGATCTTAGAATTCAAAAACAAGATGCTTCCTAGTCCTCATATTCTCAGGTTAATGGACTGGTTTTCCAAGTATGATTTTACGGTTAAACACAGTAAGGAAAACCTAAACACAGTCCCTGATTTCTTGTACAGACCCAAAAAGACTGTCCAATTAGTTGCTGACACCTATAGTTTTCCCCTAATCTTTATGGTCAAACCTCTCTCAAATCACTACTAGAAAAATGTCAAATAGTAACCGAAATCAGTGACCGAAAAATTTAGTTACTATCAGTGACCGAATCAGTAACCAAATTATTATTTTTTAGTCTAGTAATCGAAATAGTAACCGAATTTTCGGTCACAAAAAATCGGTTACTATTTCAGTCACTTTATTATTTAATTTATTTTTTTAATTAATCTATATTTAATTTATGTAATTATTTACTACAAAAATGGTTAATAGTGATCTGAAATTAGTGACTGATTTTTTTTATATTTAGTAACTGATTTAGTGACTAAAATTTTAGTCACTAAAAAAATAATTTTTAAATTGATAACTATTTTTCATTTATATAAATATTTTATTTAAAATATTTTAAATATAAATTTACTTAATGATTTAAAATAATTGATAACATTTTTAATAAAATTATAAATATTTAAAAAAATTGTTTACTAACTTATTAAATAATTTAGTAATATAATTATTTGATTTTATTTTTTAATTTAGCATGTGAATAAAAAATTAAAATTGATTATTAAATTAGTCACCGAATCGGTCATCGATTCGGTCACTGAATCGATCATCGATTCGGTCACCGAATCGATCATCGATTCGGTCACCGATTCAGTCCATCGAATCGGTCACGATCGATCATCGATCATCGATTCGGTCACTGATTCGATCATCGATCATCGATTCGGTCATCGAATCGGTCACTAAATCAATAATTAAATTAATTATTAATTTAGTCTCTTTATATATATATATATATATATATATATATATATGTATATATATATATATATATATATATTACTTGTATGTTAATAAAAATGTATTTCAATGTATTTATAAAAAATTAAAATTATTTTAATTACTTGAATTGATATTTTAAATTTATATTAATATCTTGAATAATTTAATAGTTGGATATATATATATATATATATATATATATATATATATCACTTTAATTTTTTTAATTAAAATTAATTTCATAAAAAAATTAATATTTGAAAATTAAAATGCAAAATATATATATATATATATATATATATATATATAAATTTATTTATTTTTTAAAGGTGATATATTCAATGTATGTTAAAAAAGTTCAAGCCAAACTGTTTTTATAGAAGATTTTCAAAACTGCTGGTTTAATTAATCTGTTAAAAGATTCTTTTAATCTGTTAAAAGTGCAGCTTTAATCTGTTAAAACTTCTTTTAATCCATTAATACGTTCTTGATTCTTTAACGATTTGTTTTAACTGATACGACAACGTTTATATCAATTAAAACACTTTACAAAAAATCTTCTAAGTTGATTTAATCGATTGTTCGCGATTCAATCGATTGAAATACTTGCAAAACTTTCTCCTAAAACTTTTCAAGTTATTTTAACTGATAAAAATAAGTTTTAATCGATTAAAACGCTTGTGTAGAACTGTTTTAATCGATTGAAACGAGATTTAATCGATTAAAATAGTTATGATCGGTCATAATTGCATTCTGACCGATCATAATGGAAACCATATAATAGCGGTTCAACTGTTAACCGCTATCTAAGTGAGCTTTTAAGAGCGGTTCCTGTGTAACCGCTATCTAAAGTGTATCTCGCTTGAGCGACAAGTTTCTCGCTCGAGCGAAACGCCCCTGCACAAAATTAGTACTCTCGATTGTATTTCGCTTGAGCGAGTCTAGTCTCGCTCGAGCGATAATTGATTCTGATCGATTATATTTTCTAAATGATCGATCACATTGATAATTTTTTCAAATAATTAATTATAATCGATTAGTTTTCTAAATTATTGATTAGAATTGATTAGTTTTTCAAATAATAGATTAGAATTGATTAATTTCTGAAATATATACTAAAAAATTATAATTAAAACTATAAATTAGTTAAGAATATTGACTATTGTAAAGATAAAGTAGAACATGGGAGGAGATGATGATGATAATATAATGATAGAACTTACAAAAATGTAGAATTGAGAAGTTTGAAACAAATAAAATTAAGAAAATAGATATTTAATTACACTTTTAATAAATTTAAGATAATACTAGTTTTGATTTTTTTTAATATTTTTTTTAATTATTTAAAACAGAGAAACTATAATTTTAGTTTCTAACTACTTGAATTTAAAGAATTAAATTTATTATTATTTAATCTTTTAATTTTAGTATTAAAATTTTAAATTATATTTTATTAAATTAAAATAATTACAATATATTTTTCTACTTTGAGAATGAACAATATAATTAAACTCAAAATTGACAATATTATAATACATTTTTGAACTGTTTTGGATTAAATTTTTTTTCCTAATTTTTGATAAAGTTAATTTTAATATTTAAAAGTATTTAACATTTTGAATTCTGAAAGGTTTTCTCTAATAGAAAATTTAAAAACATAATATAAAAAAAATAGTTAATATAAGTTTTCAAGTTATTTTAAGCTGATAAAAATAAGTTTTAATCGATTAAAACAGCTGCGTAGAAATTGTTTTAATCGATTGAAACTAGATTTTAATCGATTAAAATAGTTATGATCGGTCATAATTGCATTACGACCGATCATAATGGAAACCATATAATAGCGGTTCAACTGTTAACCGCTATCTAAGTGAGCTTTTAAGAGCGGTTCTCGTGTAATCGCTATCTAAAGCGTATCTCGCTTGAGCGACAAGTTTCTCGCTCGAGCGAAACGCTCCCTACACAAAATTGGTACTCTTTGGTTGTATTTCGCTTGAGCGAGTCTAGTCTCGCTCGAGCGATAATTGATTCTGATCGATTATATTTTCGAAATGATCGATCATATTTGATAATTTTTTCAAATAATTAATTATAATCGATTAGTTTTGTAAATTATTGATTAGAATTGATTAGTTTTGCAAATAATAGATTAGAATTGATTAATTTCTGAAATATATACTAAAAAATTATAATTAAAACTATAAATTAGTTAAGAATATTGACTATTGTAAAGATAAAGTAGAACATGGGAGGAGATGAGGATGATAATATAATGATAGAACTTACAAAAATGTAGAATTGAGAAGTTTGAAACAAATAAAATTAAGAAAATAGATATTTAATTACACTTTTAATTAATTTAAGATAATACTAGTTTTGATTTTTTTTAATATTTTTTTTATTATTTAAAACAGAGAAACTATAATTTTAGTTTCTAACTACTTGAATTTAAAGAATTAAATTTATTATTATTTAATCTTTTAATTTTAGTATTAAAATTTTAAATTATATTTTATTAAATTAAAATAATTACAATATATTTTTCTACTTTGAGAATGAACAATATAATTAAACTCAAAATTGACAATATTATAATACATTTTTGAACTGTTTTGGATTAAATTTTTTTCCTAATTTTTGATAAAGTTAATTTTAATATTTAAAAGTATTTAACATTTTGAATTCTGAAAAGGTTTTTTCTAATAGAAAATTTAAAAACATAATATAAAAAAAATAGTTAATATAAGTTTTCAAGTTATTTTAAGCTGATAAAAATAAGTTTTAATCGATTAAAACAGCTGTGCAGAAATTGTTTTAATCGATTGAAACTATATTTTAATCGATTAAAATAGTTATGATCGGTCATAATTGTATTCGACCGATCATAATGGAAACCATATAATAGCGGTTCAACGGTTAACCGCTATCTAAGTGAGCTTTTAAGAGCGGTTCCTGTGTAACCGCTATCTAAAGTGTATCTCGCTTGAGCGAAAAGTTTCTCGCTCGAGCGAAACGCTCCCTGCACAAAATTGGTACTCTCTGGTTGTATTTCGCTTGAGCGAGTCTAGTCTCGCTCGAGCGATAATTGATTCTGATCGATTATATTTTCGAAATGATCGATCATATTTGATAATTTTTTCAAATAATTAATTATAATCGATTAGTTTTCTAAATTATTGATTAGAATTGATTAGTTTTTCAAATAATAGATTAGAATTGATTAATTTCTGAAATATATACTAAAAAATTATAATTAAAACTATAAATTAGTTAAGAATATTGACTATTGTAAAGATAAAGTAGAACATGGGAGGAGATGAGGATGATATAATATAATGATAGAACTTACAAAAATGTAGAATTGAGAAGTTTAAAAAAAAATTAAGAAAATAGAGATTTAATTATACTTTTAATAAATTTAAGATAATACTAGTTTTTAAACCTTTTTCTAATATTTGTTTTTAAAAATATAATATCATTTTTAATATTTTATAGATTTTATATTTATATATTTATAAAAGTAATTGGATTAAATTTATTATCCTCTCATATATTATTATACATTTAGCGTAATTTTAGTTTATTTAAAAATTAGAATACAAATATATTATACCAATATACCATTATATTATTTTCATTGTATATAAATTACAAAATTAATAATTTGTATACTATACTATACTAACATATTATTTGTATACTATACTAATAGTATAATATTATTTGTATACAAAACTAATATCTTTATATATAAATATATAAATATGGAAAGATATAAATATATGTAAAAATATAAACATATAAATATATATAAATATGTAAAGATATAAACATATATCTTTAATATTTTGTAAATGTAAATATAATTTATATATATTTTTAAATCTTTTTCTAATATTTATTTTTAAAAATATAATATTATTTTTAAAATTTAATATTTTTTTCAAATATATAAATATATAAAGATATAAATGTATAAGGATATAAATAAATATATCAATATATCAATATATAAATATATAAAAATATAAAAATATAAAAATATAAAAATATAAATATATTAATATATAAATATATCAATATATAAATATATAAATATATATAAATATATATATATATATATATATATATATATATATATATATATATATATATATATATACAAATATATCAATATTATCCCCTCATATATTAATATACATTATTAGCATAATTTTAATTTAATTAAAAATTAGAATACAAATATACGATACTATACTAATATACCATTATTTGTAGATTTTATATATTAAAATATATAAATATATTTTTATTTATAGATTTTATATTTATATATTTATACGGATATACATTTATTTGTATATAAATATAATTTATTTGTAAGTTATTATTAAAAGATCCTAGTAGCTCGGTGGTTGGAGTTTCAGCCTCCAACTCTAAGGTACCGGGTTCGAATCCCGACAATGACAATAAACCACCTAATAATAAGTTAAACTTCTAAAAAATATCCTAAAGATAGGGGAAATAAATATAAATAAAAACTTAAATAAGCAAAATATAATATAATTAAGAGATAGGGAAAATAAATAATAGATATAATAAAAGTGTAAATAAATAAAAAGAATTAATTTTTCATTGATTTAGTGACCGATTCGATGACCGATTTGGTTATATATAATCGGTCACTGATTCGGTCACTGAATCGGTCACTGAAATCAGTGACCAAGGAAATAGTGACCGATTCCAGTTGGTCACTATTTCGGTCACTATTTTAATTAGTAACCGATTTTGCAGATTTAGTGACCGAATTTTCGGTCACTATTTGATGTTTTTCTTGTAGTGAATAAAGCCAAAACTATCAAAGTCTATCCACCCGGTCTAAAGCCAACCACACTAGCCGATATTCTCCATTATGCTAAAACTCACTATTTCTACTTTCTACACAAGATCATGAGATACAAGATAGTCTCATCTTCTTTGTTCAACCTTGATATTCCCTTTGGAGGAATCTTTGAACTATTCTATGAACCTGGTTGGGACCTCTGTGAACCCACATTATGGACCATATGGTGTGATACTATTCAATACTCCATTCCTATTACACTAAAGACCCAAACAACCTATCACATATTGATAAATCCCTATAAGGATGATTTCCATTTCTGGACTTTGCTTGAATGGTTTTCACCATTACCATGGTGGAGATAACAACTCAAGGAGATCCTTGACATCCAAATGCAGAAAGGATTCACGGAAAATACTCTCAAAGGTCGCACTTCCATCTTTATCATCCACCGTCCATATTTTCTAAACTCTGCAGGTCAACTATGGTCAAGAAATGAAGCATACTGTTGAGGAACCTTCGAGACTTATCCTCTTGATGAAAGTTACAGAAACCAACTGGCACAACATCTCTGTGAGATCAATCACTACCACTACAAGCCAATAGACCCCACCATCGCCAGTACATCACAAAGACCTTTTGATACATATCTATGGACAAGATCGTTCCAGAAGAAGAGGGATCTCAGACAATAAGATTGGAATAATCAAGGACTGAGATGAATGTTCCTGATGAAGCCTTCCAAAGAGTTGAAGATCTAGCGGATAATTTCAATGAAGAACTAATGGAAGAAATGATAATGCACAAGAAAATGTATCCCTACTGGGACCCACTTCATGGAAACATGACAAGGAATGAGGCCCAACAAATGAATTATTCTGGTTCCACCAGATCTGATTAAAGTAAAGACTTTAGTTAATGGTTATCATTATGACATGCTACTAAAACACGATTCTCTTATCTTTACACGTGTCTATTGCGATCTCCGCAAACGTGTTAAGGAAGATAAGTCCGGATCAACTTTACTTCTACTCCAAGGGATAAGCCATCAACTTTGATTCTAATCGAAGAGATATGCCATCATATCTTATCTTTTCGAAATCTTATCTTATCTTATTCATTTGTCTATATGTATGACTATGATAAAGTGTGAGTCATGCTATTTTGTCTTTTGTAAGGCCATTATGAGGTGTGGGCCGTAATTTTATTATTTTATTTTGGATTTCACCTTGTAACATAAGTTTTTGGTCCGAATTTTAATCTAACTTAGCATAGTTTTGGATTCCGCCTGTTTGATTTTACTATAAATAGAGGATGCTTGTAAAATTATAACTCTGAACACGATAGAGTGAAATCAATACAAGTTCTCTCCCTAAAATGTTATCTTTCTAAGTTTTCTCTTCTCTGAAAGCTTAAAGCTTATAGTTTTTAGTATTGTTCCTCACTTAGATGCAAGTATGCTCTATACTTGCCTCGAAAGAAGATCTTGTGTATCAGAAAGTTTCCGATCCCTAAACTGTTTTACCACAGAGTTCTCTTCTTAAGAAAAATATGAACTTGAGTGGGCTCTTAAGTCGAGGGATGGTGCCATTATGCCCGATGATGTTCATATAGTCTTGCCAAGAAGGGGTCTCGGGTAATAACACTAATTTCAAATAAAAAATACCAATTTTGACCACCCAACAAATATAATTTTTAAAAGCAATCTACTTTTAATATTATAATAATAATTTAAATTTATTTTTATTTCATTTTATCTTTTTATCATTATAAATTATTTTTATTTTATCTCATTTTTTTTATCATTGTTATATTCAATATATTAGAGTTGTTTTAGAAATTTTTTTATGCAATTGTGAATATATATATATATATATATATATATATATATATATATATATATATATATATATATATATATATATATATATGGTCTATCTCAAATGTACATGTTCATTACACTTTTTTCTAACAGCAATGGTATATTGACCAATTGTTTATTAAGTCTCTTCTAAAATTTATATATTCTTTTAGTCTTGGATCTTATATATAATTTTTTTATCTCAAATCCATTTAAACTAAGTCTCGTATACAAAAGAAGAAAAATAAGGACCGTGGATTTTATGAAAAAAAAATAATGGAATGTAGTTGATTAGTTGAAACAGTAAAAAGAAAGGTCGAAGGATTATAAATTTGAAGGAAAAAAAATATTGAGTTATTGAAATCATATAGTCGTAATAATGGAGAGAAAAATAATATTTTATTCGAGATAAACTACAAATGATTCATAGAGACGAAAATAAGATAATTTGTTTCATAATTAAAAATGAGAGATGTTTATTATTATTATTATTATTTTTAAACAGGATTGATATGAGGTTTTAGTGAAAGATACAGGGAAGAGAATGGGGTAATTTTAATTGATGAGGTGGCTTATGTTTTATTGAGTCTGTATTTGTCTAATTATAGAATAAATGGTTGAAATTATTAGAAGATGTAAATATAGAATAATATGGTGCGTAGTTGTAATAACTGTTTTACAGATCAAATGAAACAAGCGACAACGTTGACAATTTATGGAAAAGCAAACTACTGTATTGACTACTCAACGGTGGTCAAATTGTTCATTTTTATACTTGTTCTTACCTGTATCATCAGTTCATCAGCACGTATATATATGATACTTGCCTCTTTCAAACTCCCCTCATCAATTTGTTGAGTTCATTTTTGTTATCAATATACATACTCATATTGATCTCATCATTCTTGATCAACTAGTTGGAAAATGAATTTCTACGCAAATGAAACGGCGTTCCTCTCAGTGACGGAAGTGGATGAAAGGAGTCGAAGGTACCAGGTATGCTATGCTGCGCCACCCCATATTGTTTCAGATGGGTTATGGCGCAGCAAACCAAATACAAGGTCTCCAATGAAATCTTTTCTCCCCTTGTTTGAGTTACAAGTCCTTCTAATATTCGTCGTCACCCAAATCTGCCGTCTCCTCCTCCTGCCCTTGAAACTCCCACTCTTCATTTCACAGATGATGGTGCGTGTGTTTATGTTTAAACAAAGTTTTGCTTTTTCTGTAACGTCCATACAATAATTCATCCATTTGTTTGTATACACGCAGGCTGGGCTAATTCTGCAAGCTCTTTTTGCGGTGGAACCACTGGGCACATACATGAGGATGCTGTTTCCGTATGGAACTCATGACACGATCACAACAATATCATCCATTGGTTTTGTCCTTTTCATTTTCATAAACGGTGTGCAAATGGATTTCAGCTTGATAACAAGGATGGGAAAGAGGGCATGGAGCATTGCCATTGTGGGATTGGTAGTACCCATACTTATCGGTTTTGTCGTAGTCTTATTCCAATTTCGACTGGGTCATGTCGTCCGTAACTTCGACCATTTCGTTGTTGCATTGGTCTCCCACACTGTTATTTCATTTGCCGTCGTTGCTTCCCTGCTCAATGATCTTCAAATCCAAAACTCTGAACTAGGCAAGTTGGCATTGTCTTCCGCATTGGTGAGTGACGTACTGTGCACAATCGTTACCACCACCGGTACTGCTTTTATGTCTACTGGGGAATCTAATAGCAATGAGGGTTTTAAAAACGTCTTGTGTTTGTTTGCAATGGGCATCTTTGTTCCTTTAGTTTGTCGCCCACTCATGTTTTGGATCATCAAACATACTCCAGAAGGAAGACCTGTGAAAGATGGTTACGTTTACGTTATCATAGTACTGCTCTTCATGCTAGGTTGGCTTTCGGTTAGCATAAACCAAGAATTCGTGCTTGGAGCTTTCATTCTGGGACTGGCTGTGCCAGAGGGACCTCCACTAGGATCTGCATTGGTCAAGAAACTTAATTTCTTTGGTACCACCTTCCTATTGCCAATCTTCATCACTACCTGCATGTTGAAAGCAGATTTCTCCATGACTTATTCATCCACATCAGTTTTGACTATCTCTCTCATCGTCATCCTCACCCACTTGGTTAAAATTATATCCTGCCTTATACCCGCACTCTATTCCAACTTGCCCTTCGGTGATGCTCTCTCTCTCTCCCTCATTTTGAACGCCAAAGGCGTTGTGGAAATCGGCCTCTACTGCTTCTTATACGACCTAAAGGTACTCCACTGATTGCACCCTTCCTATATTATATTATATTATATTATATTATATTATATTATATTATATATTATCTGTCTATGCCTAATTCAAAATTGGTAATATAAAAACTTGCAGATAATCGATGGGATATCATATGGAATAATGATTCTGAGCATAATTGTGGTAGCAGGCATTGTGCAATGGTCTGTGAGGTTTCTGTACGACCCTTCAAGAAAATACGCTGGGTACCAAAAAAGGAACATGACGAGTTTAAGACCTTGGTCTGAGCTGAGGATGCTGGTGTGCATTCATAAACCAAGCCACATATCGTCGATGATAGATGTGGTTGACCTGTTTTGTCCAACGGTAGAAAGCCCAATAGTTGTGGATGTATTGCATCTAATAGAGCTGGTGGGACGAGCCTTGCCAATTTTCATTCCCCACCGTCTTAAGAGGCAAGCTTCAGGGATTCAGCACAAGTCATACTCAGACGATGTCGTTCTTGCTTTCGACATTTACGAGCACGACAACCCACAGGCGGTGTCGGCATACCCTTGCACCGCAATCGCTCCACCCAACCTCATGTACGAAGACGTGTGCAACCTTGCCTTTGACAGGGTGGCGTCAATAATAATTCTTCCATTTCATCGAAGATGGTCCATTGATGGGGAAGTTGAATATGACGACAGGAGCAGAAGGGCACTGAACTGTAGGGTCCTAGAAAGAGCGCCGTGCTCGGTGGGAATCCTGGTGACACGACCTTCGCATAAAATAAGAGAGGCGTCGTCAACACGAGTGGGGGTGATTTATTTGGGTGGACAGGATGATGAGGAGGCGCTGTGCATAGCAAAGAGAGCAATTATGAAGGAGGAAATGAGCCTTGTGGTGTATCACGTGGTGTACAAGGCGGAGAAGGGGTGGGATGGAACGGAGGAGCTGGAAGAAATAAAGCATAGGCATGCACGGAACATAACGTATCAACAAATAATAGCAACCGAAGGGTCTCAGATGGCTGCGTTTCTGAGTGAGATTGCGAAGGAGAATGACTTCTTCATCGTTGGTAGGAGGTATGGCATCGACTCCCCTCAGACCGAAGGCCTTACAGAGTGGAGTGAGTTCCCAGAGTTAGGTGCCATCGCTGATTTTCTCGCTTCTCCAGATTTGGATACCCGTGCTTCTGTTCTCGTCGTGCAGCAACAGTTCGCACCCAAGTCACGTAAAGGCTGGTTATTTTAGCTTCTTCTCTTCTTCTCTCCTTTTTCTTTCTTCCCCTCATTCAATCATCGTCACCTTATGTACTCAAACTTCTTAATTTCTCTCCATCGCTATGACTTGAGGAGAATAAAGTCTAATTCATTCTGTGACTAGGTTTCTTCATTTTAAAATGAAATTAATTAATTAATTATTTGTTTCATCACTTTGTCCTTGAATTTACTAATAAATAAAAAAAAAATCAATTGTAAATTAGAATATTTTATTGAGATCTTTTTAACCATGGTAATTTGAATGAATAGCATAAAAAAATAATAAAGTGAGAAATGAAATGAAATATTTAAAGATGACAAGGGGGAAACGAGAAATTTGAAATTTGACAGCGATTGTTTGTGTAAGCGACGGAAGAGAGTGGGAGTGAGAGAGAGAGATGGTTAGAGAAGAATCTACGGAGCTCCGCAGGTATTCGTTCGTTCGTCCGTCGTTCTCTTAGGGTCTTCTGCTTCTAATTACTACTCTCCGTCACCCTTGTTGTGTGTTTCTTTCAGTCGAATCGCGCAGATTCAGAAGCTTTGCAATGTTGAGCACGAATTCAACCCTTTGGAATTGGATACCCCCAATCACTGTGCTCTTCATCTTCAGGTTAGATTAGGTTATCCATTCTTGTTTTTCTTCCAATTCATTGCTATTCCCAATTCCCCATCGCTTCCTATTCATTCGCTTTCAAATTTCAATCCTGCAGAACACACTGCAACAGATTGTATCCGACTTCCCTTCTTTCGAAATTCAAGGTTTCTTTTCGGTTACTCCCTTCTCTCTGTTCATTTCATCTTATTTTGTGTGGAAATTGAATCTTAACTATTGTTCCACTCCAGATGCTTACATACACCATTTGCAAGAGGAGTTTGACAACGTCCACCTTCAAACCGTCCAAGTAGCTAACCAGATTGACCTTCTTGCAAGAATATACAACGATGGTCTCTCTCTCTCATACACACACACACACACACACATATATCATGAATCATTCCACATTTTACTTCTTATTCCCCTTTCTCCAGATTCTATTATCTTGGAGGCCAAACTTGAAGAACTGGAGTTTTCTTTACATTGTATTCCACCAAAGGTAGGTTGCTACTTCCTACGGGGGGGGGTCACGTAGTTATCATATTTTGATATTAGCTTGTAATAATTACAGGATCAGAAGAACACATCTGACGCTAATGAAGACATTGATTCCTCAAAGCTGGCAGATGTTTGTGCAAATATAGCCGCTGAAAATCTAGACAACAATTTAGAGGTGTTATTGACACTGACAATCCATGCTATTTCTATTTATTTCCTTCTAGGGAATTGAATTAGTTTCAAAGACGTGCAGATTATATGACGTTTATAAAGAGTATTTTCTTTTGTCCATATGTTGCAGCAATTTGAACTTGATAATAAGATTGATGAAATGAAGTTGATTGTAAAGTCTCTGCAGAATCTTCAGTTTACAGTCAAGTGGTGAGTTCAACTTTCACTTACACTTCAAATGTTATTTTGTAATTCTGTGTTACGCCTTGCTCATCTTGTACCCTTTTTAGGTTTGAAGTTGTCGAGCAGATTGAGGATGCATTAACGGGTCTAAAAGTGCTTGCATTTGATGAGAATTGCATTAGGTTGTCATTGCAGACTTATATGCCAACATTTGAGGGCATTTCCTACCAACTGCGAGTTGAAGAAGATACTATTGATGCATCTGAGCTGAATCATGAGTTATTAATTGAAGTTTTTGAGGGAACTATGAAGTTAAAGAATGTCCAGGCATCAGGATAGATCATTATCTCTCTTCATTAGTACTGTTGCTTTATACTTTTAATGTGATCCTGGCAGAACACAACAACATATTTACTTTTTTCTTTCCTAATCTCCTTTAAGTTTGTATTGTAGGATGTTTTGATATGATTCCCTTTGCTTATGCTTCAAGAGCAGCATATGATAAAATAAACTTTTTAATTTAATTTGTCGTTTTTATCTTTAGATGATTTATTGATTTTTTTGGAATTGTTATTTAGGTTTTCCCAAATGATGTATACCTGAGCGACATTGTTGTTTATGCAAAATCTATCAGGTTTGCCATGTCCTCATTTTTTTCTTAATCATGGGTCCCAGATTCCTTGTGGCCACAACTCATGCCTTGACATTCATTTACCATGCAGCAAGTCCTCGTTGCAGTGGTTTATACAGAAAGTGCAAGATAGAATTATACTAAGCACACTTAGGAATCTTGTAATAAAGGATGCTAATAAATCAAGGTGAGACTGTTTGGCTTTGATGTTCTTAAATTTGGGTCAACATTTAGTGTTCACTTTATATATTTTGTGTCAATGCAGATATTCGCTTGAATACTTGGACAAAGATGAGACTATTGTGGCTCATATGGCTGGAGGAACTGATGCATACATAAAGCTGTCACATGGTTGGCCTATATTTGGTTCTCCGTTGAAGCTGATATGTATAAAGGGATCAGATGATTTGAAGAGAACATCTCTAAGTTTTCATTGCAAAGTTGAGGTGAGGGAATTTCAGTCTGTATTAGCCATCAAATTTATTCTTCATTCTTTCTTGTGGTTTATGGATATTTACAAAAGATGGCAATGTGGTATCTTTACGCTAAAAATGTTCGTTCTTAATTGTTTGCTGAACATATAGCCTAGATGTATTTTTAATCTCTTTTGACAACTAGAAATTAATCCAGTGGTTTAGCCAATGTTAGTCTAAATGCAGTAATTGTCTCCTAAAGTGTCTATATAAATGCAGTTTTGGGACCAGGGTTGTGATGGAGGTTATCAAATTTTGAAGGGGTTCAAGCATAACTTAAATATAACCCACCTACATTTAAATGCACTTCCTCAAACTACGTGAACGTTCGATGTAAATTTGGAGAAAGGAAATAACATAAGTTTATGCTGAAACAGTAAATCCTTCCATCTTTGTATCATTTTACTATCTTATTCTGATAAACTGAACTGAATGATCTTGTGTGATCGTTAGTTGACCTCTCAGTAGGATAAGATTTTGTTATCATTGTTGTATCCCTTTTAACCACACCATATATTGGTGGATTTATACTTGACATGTTAACCATGTATAGATCTTATTTGGATAACTTTCTCCCTGTGGAAGAAAATAAAAAGTCAAATGAATCAAACTTCATTCATAAGTTAAAATCAACTAATACATTAAACCTTTAGAGAAGGTAGATAAGACGTTTCCATAAAGTTGAAGTGTAAAAGTTAATTTCAACATTTTGAAAAAACTTAATTCACTTAACCCTTTTAATTTTTTCTTCTATAAGCACTTTGGATAAATTTATTCAAACTGGGTCGTAATAATTTTATACTTGTGCCAATATTACATATATTTAAGACATTAGGTGTCTGCACTATTCAAACTGGGGTAGAGAATTAAGGATAATTAAAAGGTTCAATGTTGGGCTTGTGATATAATGTAAGGATTTCTCAGAAATTATAAAATTGTTGGTGGCTACTACTAATATTTGATGTTGTGCTAAACTGTAAAATAAATTAAATTGATGGAAGTACGAGCCTTGTTTGTCATGTGAAAATAGGAACCATAAAAATTACCAAGGTAGTCAGTCCGTTCTTGCAGAGAGTTCCATGGATGTTTCCTTTAATAAAATAAGAGACCCCAAACAGGTCGTAGTCTCCTTCATACAATTACATGTGCTGCAATCATGTCTCGTTCATTTGGAGATAACTGCAATTTAATGATGCCTTGTTGAATATTACAGAGCGCAAATTTTTTATCTCAACAATGTTCAAAAAATATGATAAATCAGTGCTTACAAAAATGGATAAGACAGCTATCAACTAGAATCAGATTGCTCCCATAGTTTATAAAATGTTGCTTGAATCCTCAAATCAGTGGCAACTTTTCATCTGTACATCGACTTGGGGCTTAGTATTTTCCTCTTATTGAAATTATGCAGAAAAAATAACAGCCTACTTGATAAACATAACCTAAGGACGAAATGCCAAAAAACTAAAAACTAAAAATAAAAAATAAAAAACACTACATGCAAAGCACATAAAATCCTAACATAGCATAAAAAAATTATGGGTCCTAAAATCTATTAACTGTATGCTAATGTAGTTTCGTGTCAGTCTGATGATCAACATTTTAGCGGTTTGGCACCTAAGATATTTCTCCTCATCCCATGTCTTTATTGTGCATTCAAGTGTTATTCTGATCATGACCTGATTTTTGTGCTGATTTGGCTTTGGGCTATCGATTTTTCAGAAGTTGGCCAATTCTTTAGATACTCGTATTCGGCAAAATATATCAAGCTTCGTCGATGCTGTTGAAAAAGTAATTATAGAACAGTTGCAGCTTGATCTTCGGGTCGGTGATGATAGTTCAGGCTAAGGATATCAGCAGTATATCATCTATCATATTAAGTGTAGATACCTCTAGAATTAGAACCATTATATGAGGTTGAAATATTGCGTGACGTGCTGAAACTCGTTTGCTACGTAATGAAGCAAATGTTATAATGTCTTGTAAAGATTAAAGTTTATTCTACAATTTAGACATGAAACTGTCATGCCAAATATGCATGTGACATTTGAATTGTCTGAAACAGCTAATGTATTAGATATTGTACTGGAATTAAATTTAAAAGTTTTCCTCTAGATTGTAATAAGCACGGAGAAATTAATGTCTTTAAAGTGACATAATATGTCAACCATTTGTTTTATTGTTTTAGTCAAATTGATTTTTAAATAATTGTCTTGTCTTGGGTAAAGATACTGTAAAACTGGATTGAAATGCTTCTTGGTGTCACGCAATTTTACCTGACAAAGTAGGAAAAAAATGGTTCTTTCATAGGTATGCCTGAGGAAAATTATTTGTTCTTTCAATTGAGAAGATAAATTTTAGTATCCATGGACTTTTGTTTGGATCGGCCGAAATACTGTTTAATAGAAATGAAAGATAATTTGCGAATAATTTTTTTGTTTGTATCAACTAATTTATGTTGATTTGCAAAGGAAAGTTAAAAACTTTCTTCTCATACATAATATAAAAAGTGTTGAAAGTCTTTAATATTTTGTTATTTTTTATTTTTAAATTCGTACACTGAGAACTATTTTATGTAACTGAGAACCATTTTATATTTCTTTATAATAATAATAATAATATTAATAATTATTTTAATAATAATCATATTAATAATTAAAATATTTTAAATTATATTAACAATAATACTTTTTATTTAACGATAATTTAATTATTTTTAAATATTTTTATTAAAATATTTTTTTATCATTCACATCAATAAAAATCGTTCGTAAAACTTTTTTCTCATTTTTTTCTATACATTTTATTATTCTTTCTTAATAGAAAGAACCTATCTTCCCCTTTATTTCCACTCAAATCTATCAATCATTTTCCATATCCATTTTCTTATTTAAACAAGTCTTAAACGAACAGGTCCAAAACCGAAAACGCAGTTGGGAGGTGAGATGTGAATGTTTCATTCCATTCCATTCCAATGCCAACCTCCGCATGAGTACATGTACATGGACCCAACACTTTTATGTTGATTACTATCAACCAAACAATCACTAACTTAATTCGATGCTCAACATATTCTACCTTTCGCATTAAAATAACTTCACTAATTATCATGTTTCATGAGCTAAAATTTTATAAGTTTTTTAGTACTTCATTTTTAAAATAACTATTTTTAAAATTATATTTCCCATAACTTTTAATTGATTTATATTTATAATATAAATTATATGCAAACAAAATTTTCACCCCAAAATATAAATTTTTTTATACCTAAGAAGTTGCGTATATTCTTCCCAAAGAGTGTGATTCATAATTTGCGCCATAGGCTCTTGATGTAATCAACAGCTAAACAAACTACACTTATATTAGCATAACGATTTAAAGAGAACGCAATGAAAAAAAAAAGTTCCATGTCTTTTTCTAATAATTGAAAACAACGTTATTAAAAATCATGTGGATTTAATACTCCACTCTAAGAATTCATTAGTAAGGAGAAAATGGACGTATGTTTTCAAGATAGTACAACCAATGGACTTTTAATTTGAAGGTCATGCTTGACTAAACTATTTGCAGGCATGATACTCTCTTTATTACCAACCAAAAGCACATTTACAAAGAATGCTACCTCTTTCTTCGAATACAACATAAGACGCCAAATTGGGATTGAATTACATCACAACTAAAACATCAGCAACTTCATAATTACAAAATGAAGGTTTGATGATCGTAATTAAAACAAGGGTTGTTTCATTTATTGCCTCTCGTCCGTCGTTTTACACTACGCATTGCAACCGTCATTTGTGCGAATTCATGTATTTATTTACATGGCATCATTATTGTAATCAATTTCAAATACTTTGACTGCGTCCTTCTCCTTCACCTTACACATTTTTTCTTTATTTTTTTTTAAAACAAGCTGTGATAATACTACTATCTTTCATGTTTAACTTACCTGTGGGTTTATGGAAACATAACTTCCATATTTTCATGGCACTTCTTGCGCATCGATTCTTTTTAATTGATGTGAAATTACAAGGTTGTTAAGAACCAAATGGTGTAGCTGTTAGCTTGTGGGGATAGTACATCTATGTGTGTGTGAAAGAGAAGTGTTGTTGTTTGGGAGACAAAAGACTCAAATTTGGTCGGTTTGAGGTGTCTTGGTATTATCAGGATGATTTAGTAGATCTGGACTTGAATAAATGGTGGCTTCCGAGGGTTTACTTCCCATATCCTTAGTTCTGTGGAGGAGGAAGGTCCCTGATAAAATTGTCACAAACCCACACATCTCTGTAGCAATCTGCGATGCATCCTGCTTCGCCCATTCCTGCACCACACATACATAATATGCATCCACTCATAACTCTTTTATTTTATATTTTCATTACTGCAATCCATTTCTCAATAAAATACTAATGTTTTAAGACTGCCTAGTGCAAAAGTGGATATATGCAATGTGATGAACGAGACAGTTTTTAATGAATGAAGCATCGCCATGCATACCCTGTTAAATTAAATTAGGAAATGTATCCTATCATGAAAGCTGATAACAAGTCACCTTAAACATGATAACGCTGGCGATTATTGTAAATGATGTGAACATGACGTAGTAAACTGGTGATACCACAGCAGTGTTAAAGGTGTCCAAAGCCTGCAAACACGTTCCAAATCAAGTAAATTACATTCAAACTGGTAAGGTGTCTTCAACTGCTGATATCTTAACATATTTATCTCACTTAATTCATAGCCAATTAAGAGAGGCGAAGTAATGTTATTGTAAGTGCGCAATTAATAGCATAAAAGTAATTCCATCCTTAAGTGAAAACGGAAAGGTGGGAATCAGTCTAATGCGTATTAACAATAACTACGTAAATTAATTTAAAGATTCCATATCGTACATACAAGATCATCACCTATGCATTTGTCTCATCATAGAAGCATTAAAAGAATGAAACCACGATCACTTAAAATCTCATGAGGTTTAATGGTGGACAAATCATACAAGTTAATATTTGTGGACAAATCTCTCGAGATTCGAATTCTTCTTTATTTTACTTATTTTATTTGTAAATATTTGTTTCAATAAATTAATGTAAAGTTCTTTCATTTTTTATTTAGATAGGGTAAGTTAATTTCCAATATAGGTAAGAAAATACTAACATGAATATTAGATAATTTTAAATATTGAATAACTAAATTATTATATAATATTTAATGATTAAAAATATAAAAATTGACATTCTTTATATCAATATTAATTGAAAGAAGAAAAATAGAGAAGGAAGAAGTGGGAGAAAAAGAGAGAGAATAAAGAGAAGGAGAGAGAAAAGAATAAAAGAAGAGAAATAAAGTATGAACTTTTTCAAAAAAATTTAGTAAAACTTAAAATTCTACAGTTTTTTTTTTTAATTTTCGTCCAACAATGTGTTTCATTATAAAATATTTTAATTTTTTTAAAATTACCCTGTTAAACTTCTCACCCAAAACAATCTACAAAAAAATATAATAAGTTATATAAACTACTATAAATAAAAAAGCATAAAAAGTACAAAAAAAAGCACATCGGGTGGAATATTACTTTTTAAAACCTTAAAAGTAATACAAAATTAAGATGTAATTAATTTCTTAATTTGGTGTTGTCTTTTTATTAAAATTAAAATTTTATTTGTATAAAATTTATATTGAACGAACAAAAGTTATTAAATTTTAAACTCAGAATAATATCAAAAGTTTATAAAAAATATTAAAAGAAATGATGACACGATACAAGTATGTTTGGATATATTTATTTAATGTATAAATTAGATGAAAAAATAAATAAGTGGATTTATTATTATTTTATAAAATGATTCAACATGGACCAGTTCAAAATTAATTTGATTCAAGTAATAATTTTTTTTATTGATCTGACATCTATCACAAATCTTTTAGATCGGAACTTAAGCCTAATAAATTTTAGACATAATGAGAAAAAAATATAAATACCTTGTTCAAGTAGTTAATCTGCGTAAGGCAACATCCTACTACAACCACTGTAAATAGCCAGGTCTCAAAGTAAATAAACTGATTCAAGCCTTCAAATGTAAGCTTCAAAGCAATTCCAACTGCTTTCACACCCATAACCTATATGTATATATATATATATATATATATATATATATATATATAGCATGCATGCAAATATTTAAAACTAATTAAACAAGGATGGAGCCAACAAGTTTACGGTATAAGCATTGAGCAGCAGAGTGATATACCGTAATGGAACCGGTGAGAGAACATATTCCAATATATACCAACATATGACTCTGCCCATGGGTTCGCACAAATCGGAAAATAAGGACGAAAACTACTACCGCAACAATGCAAATGTACACGAGAAAACCTGTGTCGCAGCAAATGAAGATTAATCAATTGAAAAGCACATAGATATATATGAATGGCATGGCATTGCCTTAATTACCTGGTTCTGTAGCAAGGTGCCACACTTCCTTCACAGAATGAATGTCTTTCTCCTTTGGTGCATGCAAAACAATAGTCGTAGATCCCACCACACACAGGGCACACCCAAGCACGCCAAAAATGTGCAGTCTCTCTTTCAATATGAAGTGAGCTAGCACTGAACTGCATAACATATATACTTATGTATATAGAATCCATCTAGCTTTCTTGCATGAACAAGGCTATATTTATCTATGTAGCTTACCTGAAAATGATGCTTAGAGCTCCCAAAGGAGTTACAAGGATTGCTGGAGCGAAAGCGTAAGCGGCGAAATTGGCTATTTCCCCAGCGATCACTACAGATTGGGTGATTGATTGATTGATTGATTTCAGAATATTTACATTGGAAGAAATTTTCTGAATATGAGTATGTATAGTGTGAAAGGCAAAGAGAGATAATTGATTGATTGCTTAATTAGGTTTGAATGCAACAGAGTTGATTGGGTGTAATAAATGTATGAATTAAACGTCAATAGGTAAAACGGGAGAAATGAAAAGAAAGACTGACTTGAAATCATTCCGAACCACCAAAAGGGTTCGTAGAGATAGGAATGGCCTCCCGTGGCTGATGAAACGAAAAGAAAGAAACGACAAGTATGATTAGATTTGAATATATAAGAAACGAAGACGATACGAAAGGGGAAGAAGATGAACCTGCTCTTTTGCCGTTGTTGGCAGCCTTTTTAAGACCCATTTTTTTAACTATAAAGCTTGAACCAATGAAGACGCTGGAAGAGACAGCCAATATAAGGCCAACCACGTTATCTTGTGTTTTCCCCATTCTTAATTGTTAATTCCCGATGAAGCTTGCAGCAGGGCCAAGACGTGTCCAATCCAGAATATGCCTTTTCCTGCATTGCGGTGTGTGAATAGATTGAGGAGGAAGAGATTGGGGAAGAAGAGATCGAAGAGGAAGAAGAGATCCATGACTTACCTTGTATCTTGGCAACCTGCAACAAGTATGGTGGCTACAGCCCCATCAGGATGAATCACAAAATTGATTTAGAATGAGATTACGAGGATGGATGATGCTCTCTCGGAAGAGAGGGGCATTCAAACGCAATAGGTAACGCTAAATTCGTTACCTATGCGCGCATGCATGCCAGAGCCAAAACCAGAAACACAACCCCCTATTTATTTCCTTTCATTCCATTCCTAACCATTCGATTCTTCTTTTCATTCATTTACAAACAACCCCTCAAATCACTACATATTCATTACTTCTACCTTCTTTTTTTCATTTATCGTCCTCTCCTCGGTGCTCCTTTCCAGTTACACGCATCAAATTACTTTTGCCTACGCTCTTCAAATTCTTCTAAATTTATCTAACATTCAATTTCTCCTAAATTTTATAAATTATTTTATAGCATTCAATTTTATCTTAATTATGATCAAAATTACTTACAATATTAATAAGATATATTTTTATTCTTTTCTAATCATTTTTATCTCTCTTAAAACCTTGACACTAATAAAATATTTAATACCATATATAAGATATATTTATATTAAAATATTATATTATTTAAAAAATAATATAAATATACCATCGAAATAAATAATTTACACGGTTTTGTAATGAAAATCCAATTTTTACCTCCATTTCAAATAAACAAAAAAATATTACTTTAATCAAAAGAAAAGACATAATTATGTACATTATCTATTTTGAAAATAATTTTTTTTAAATAATATAAATATACTCAATTAAATTTATTTATATTTTTTTTAAATAGGTTTATTTTCTAATTAATACTTCAATAAAAATCAATTATTTAATAAATAATATATTTAACAAAATAACAAAAATCTTATTTTTTTAAATAAAAAAAAAGCATAATACATGGATTAGATAACACGAGTTTAATATAAATAATTTGTAACTCATGCTACCAATTACGTTTTATAAAAATAAAAATTATATAACTAAGACGTACTACATATTTTAGTATTGATGGTCAACACTGCAATTTTAAGCACAATTTCATCGTGACAATGACAACTTGTCACACCATGCATGATTAACTCATTTAGATAAAATTAAAATTTTTTTACCCCTTTAATAAAATCAACATTTTTTTATCCTACTTAGTAAAATACTAAACTTTAACCCTAATAAAGTATCTCATTTAATTTTAGATCAACAAGACAATATCATCTTGTGAATAAATTTTATGTTGATTATTCAACTAATAACTAATACATTATCTGAATGAGTTCCATCTAAAATACAAGTAATTCTGAATTTAAAAACAAATGTAGGACTGAGAGCAATTTGTCTCACTTTATATCCACTGATATTCCAAAAATCAATTATGCCAAAGAAATATTCTTATAACTTCCACTCCACAAGCAACACACTCGCATATTCGTAAAATCTATAGAAGCCAAATATCAATTTTGAATATCTCTACTATTTTCATTACATCATGAGACTTAATCAAGATTCATCAGTATTTTTAGTTTGATACAAGAAGATACATGAGGAGTTAAAATATTATTTGCAATTATTTTTCTTGCTAGAGATTGAGTAGTGATATTTTGACAATCAGAAACCATACAACTCTTCAAACAATTCACTTTTATTAATATAATAATTTATAGACTGATTTAATAAAAATAAAAATAAAATAAAACTATTATTATAATATTAAAACATAATTGTTTATATGAGTTGTATGGATTTAGGTTGTAAAAGTATCATTTTCCTTTGAGATTTTTGTCGAATATAATTTTAAACATAAAGATACGTTTCAATAATCTTGTGAAAAAATCACATTATCTCATCATTCCTATACCCAACAAAGGACTGTGAACATCTACTATTGGTTTTTATCAAATAAAATGTATGCGAACTTATGATTTATTTGATTGAGGAATCCCAAAGTCACAATTTGACCATTTGTCGCTCTATGTACACGCATTTTAATTGTCTTTCAAAAGTATCTATAAAAATTCGTCTTCCATAAACATAATCTGTTGCTCGTCCTTGTTTTTCCACAGCAAACTACGTGTTAACAAGGTGATCCCGATCTAATCGGATAGTAGAAGACCATAACAGCAACGAGTTTATTGAAGGATTAGTTTGCAAAACTATCAGTTGCGCCACCACAAATTTTACTACAAACGGTAATAGTTACATTCTTGTTAAGCACTTGAGGCTTGCCATGCAACAACATCAAACATAATCATCCTTGCGAATTGTGACTTCTTTTTTTCCTATATTTTCAAAATGCCTGCAGGCAGGACAGAGTCGAGTTTCTGGCAGCATAGTGTTTGGAAGAGGTTGGATAGTGTCAACTTGCTAACTTTTCAATTAAGTTAAATTGATGTGACCAAATTAATCTCTGTTCTGCCTTGCCTTTCATGTTAGCACATGACAATCTGGAATGGTCTCATACATTCTGATTGAGCGGGACTGTCGGTTCAGGAACTGAATCTTGGTTACCTTCACTGTCAGAGGGTTGAGATTCATGTTTTGCGGCAGCCTGCAACACCCGGTTCTGAACATCTAGTGATGAAGGTGATGTAGGTAATCCTAAGCCATTTGATTCCAACTTTCCAGCAGCCCATGAAAATGCTTGAGCTCCTAGTCTAAGAGGAGAAAGCAACAACCTTCGAAGGAGAAAATAACACAATGTGATTAAATTTCATAACAGATGAAAAAGTACAAATGCAAAGGGATACAGAAACTGGTATTTTTATTAGGGGCTATTTCTAATAAAAAACATATTGATCTACACAGAAGATCGATTATTCGTTAAATTTTTAATTTCTATTCTTCTGGCAGAGGATTTATATTCTGGGTGTCATAACTGCAGACTGAAAACTCTTTTCCCTATACAGAAGTTGAACTAAGGGCAATTGGAACAAGCACTGAGTTCGTATAGAATTTAACCGTCTTAATGTATTATTCATATTTAAGCACAAGTCACGTTTAATATCATTTAACAGGGCACAATAAAAATGTCTATAAAATAATACACTGCTCCAATAAAATTTTCTAGTTATTTTTAAGTTAACCTATTTACCATTCTCAGACCAAATATAAAAGAAGCATTATGCCTGAAGAGTTGGTTTAGCTGCATGAATTCCAAAATGAAAAGTGCTGTTGCATTTGTGTCATACACTCTATGTTCATGTATATCTGTCTAGCTTTGGCAAAATATAAACACATTTTCTGATCATTTCACATGTCTAAAATCATTAACTTTTTTTGTCCGCCCAATGGTAAATTAAGTTAACATGATTCATGATATATAGCCAATAGTTCAGAACAGAACATAAAGATGATTTTGACAGACCTTCCAGGATTAAATGTTAAGGTAACTTGTGAAAAATAGAAAATATATCGTAAGATAATATTTAAATTACTAAAAGACTGACTACATTCATGATTATATGACCAAATATCCATCATGAAGTATACACATACCTCACATCTTGTTTTAAATCTTCAGAGTTTTCATATGAAGAAGCCCGCAAATAGATGGTCTGGTGAATATACAGGAAACCATTTGTGAGGAAATGGAAAAACATTGATGTTATTATGTTATTAATGTTATTATGTTATTGACCAAGAGACTATAAAATACGACAGAATATGAGAATTTCTTCCCAGCAAACAAACATTATGAGTCCACTATATGATTTCCTACATAAGTGGATATATAAACTAAAATCCCACTGAAACTTTAAAAAGAAACAATTTGACTGAAAAGCACTTGCTGAAAGGAAATGAACATACCAAACCGAGACCAAATGCACCAATTAATTGTAATGTCTTCTCCCACTCTGTGATAATATTGATATTCTTTGTCAGATCAGGGTAACTAAAAAAAATCTCATCCCTCATGAGGATGGTGAAAAATAAACTGATGGAAGGTTTTCATTAAACAAAATCATAGCCATGAAGTCACTTGTGCACGATGTATTTCGCTTCAGTTTAAGCTCTACTAAAACAAAATGAATTTGCATGAACTGTATAACTTCTTAAACATAGTGTGAGAAAAATTTGACTAATCACTAAAAACTTCACACAAATCTATGTTTGTAATGTAAAAAATTCTACAATCTCAGGCTATAAAGAATTTGGATGCAATAAAAAAATTAAAGTTTCAAATTCTTAGCAAATTGATAGTTTATGAAAGAACATACACGCACCTAATAATGCATACAGCCCTGCAATAAGTACCTGAACCAAAAGTAGTTGCATTTATTAGCAGATGATAAATTGAATACAGTCATGTAACCATTTCCAAATCATATAAAAATATGAAAGAAAAGATTCCCTTCCTGGTATTAAGGAAGTAGACAATATTTATTTAAGATTATTGTCTATTACTTAGGAATATTCAGTTACTTACATACTAAAGCAGCAATAAGTAAACTTATGAAAATGTTATAACAACATAATAGATTAAATAACTAGAAACTGCAATCAATTCTTTTCCCCTTAACTTTTCTCAACACAAGTTGCTCCACTAAAATATTGTTTTCTACCATGTGGTGGTGTTCTACATATCATGCTCCGAAACAAAATGAACCTTAAAATATTGACTAATAATTAACATAGAGAAGCCAACCAAATTGACTAATAACAGCTGGAAAATTATGAAGATGCCATTCAAGAAATTGCCACTTACCGTACCATAACCTAATAGTTGCCCAGGAGAAGGACTAACATCCTCTAGTATTGCTTCAGCTTCCTGTAAATGTACCAAAATGCATGTGCATCAAACCCAACATATATAATCAAGCTAAAGTTTCTCTTTTAACCGTTTACATGTCTTCCCCACGAAAGCATAAACACTGAAGTAGATGTGACCAAGGATAACACAAAGTAGTTAGAGTAGGTACAGAATTAGGTCATCAAGAGTAGCGAAAGAATTTGTTGGGTAGCTAGCTTGAACATTAGGATGGGGTAAAAGAGGATTCCTTCTGAATTGGTAATATTGGAGAAACCAACACTAGCTCAAAGGGAAAACCTTTATTGAATGGGAAACTTTTGGACGGAGTGTTCTCTTTTTTCTCTATTTGTCATTTGATCTATCATCAAAGAAGTATTTTCTTTCTCTTTCTCTCTTAGTTTTCTAACCTTTCTTAAGTTTCAGGTTCTGTTTTTTGGATTTGTAACTAACACACACACAGGAAGTCTTACGAGAATAAATAGAAAAAATGGTGGAAGAAATCTTAATTGTTCAACAAAATGTCAGAGATAAGCAATTACTGGATTAGATATTTATAGTTTTACTTCTTTGTCCTAAAAAAGATTTATAAATAAAATGTCATGGGACTACTTTAAAGTTTTTACTAAAATGAAATGGAAAATTATAGGTTGTTGCACATTCTGTTTCAACTTTCGAAAGACAATCAAACTGAAAGATGAATAACTAAAGGTAGCTAGCCAATAGCTTTCTATAGAAATCAATTTAGGCTTTCAGGCAAATGATTAATTTACATCAAGGAGCAGAAATTCACAGTGCAAGAAGTCGAAGCACCATCACTTAAACCCGTGGAGTTTTCAAGCAAAGATACAGATATACAACAGTAGCTTGACGAATACCTCATTGAGTATGGAAAGTGCAGTCTCAGGTTTGAGTTCTTTGATGCGGAGACCTTGTTTCATCCAAGACTGAAAGCCACCTTGAACCAAGTATGTATTCTGCAATTCGATACACAGAGTGTTAACTTTTATAGTCCATTATATGTTTGATTTCAAAGTTGGTGATTAAGTGGAGTGTGCAGAATATATCTGTCAGTCAACCTTGGCAACACAAACCACCATGCTAAAGAAAAGTCGCTTGACTCAAGCTGTTTCAGTCTATAATATATCTGACAATAAGCATTTGTGTTGACAAGGAAGGACGAACTGTTAGCCTGAACATATGGATTATGGCAACTTGAATTCAATCAAATTCATTTTTCTTTCCATTTACAGTGTCATGCAATCAAAGCCTCATGTCATTTGCTGGAGTATCATGAACTGTCTCATAAATCATCATAATTTAACTTCACAGTATGATTTCAATCCATTTTTATTCAGAACTATCATATTACATTTGGTATTAATGATAATTATACCACTAAGGTTGAAATCAAGTAGACACTATCAAATACTAAGTACAGTGGAACAGTACGAGTACATTTGCTGGAATTTTTCAGGGCAAAGCTCTTCAACCCCAACCTTTTATACAAATGCCAATTTGTAGGATTCTATGTCAGATATAGAAGCAGCATAAGCTGTTATTTGTTACCTAGATCCCACATCTTGTAATGTAAGTTTAACTGAGCCAAGAATTTTATGTAATGTATCAATAAATTGGCAGCAAATATCTCTCAGCAGGTATAAAAAGACTTGCCTTGACTCCAATCTTCTTCAAAGATCTTGCAATGCCTTTAGAACGAGTACCATCAGCATCCAACACTATAACCTTGGAACTGTCCTAAAGGCCAGAGAAAATAAGATTTTGAGACATCATTTTTCATGCCAATTCTTTATCATATCTGAAAAGTATTGAGTTTTTGGCACACAGACTCAACTTATTGAATATATGTGATTAACTCTTACCTTGAACTTTAACCTATTGTGAAAGATGCGCTATATATTAATAGAGAACTCTTAAAACCCATTTATAATGTCCTCAAAAAATTAAAATGATAAAATATTAATAAATACAATATAACTTTAGAATGTAGTCATTGATATCTCTTTTAAGGATCAACACTTTCACCTCATTAAAATAGAGAGAGAAATCGAAGGGCTTGTATAATATACTATTTTCCAAAGAATGTCTAGTAGAAGAAATCTAAAATGGGAAAAAATTTCTGCGGTTATTCTGAGGACTTTCAACTAATTTAATCCAGAGCAATAGACCCTATTCCAAGATACAAAGATATACACCTTAACAGTCTTCAAATTCCGAATAATAGCAGCAATCAAGGAATTTTCGAGGTCTCTACCACTCTTTAACAACTTGCGTAGGGAACCATCAACCTGACAATTGCATATATGTTACATAGCAGTAGACAGATTATAAATTAATTGCTAATCCATCTAACAAGCGACCAAGATTCTGGATTTGTCCCCTTTAACAAAGATAACGTGTACCACAATTATTCCAATCACATCTTTTAAACATCATTGTGTTTTAAACCAACCTCTAGAGGAGTTATACTAGCATAACGAAACCGAGCAGCTCTTCGGAGATCAGGAATGCCATCTTTTTCTCGCAATTCCTGCAGAAAAAAAGGAGCAGTGACTTATTGGTCAATCTTGGAATCAAAATAGTTAGCCAAATGAATGCGAAATGGTAGGAAAACTTGCAAAAATATGAGGAAACCATAGTTCAAGTTACAATTAGAATGCGTATCAAAACAAAGGGATAGTCAGACTTTACATTCATAAATTATACAACTTTTTTCCCTGATATGAACAAAAGCCAGAAAAGTTAATTGTAACTTGCCTCATTGCGGACATCAATGAGTGTAACATTTGCATCCTCCGACAAAAGCTCGAAAGCCGATTTAGGGGACAAATCTCCTGAATAACCTCCGTATTTCCACAACCAATAAATGGCCCTGCATATCTATGAAATCTATTACCGATAGCGTTTTTTATGGAAATTTTAATCTCCAACAGATAAACAACAAAATTTACTTTTCAGGAAGGAGCAATTCACATACCATAATGTGGCTGAAGATCCTACAAGAACAATAAAAGGAATAATTGGGTCATTTGGATCCAAGCCAAAAGTCTTCTCCAGTGAATAGACACCCATGTATATCTACGGATGGAGCATAAATTGTTATAATACATTAATAATAGACTAGAAACATACATCAAATTTGAAATGTTTGTGAAACGAAGCAGCATGTTGAGAACACTGATGCAAAATATTTCAATCACCAATAAGAGCAAAGAACTTCTTAAGCAAACTATGAATCTGGTAAAGTTGAGAGTAAAGGATCTTATTGAAACTTCTGATATTCTGTAAATGTTACCCTTTGAGTAGCAGAGCCAACAGGCTTCAAGATTTCTGTTGCTTTATCTTCATATACATTGACTGTGTCCCTAATCCCTGCAGGAAGAACCTCCTTGGCTGACCCATATAGGTAGACAGCATACGAAGCCCCACTTGTTAGGGAACTCTCTACTGCTACAATTGTGCGGCGCAACACATCAATAACCACGGCAGGTGCTTTATTTGAGACTCCACTCAGCCCACTTGAAAAGCTGGTGAGCTTCTTGTTTGCTATGTCCCCTGTTTGATCAACAGCAGAAAATGCCTTACCAAAAGCATTATCTACGGATTTAGTAGCAGTTTTAACAACAGAATCTGCAAAGGAAGTGGCTGTATCCAGTGAGCTTCGTAAAGCATTTTCTCCCTGAATGATTGAGGCATTGAATGAGTCGTTGATTCCGGCGAAAAGGTCCCCAACACTGGCTTTTGTAGTGGCTAATGATTCATTGTCCACATTAATTGAACTAGGCATTGGGGCAAAGTTCTCTGGTATTAAATCAGTACTTGATAGTGTTTCTGGTTGTGCTGGTGTGACTAATGTATTAGATCCTTCACTTGAGTGTTGTTCTGTTAAGCCCACGAATTCCTGTGGCACAGAAGATAAATGAAAACTTTCCATGCGTCTGAGTTCCCCATTACTCAGTGAATGATGCCCGTCTGTTGGTGAAAAACCCCGTGCGCTTGTAAGGTATCCTCCCGGTTGACTTGTAGAAGAAAAACTATCCACGACCATCTTTGTAGCAGCGCGCACTGCAAATGAATTTCGGAGTGAAGGAGTTCCATATTGCGAAGCCAGATGCACGCCTTCTTCAACCACAAATCTGCTCTCGAGATCCTTTCGAATCGGGTGCAAGCCCCCGAACAAGGGAATCTGCGAGAACGAGTTGACATGACATCATTTTTCCATGGGTGAATTGAGAACTTTGTCTGATGGGTATGCATGGTGGTGAAGAAAGAAGATTGAAAAGATATGGATAGATATCGACCTGGGAAGATGTGGAATAACTCGGGGTGGCTGAGCAAACAGGCAACATTCTCATACCGGCGATCGATCACAGAACACACGAATCAAACATTACCCACTATCATCCACTGCATAACATCAACACATGCAATCAACCCAAATGAAAACACATCTTTAATTTAATCAAATATATACGTTTTAATTATAATTATTAATTAATTAATTAATTAGTGTGCAACAATGGCAGGCACTCACCTTAGTCCGTAGCTCCTGTGTGCCTGTGTTCTTACCTTTCCATTAATTTATTTATTAAAAATAAAGGGTGATGAGAAATTTTGTGGAATGTTTTGGTGGATTATCCGAATGGAAGAGGAGGATATGGTGCAAGCTCATCCAATTTGCTTCCTTTTTGTCTCTTATGCACCAATGTCACCACACAAACGCACGTCACACATGGATCACTCGTTCATTCTAATTCCAAATAAATATACACACACTCCCATCATAAATCTTTAATTTTTATTTTAATAATCAATTCTATCAAGCAAGGATTAATAATCAATTCTATTAACAATTTTTTGATGAAAAAATTGGAAGAAAAAAATCACAATCGTAAATTTTTTTATTATCAAATTGTCTTTCATAATACTAAAATTCAAATGTTTTTACTAAAAATTTAATATCTTGGTTGGATTGATCTATACTGAAGTAAAATTTATTATCTCTCTGAGTCAAAAGTATGAATAATAACGAAGAATGAACTGTACCAATAACATATAAACATAAAATTGGTCGAGACTCACCTGAAAATAAAATTTTGAGAATTCATAAATGGAAAAGAATAATTAACAAATAAATAATTATAGATATTAAGAAAGTGAGTTGAAGACAATTTGTTTCTATTTGATGTATTTTTATATAAACTTTAATACCCATATATATGTGAACATAAAATGTGTGAAAATTTTAAGAGGTAAAATTGATGAAATAATAATGTGCTTAGTGATAAATAACGAGGAACAATTAAAAAAATGAAATAAACTCCTTCTGAATTTAAAATTAATTAAAAGAATTCCTCAATGTAAATAAATAAATAAATCTACCCTTCATTCACTGTATAAAACAAAGGACGTTTTGCAAACCTCTACGTTACGAGAGGGACTGTCATTTCAGCTTAAACCCTAGCCAGCCGCTTCTCTCTTCTTTCTTCCATTTGGTATTTTTCTTCGTCTTTCTTCTCTTATTTTACCTTAAACCCTATCATTCTCATTCATTCAACTCCCTTCTTTTGCTGTTCTTTTTTCGTTTCCCCATTTTTTGTCGATATCTGTTTTCGTTTTATTGGGGTTTTCGGGGTTCATCGGATTTTCCTATGGGGATTAGTTTTAGGTTTAGGGATTGAAAACTGGGTCAGCAGAAGAATAGGTGGCCTATAATCACTAATTTCTTTTGTTAAGGTTACTGCTTTCTTTGCCTTTATGTTTTATGCGTTTGACGAATTGTAATGAATAAAACGATACTGGTAAAAGCTGTGTTGGATTATAACCTTTTAGAATTTGTCATTTGGTTGCTGTGTTGTGGTTACCGTGATCATGTATTTCTGTTCTAGCGATCGGCACCTTACTGGTCTCATTGTTGCTTTCAGGAACACGGTTCCTCCAAGTTCAGGTAATAACCATAATGGCTTTTTGTAGTAAGATTGGAAATGCCTTGAGGCAGGGTGCTACGCGCAGCACACAAACACCTGTTGCATCAATGCTTAATTATATTCGCTGCATGTCTTCAAGCAAGCTTTTCATCGGAGGTATTGACTTTTTTTTGGAAAGATAGTGATGGATATAAACCACTAAATTTCTTTTTTATTATTATTATTATTTTGGTATATGATATTTTATATTTTAGGCCTTTCGTATGGAGTTGATGACCAGTCTCTCAGGGACGCATTTTCTGGTTTTGGAGACGTGGTTGAGGGTGAGTTCAGTTTGCTTTCGTTGTTGTTATATGGTGGTTCAATTTCAGTCATGGAGCCACCTAGCATCAGTTTACCATATGTTCTCTAGTTTTGCTCTGTTTCATTATAACATGCAGAGTTGTTGTATAGCCGTTATAGCACTATGGCATTGCAAGCAATCTCCAATCTGCTATTGTGACTCCGTTATGGTGCAAATTTTGCTAAGACCGCATATTGCAAAACCAGAGTTTCAGCTTTTCGCCGTTTTTGCTATCTGCTGTTGACAATTGATGCACCATTAGATTTTTATTGGCAGCTGTAGTCTGTTTGCAGAATGGCATTCTGTCTGCATTTCACTTGTATATGATTCTTAAAATCATAGCTAGCATAGCATTTGATATTATCGATTATCAAATAGCTGCGAAATACTTTTTTGGTTTCATTATTTGCGAAATTGGAGTAAACATTAGAAAAGATTACTTGTGAGATGACATGCCTGTACTGAAAAACTGATAGTGAAATAATGATTCTATACTTTGTTCTGGCATACTTCTACTTGCGGTCTGGTTCACAGCTAGAGTCATAACTGATAGAGACACTGGACGATCAAGGGGATTTGGTTTTGTCAACTTCTCCAGTGATGAGTCTGCAAGTTCGGCACTCTCTGCAATGGATGGGCAGGTAAGTGTTCTTTTATGTTTATATTTAACTTTGTTTATAGTCATTGTTAATTACCTGACATGTTATGTTTCTTCAGGATCTTAATGGACGAAGCATTCGAGTATCCTATGCAAATGATAAACCTGCTGGACCACGATCTGGTGGTGGTGGTTATGCTTCTCGTGGTGGCGGTTGGTGATCCAATATTTTTATTTGCTGTGCCCTCTGCCTAGTTTTGAGATTTCATATTTATGCCTAGAACTTCGATTAAGATAAAGTAGTAATGGGTGGAATGTCGTGTTTTCTTCGGTAAAATTTCTTGGTTTTTGTTATTCTATGATGTTTTAAAACATCTATTTGGATCGATTATGGGCAATGTGCATGTTGGGTCGAATTATTAATTAGTTTTCAATCTGAATATGGGTTTGTTGCCTTCTTAGTTTTATGTATGCCTTAAAATTCAACAAGCCCACTGAACAATCAGTGATTACACTGGTTTGAATCTCTTTATCCAAACCTTTTTATCTTATATATTTATATTTAATATCACCATTTAGTTTACTTGAACCTTATTTAATCACTTTTTATGATGTGGTTGTTTGATAATTAATAAACATTGAAATTGAATAAAATAGAACAGAATGGCTGATTAATTTTTAAAAATGATATAAAAACTGAATGTATGAGTGATAAAAAAAATTGTATATTAACTCGGTTGAAAAATGTTGTAAGTAATAAATTGTTCTTAAATATAAATTTAGTAATTTAAATTGAAGTTATAAACTAAGTTATAGCTATGAAATGCATTAAATGTATATTTTATATTGTTTTCTTCGAGAAGCCAATTATTAAAATTTATAGAAAGAGATAGTTCCGTGACGGGCGGCTTTGCAGTTTGTCGTGTTTTCTTGTATAGTCAAAGCTTTGCAATTGTGTGATGCGCATGAAATTATTTTTTAATTTTATTTCTCGTTATTCATGATTATAAAAGCACAGAAAATATACTTCATAATGGATTTCTTAGCACCCAATTTTCCGAAAAAGCATTAATAGATAAAACGTAAATAAGTTAAAAGTGTATAAATTGTGATCATAAGGCTTGTGAATAGTTTGGGTGGATGGAATGGGGAGTGAGTGTCGGTGGGACATGTGCTTATGTCCCTATGCCTATTCTTATTCTTATTCTTATGCCATCAAACCAAAGCTTTAGTTATATCAATTCTTTCACTCACTATATTTGCACTTCCGCAACGTGGTTGGTCGAGTGTCCTTCTCCCTCTCAATTCCCATATTTGTCCACTTATGTCAATATCACATCACCACCGCATTATTTTACTCTCTAACCATCCTTGTATTTCCTTTTGCGTTTCTCTGTGCTTGGTTTAACGCACCCTTAATCCCTTGCTAAGTGCACACAAACTTTGTTCCAAGGTTATGTGACCATCGTTTATGATTTCATTAATTTATAAACTATGACAGAAGTTCTTTTAGTAGCAACAATTATTCTGTCAAATTTAACCAAACCCATATATTTCGTTGTGTTAGTCATAGAAAATATACTAGCTAGATCATGCATGCATTAAGCAACCAAGTTTGGCATCTTTGCAAAACTTCATACACTACAATTATATTATAAACTTCATAAAAGTAAACTATGCCCTCACTTCTTTGCTAAAAGGTCTCCTTTCACATTTAAATAAGAAAAGAAGACCGACAAAATTATAAAAGAAAAACAACTGTATACACATGCTCATATCACAAAATCTCTCTCTTTCTCTTTCTACTTTTTGACTTCAATTAGGATTGATATATATTATATATATTGGATCACATCTTGTCGATTCTATTTATTGTATAATAATATATTAATCTTAATATTATGTGATTAAATGGTATAAACGAAGAAATATAAAATTAAAATGAAGACATTTCATAATATGTATTCTAAAATAGATAACATCATTTTATTAAACCATTTATTAATTAATTAATATTGTAAATAAATAAAGTTATTAAAATATTATTTTTTATTTTATAAAGTACTTCAAAATAAAGGTAAAAGACATATCTATTAAAAACTATTTCGGTGCTGAAGTACTGGAATGTCACCTACCCTTGCCACCAATCTTAAAGATATATGGTAGCTGATTCATTCATAATAATCTGAAGACCCCGGTGGTCAACTCTTTTCACTTATTCAGATAAAATTTCCAATCTTTCTAAACGTATATCATATTTTACTCAAAACAATTTCAAGACTTGGGTTCTCAATTAGATATTTCTATTTCTTTTTTAAAAGAGTAAATTCACCCACATACTGTACTAGTATTTTGTTTGTAAAAAAAAGAAAGAAAAAAATTTCAACTTCGAATAAGTTATGCGGAAATTTAAATTTTAAAATCCAAATTCAAAATGGGATAAAGAATAGAATGATCCAAGATTCCCTTATATCCAAAGATATTATTATTTATTAAAATATTAGAAGTAAAATTGTAATTGAAACGCGTAATATTAGGTCCACATAAACGGCAATTAACAAATTTAAGGTTGAAATGGAGTGAGTTTGTGTTCCATTACATGTCATGGATCACAAACAAACCATTCATTCAGTAGCAGCTGCGATGGAGGAAGTTTAGGGCAAGTTGGCAATGACAGTGGCAAATGAAGAAAATATTAAATAACATGATCGCAGTCCACGCGTATTGGTCTTCTTCGTTACCTTTCAAATTCTTCCATTTCCTCAAACTTTACACACACATACCCCATTATTCTCACACGCACTTACTGATAAACATCCATCCCTCTATTCACTTTCTAACAACATGATTTATAATCACCCCTATCATAAAAATTTGATGTTTCGTTTCTCAAGAAGCAATCACCATGTGATGCAAAGTTTAAAAGCTCTATTCGACAAGAAGCTTGTGACACATATATACATATCTATTATGCATGTCCCGGGACATGTCTTTACTCTGCTGCAACTAGCTAATCGTGGAAATCTGTACATGTGAATTCTTTACTTTTTTTTCTTTTTTTTTAGGTTTAGGGTTAAAGCTACACCAACTTCACTTCGATAGTAAATAATTGAGTTATACTATTCATGCAGCATTGTTTCATAATTTGATCTCTCTCTTTGTCTTTGTTACACAATTTATTATATGACTTGCTGTACAATAACATTATTGCACATTGAAATAATGGAGTAGTAAGTAAGCAGTAGTAAACATAGAGTGAAAGGAAAGAGGGAATCAAAATTATTTAATTAGATTCTGAAAATCTTTACTTTCAATAATAATGCTCTTTTTTAAGGCGCAAGTCTTTAACTTCATCCATGTATGCTACCGCAACTTTCAACTTTCAAGTAATCTGTCATTTGCAATATAAAAGCAATTGATAATACGTAGACATAAAACCAATCAATTGATAATACGTAGATTAGTTTAACATATATTTAAACCATAACAAATGACATGAGATAGGCGATGTGGGACTTTCAACACACCCTCCAACGAAGTTTGTCGGACCAGACAAAGGATATTTTTGACTCAACTAAAGGGTAACTTTTGACCCATGACAATAACCGGAAAGATGTTAGGCTTTAGGTCTGATACCATGTTAAGCTTCCAACATAAAACTAATTGACAATATGTGGATTAACCTAACATGTATCTAAGTCATTTAACACGCAAATGGCGATTTTGAACACTCTTTCTTCTAAATCAACTGCCTCACCCTTCTCCATAATCTTCCATTAATTAAGGGCTCAAATTATCCACGGAATAATTATTATTATTATTATTATTATTGTTAAGAAATAAAGAAGCTAAAATGTACGTGGAAAGAAGATAAGTTAAGTGTCTCGTGCTGCTTGAGATACTTTAATTTATGATTGTACAAATGTAGGTAATGTTGTAGGGAAAACACTTTATCCTTCTACACGAATAAAAAGAAAAAGGAATATAGGAAGTAAAATGTAGGTGGTGAGTTGTGAAAGAGAAAAATAAAGTATTGAAAAGGAAAGGGGATAGGATATGATGGAAAGAAGCAGATAATTGAGGAGCACCGAATTGTGTTATGTGTTCCTAACGGCATCTGCGTTGGGTGGAAGAGATGATTCATGTTTAGGGCAATGAAGCAGCAGTATTTTGAAAGTAGAAGTACCTTCTTCGATTAATGACATGAAAGCATCTTCAAAAGTCCAAATAAAAATAATGGGATCCAATGATGAGGCAAAAGAAGGGCAAGCTGTAACTGTAAATAATAATAATAATAACAATAACAGAGACATACAAAGAGAGAAAAGGTTTGTAATTCAATAGCAGAACATGATTCTTATTTTTTGTTCGTGTTGTGAAATGAAAATATAGGGATGGATAAATAAGGGGAGAGATCTGCAACCTTTGTGGCAGACCCCACCCGCCATTATTACACCTCGCTTTCTCTTTTTCTTTCTCTTTCTCTTTGGCTCTGTGTGACAGATCTACAGTACATACACTTCTTCACATTTATGTGCTTCATCTATACCAGATATTTATATGTGTATAATTGCTACACCGACATTTGGGTCCATGGAAAGGACCGCGACAATAATAATTAACAAAAAATAATAACAGTAATAATGAAAGAAAACAAGAAAATGATGAGAAGAGATATGTTGGAAACGGTGGTGATCAATTGTCAAGACGAGTTTCCCTTTTGACCCTTTGTTGGAGGCCGTAATAACCGACATACCACTTGACGAACTTCCTGAGACCGGTGGGGAGATCGGTGGTGGGTTTGTAAGCGAAATCTCTGAAGGCCAAGCTCACATTCGCGTGGGTGTAGGGAACGTCACCGTTTGAGGGCATCTTGATGACGTGCTTTTTGGCCTTCGTGTTCAGCAACCCTTCCAGAATGGAGACCAACCTCCCCACGGGGACGGGAGAGGTGTTGCCCAGATTGTAAACCCTCAACTGGGCTGGCCCACGCTTCTTCCCCCCGCTCCCGGTGCTCTTCTCCGCCGTGTCCAGAGCCCCGAGGCAACCCTTCACGATGTCGTCGATGTACGTGAAGTCACGCGCCACCTGCTTCCCATCCTGCGTCTCGTACACGTCGATGCTCTTCCCCTGGAGGATGTCCTTCGTGAAGAAAAAGTAAGCCATGTCGGGTCTCCCCCACGGCCCGTACACGGTGAAGAACCGGAGTCCGGTCAGGGAGAGACCGTAAATGTGGTTGTAGGTGTGCGCGATTTCCTCCCCGGCTTTCTTCGTCGCGGCGTAGAGGCTGGCCGGTTGGTCCGTCCGGTGGAGTTCCGAAAAGGGGTTCTCGGTGTTGAGGCCGTAAACGGAGCTGGAGGAAGCCCACACGATGGAGGGTTGGGGGTTGGCGGATTTGGCAACTTCGAGAAGGTTGACGAAGCCCGCAATGTTGGCGGTGACGTAGGATTGGGGGTTCTGCATGGCGTAGCGGACGCCGGCCTGGGCGGCCAGGTGGAGGATGTGGGTGAAGGCCACCACGTCGAAGAGCTTCTCCAGCAAGGGCTTGTCGTTGAGGTCGCCTTCCACGATGAAGACCTGGTGCTTGCTCAGCATTGCTTGGCGGGCGCGCTTCAGGGAGGGGTCGTAGTAGGAGTTGAAATTGTCAAGGCCCAGGACGCCATCGCCGCGCTTTTTCAGGGCGAGGGAGCAGTGGGTGCCGACGAAGCCAGCGGCGCCGGTGACGAGGACGGTGAGGCCATTGGGGCGTCGGGGGGTGGAGGAATGGCGGACCTGCTTCTCCCAGGCGCCGAATGCGGAGGAGAGGAAGTGGGAGTGGGCGTGGAGATGGCGGTGGGTGGTGTCGGCGAGGGGAGGGTAGTTGAAGGTGAATATGAAGACGAGGATGAGTGCGACGAGGAGGGTGGCCCGGAAGAGGAGCTTGGAGGAGGCGTTAAGGAGCTTGGTGCTGTTGACTCTCCTTATGTAGCTGTTGTACCTCTCCAGCTTTATGCTCTTGCTCGTGTCTGCTGCACAACCCATTCGATCCATCATCCTCCACTTTGCTTTGTTACGTGTTTCAGCTTATGCTGTTTGTGTGTGTGAGAGAGAGAGAGAGATGAGAGAGAGGTTTAGCCCTGAATTTGAAGGGTCTGAAAAGAGCGATGATATAAAGGGTAGGGAGAGAGAGAGAAGAAGATGCAGGTTGGTGTTGGTTGGATCCCACTCGCTTTCTCTTTCTCTTTCTCTTACTATCACACTCGTCTCATGGAAGAGATGGAAACTCCGAGTATCTATGGCAGTAATAATTTAACATGGATATTGCCAACTTAACTTATTCTCATACCTACGCGTTCACATTGCCATTGTCAGTCTCCAATCACCAAATACTCCCACCATGTGCTCTACACCTGCCAACATGTCAACTCTCTTCCATCGCCATTCCAAATGGAGGGGTTCGGCTATTTCCCATTTCTCCACCTTCGTTTTACTTTAAGTCAACTTTCTTTTTTTAATGCTTCTGCCACGTTCATAAACATCTCTAACACCATCGTTTGGTGACTTTTTTTTCTCAATTCACTGATTTTCAAGCTTAATACCACACTGCCTAGACATTAATTAGGCACCGACAGTGTTGAGAGTTTAGTACGCAGCGCTTTCATATTTGTCTTCATGTAGTTTCTTGTATTTGTGGAAACTGATTGTTCTATGCTCATTTAACATTTTCCAGTCATCACGATTGAATGCTGTAATCAAAGAAAAAGTTTACAAATTTATGTGAATTTGTTTCATTCTTCTATCCCATAGCCACTCTTAACTGAGTTCCATAGCTTCGGATTCGATGCATCAGCTCCATGTCTCATCAATTAATTGGCTATGGAACCCCACTTGCCTATTAAATTTATGTACACCACATTTCTATTCTTTTTTTACACGTGGAAAATCAAGTGAGGGTGTGACAAAATGGATATACATTTTTCTAAAATATACCATTTAATTATAATTTACAAATGACATATAAATTGATTTATTAACATGAACTTATATTCATATTTGTTCTATAATCTTTAATATAGTGTTGGGTATGTTATGTTAAGTATTCACTTTCAAATTCTTTATAAAATATATGTAATTATCAGTAACATCTTACTTAATGTAGCCAAGTTTTTCATTGAATGTAAATATTATTTTTGGCTTCATCTATTATGGGATTTATGCTATGGGTTGTTCCTTTATTCCATTCCATAGCATTCACCGGATCCATAAATCATCATACTTCCCACTTTTTATTTTGGTTGTATGAGAAAAGCCAGAAAATAGCTGTATAAATATAATAATTTTGAAGAAGAGCATCCTATGAGAATCAGAGAGTGAAAAAAGAAGAAGAGAAGAAGTCAATGTTTAAGACATTTTGACTGTGTAGCATTATTTCTTTAGAATCAGAAAATCAGGTGTAAAATACATATTTCAGTTTATTAACTTTTGGTATATGCAATTACACAAATACAACTTTAGGAATTTGATAAAAAAAAATTTATAGCTTATTATAGTAAGCTAATTATTACTTTAAATGGAAGTTAACAGAACATTTGTTCTATGGGAGTTGATTATGATGGTAATTATTTTTTGGTGTAACCCTTCTATATACTTCAACATGTTGATACAACGTCTTAATTACACCAACAATCATTTATGATGATTTTTTTTTTCACATTGTTTTTTTTTTCTTTTATTTCTTTTATATATATATATATATATATATATATATATATATATATATATATATATATATATATATATATATATATATTACGTATGCTGGCATTTATGTACTAGCATAACTTTTACATGCAGTCACTAGTGCAAAAAGGGGCTTTTACGTCAGGTATTTAGGGCTTTTTACGTCGTATTTAAGTCCGACGTAAAAGCGGGAGACGTAAATTTACGTCGGACCCTTTTACCCGACGTAGATTTACGTCAGTTATGAAGATACGACGTAATTTTGCGTGGCATATACAATAAACAGACGTAAAAACCTTTTCAATTTAAAAAAAAGCAGAAAATTTACGTCGCATACAGTATATACGACGTAAATTTACGTCGCATATTGGTATATACGACGTAAATTTACGTCGCATATACCAATATGCGACGTAAATTTACGTCGCATATGGTATATGCGACGTAAATTTACGTCGCATATTGGTATATGCGACGTAAATTTACGTCGTATATACCAATATGCGACGTAAATTTACTTGTTTTTTTAAATTGGGTTTATTTACTCTGTTTTACAACTAAAACCTGCAAAAATTACAACCAGACAGATCCGAGCGAGTTTTCTTTTGCTAGTAAATTAAAAATATAATATTATATAATTCAAACTACATAATAAAACAAAATAATACAAACATACAAACTAAAAAATCTATTACAAACTAAGCTACCTATACAAACTAAGCTACCTATACAAACTAAACTAAACTACATAATACACACAATATAATATGAACAAGAACATAAAAAATAATGTACTAGAATTGTAGAACAAAAAATTTTGCCCATTGTTCTCTAATTTACGTAATCTCAGATTCTGGTAATGGAGATGGATCTTGAAATACCTGAAACATGAATTTGACTCTTGTAAGCATGCAACATGAATAAAGTTAAATAAACTTAACTAATGTTAAAAGTAATTACCTCAGTCCAAGAATCAATTAAACCCGCACAAACTATGACTCTCATCCAATACATTACATAGTAACCACATTCAAACGAGTCAGTTTGCTTATTACACTCGAAATGATGAAAAAAACATAATATTATTTTCAAAATTGAAATATAAACAATAATTATGGTATTCACTTATATAAATAAGTTTCTAACCTTAGGATAAATGAACTGCAATGTCTTTGTTCTAGGTTTTCCACTTAGAACATTAGTTCCAGACACGATTCTAAGTGAAAAAAAGTCATATATTATTCAATATGTATTCACAATTTAAAAACATAATTAATGAATAAAAGATAAAGTTACCCTTGTAATAAGCTTTTCATTTCTTGACTCGGTTTCCGATGTAATGAACAAAACCATACCACAGTGTAATCCCGGGGTATGATTACAATTAACTGCCAATGGGACCTACATTGTATGACATAAAAATTAGTTACAAAAATATAAATTAAAATACAAATCAAAATACTAACCCTTCAATGTATGGAGCCAAATATATATGTCTTCTTGAGTCACTCATCCATGTTTGCATATATTGTTGGATTCCAACCTTTGTATTTCCAGATTTTTGGATGGATTGAGGCTCAATAAATCCGTATACTTCGGATTTTTCTTGTTCCACACTCAAATTGTCAAGGTACCTAAAACAATTAATTATAAGTTGAATATAATTATTATAATCTTAGAAACATAAATGAAAATGACTTACATTGCCCACAATTGTATGATGGAAATGTTTAACATGCAATTTCCCCCAGCAATTTCTAAAGCATCGGGCAAGGAAATGTACAATGGAACACTGGAATTGTCAATTCCAAACACTCTAACATCCCATTGTATCTGACACGGTCTCTTCCTCAACCGTGGTAATACGGCTAACAACATAGAGATGGGATCATCATCACATTCTGTCAGATCCTCATCAATAATAGGTTGCTTTTTATGCTTAGCACGACGCAAGTCCTCCTAAACAAATGATAACAATTAATTAAACAAGATTATCTCTGAAATGTTTGAATTTTTCATTTTTCAAAGGTTTTGTTAAAACATCCGCGACTTGTTCCTCACATTTGTAGTAATCAATCTCTAGCTTCCTAGCTGCCACTTGCTTCCGAATGAAATGATATTTAAGTTCTATATGTTTACTCCTACCATGTAGAGCTGGATGCTTTACGAGACTTATTGCTGATTGATTATCAATCAATAACTTCATCTTTTGCACCTGTTCAACTCCCAATTCTCTCATCAGTGTTGTCAACCAGATTCCTTGGCATGCTGCATTGGATGCTGCAACATATTCAGCTTCGTAACTTGAAAGAGCTACGATGGGTTCTTTCGTAGAGCTCCAAGAGATTGATGCTCTTCCAAGAAAAAACACATACCCAACCATACTCTTTCTATCATCCCTATCACCACTCCAATTAGCGTCAGTGAACCCAACCAGTTTGTTTTCTCCTTTGGCAAGCATGATTCCTAGTTTCAATCAAGCCAACACTCAAACTAAGATCTGGTCTGGTGTTGCAAAGGTATCTCAGGCTGCCCACGATACTTCTATATTGCGCTTGATCCACGTTTTCTTTGTCAGGACTTAGCTCAAGCTTCAATCCCGACTCTGTAGGGGTGCTTGCAGAGTTACTCCGATGCATCCCAAATCTCTTTACTAAGTCACTCGCATACTTCGTCCGATGTAGCAACATCCCAGTGGGTATTCTCTTGAACTCTATGCCAAGGAAGTAACTCAAGTTTCTCAGATCAGTCATTTCAAATTCTGAAAGGAGATCACGCTTGCACTCACAAATCAACTTCTCAGTGCTTCCAAGTGACCAGGAGATCGTCAACATATAGGCAAATAATGACTTTCTCATTGTTGTGTTGCTGCATTTTCACGTAAACATCGTGCTCCGATTTACACTTGATGAACCCAATCTGCTCAAGGAATGTGTCAATGTGTTTATTCCACGCTCTTAGTGTCTCGCTAAGCTCGTATAGAGCCTTCTTCAATTTATAAACTTTGTTTTTTTCTCCTGATGTTCAAAGCCACTGGGTTGCTTTACATAAACCTCCTCCTCCAAGTGGACCATTGAGAAAGGCAGATTTAACATCTAACCGATGTAGTGGCCGAGTTAGAGTTTATGGCAAAACCAACCACTAATCTAATCGTCTCCAGTCGAGCAACAGGTGCATAAACCTCACTGTAGTTTATCCTTGCTCTCTGCAAGAACCCTTTGGCGACGAGCCTCGCTTTATAGCGCAAAATCTCTCCATTAGGATTCATCTTCGACTTATAGACCCACTTGAGCGCAATGAGCTTCTTACCAGGTGGTAGTGAGACAAGTTCCCAAGTTTGGTTCTTCTCGATGAAGTTAATCTCTTCTTCCATTGCACTCAGCCAGTGAGGATTCTTCACTGCTTCTTCAAATTCTACGGGTTCTGCCTCTACTGCAATCAACGCAAAATGAATCAAGCTCCCATCCATTGTTACTGCTGAATCATCAAAGATTTCGTAGTCCCTCAGACGTGAAGGAACGCTTCACCTCGATTCCGATCTTATGAGTCGGTTTCTTCATTGAAAGTCACTTTTGTAGTGCTTTCTTCTTTTTCAACACGATCCCATGACCAACTCGCTTGCCTCATTGAACGTAACATCACGACTAATTGAAACCTGTTTCGTGGCAGGATCAAACAACTTGTATCCCCTGTTACATGATAACCAATGAACACATGCGAGTGTGCCTTTGTCATCGAGCTTTCTCCTTAGTGGGTTTGGCACATGCTTATAGCACATGGATCCAAAAATTTTGAAGTGTGAAACACTTGGTTTGACACCTGTCCAGGCTTCTTCTGGTGTCACCTCTAGACGTTTTGTTGGTGCATGGTTCAACATGTGTGCAACAATAACGGTTGTCTCTCCCCAGAACTAGTTTGACACATTCTTTCCCTTCAACATGCACTGTATCATGTTTAGCAATGTCCTATTCATACGTTCCGCAGTTCCATTATGTTGGGGGGTATAAGGCGGAGTCTTCTCAGGAATTATTCCCTCCTTCTCACAAAATGAGCTGAAGTTCATTGATGAATACTCACCACCTCCATCACTACGCAAGACCTTCAACTTCTCCCCACTCTGCCTCTCGACCATCCTGACAAACTTTTCAAACAATTCTTGAACGTCACTTTTTTGTGCAAGCAAATACATCCACAATTTTCGTGTGTATTCATCGATGAATGTGAGTATGTATTTGTTCCCTCCTGGAGTTGTGACCTGCATAGGACCACAAACATCGGTATACACAACTCCCGAGCTTCTTGGTTGCTTTTCCACCAACAAATTTCTTGAAGCGCAACCTAGTTTGCTTGCACTGGATGCATTCTGAGCAAACTTCTTCTAGTATTTTGATTTGTGGTAACCCTGTAACAAGATTATCATTACTGAGTCCATACAAATCATGGAAATTGAGGTGCCCAAACCTCGTTGTGCCATAGTCATTCTCCATCATCAACCACGGAAGCAAAACACTCATGTTTACGTGTGCTCATCCCCATTCTAAACGTTCTATTATCCGAGAGTTTGACATGAATCACCAACCTTTTATCTTGATCAAATATGTTAAGCTCATTCTCCTTCAACTCCATGAAGGACCCTCTCTGTAGAAGCTGCCCGAGACTTAGCAAGTTGGTTTTTAATCCGGGTACGTAGAGAAGATCATCTATGATGATTTCTCTATTCTCATGATCAATTAACACCACACAACCTCTCCCTTCTGCTTGCAGACTCCGATTATCTGCGAACCTGATCTTCCCGTGTGAAGCATCACTTAACTTGATGAACCAATCCCGACGTCCAGTCATGTGGGTAGAACAACCGGAATCAATATACCATGAAGATGATTCTTTTGAACTTTTTTCACTGGTCTTTGCCACGAGTATTACTATATCTGAATCTGATGAAGCATCATCTTTAACTAGGTTAGCTTGATTCTTGGACTTCACCTTGTACCCTTCCAACACTCACAAGCAAAGTGCCCAAGCTTTTGACAATTATAGCACTTCACCTTTTTCTTGTCAAATTTCCAGCTTTTCTCTCCATTGTTCTTGGTGCCATACTCTTATTTTTCTCTGAATCACCTGCAGCATCATCTTGGTTGGCACCCTTTGACTGTTTCGTACTCTTCTTGGTTCCTTTCGACTTCATTTTGTAACTCGATCTCGCTTGCAAGACCTGTTCTAGCATATGTTTTCTCTCACTGAGTCTGTATTCATGGGCCTCCAAGGAATGTTGCAGCTCCTGAATCCCAAGATGTTCCAAGTCTTTCGTTTCTTCAATCGTAATTACAAGATGATCAAAACTTGGTGGAAGAGATCTTAATACCTTGTTTACAATATGCTGCTTCTGAACTCGTGTCATTGCATGCTCGGATTGCATTGACCAACTCCTGCACCTTACTCGGATACTGCTTACAAGTCTCAGTTTCTTCCATCATGAGGAACTCGAACTTCCTCCTTAATGCTTGCAACTTAACCTTTTCGTGTTTATCTCCAACACCATAGGTCTTGTCAAGTATCTCCCACGCCTTCTTTGCAGTTTTAACCATTGAAATTTGATTAAAAATCATGGGGTCGACGTACTAATATATCAAGAACCTAACCTTGCTATCCATCTTCTGTTGAAACTTAAAAAATTTGTTTCTCTTCCTCTCGTAGTTTTGCTCCCAATTTTTGTGACACCATTTTCTATAATATCAGCAACTTCTTGAAAGTTGAATACCTCTTTCATCTTAATCTTCCAATCTCCAAAAGATTTGCCATCGAACACCAAGCAACCCTCCCTACATCAATCCTCCAAGACCTCCTGTCATGATAAATCTTGCAGACTTCTTGACCACACTTCAAACGTTTCTTCAACAGGTTTCTTGATCTGCGACTTCTTGATCTTCGAAGACCCACGTGAAAGAAACCTCCAAGATTTTCTTGACTTCACACTTTCAAGGTCATAGAACGAACCAAGCTCTTGATACCAAGGTCATAAAAGAGTATACATTATTTATTGCTACTGTCTTTGGGACAATGTTTATATTTTGGTGTTTTGGCCAATATTATAAATATTTGTCTTTAAAATTTGTAGGATAGTAAAAATTAGGAGGCATCTCTTCATATCCTAACAAAGTCCATCAATTTTGTGAATTATAGAGCAACATTTCAACTTCAGGTATACGTAAATAAAATAATAATAATAATAATAATAATAATAATAATAATAATAATAATAATAATAATAATAATAATAATAATAATAATAATAATAATAATAATAATACAAAAAAAGGCATGAATGATTCATAATAAAAAGGGAGAAAGAGAAAACATGAAGATATATGAATAACATTATGAAAAAAAAGTAAACAGCAAAAAATTAATTTAGAACAGCACGCATTATTAAATGAATGACGGTGAGGTCATTATTGTAAACAAACTATGCACAGCATGTGAGGAGGGAATTTTGTTGTTGTTCATATTGACAAAACACCAAGTTTCAATGCTAAATAATAATGATGATAAAACACAATAAGCGTAAAAAATGATTTTTTTAAATAAAATTTGTAAAATATATCGTGTATTTGGATAAAAATGAGATGAGTTGAAGTATATTATTGTGATTTCTGAGAAACACGATTGTTTGAAGAAGAATGAATGGAAGATGCTTATCAACCATTACAGAAGACAGATGCATACTTGGGGATCCTATGAATTAATGTTAGCGTTATTCATGGATTGATGTGGTTGTTTGAGACATGATTGGTTGAGTAACATTGAGATGATAGGAGAGAAGTGTGAGGAATGGAATGCAATGCATTGTCGTTTTCAATGTTGTTAATTCATCTTCACTCCTCACCTCACACCTACATCTTTCCTCTGTCGGCACCCCAACCTTAACCTTTATATCAATCAATCATCTAATTACCTCACACCTTTCTTTATAATAATAATATTCAACCTTTGCTTCTGTTAAATCGAAATACAATCACCACCTATGCTTATTTTTTTCTATCATTCCATTCACATCCTCATTTTAAAACCTTCATATCTTCTTTTTGCAATTAAATAATATATATACATTTTTATAAAAGCTAAGCATATTAACTAATTTTTTTAAAATTAATTTCAAGCACCCTCTTAACTTCAGTGGTAGCAGATCAGTTCCCATAATTATAGATGAAGTGTCCTGCAATAAATAAGCTCAAAGGGTAAAAGTGAAAGAAATATTAAATAAGACATGATATCGTGTAATTATCACCAATAATACATCAAACTTTCACTCGTAGACAATCATTTATAAGTGGAGTGACTTTTTTTAAGAGGTGCAAGAATGAATGAATGCAATGTTTAGCCAATTGAGTAAGCATTTTAGTGTGATGCAAGTAAACCTTAGTCTCAGATGAAAAAACTCGATACGTTTGGAAGTCTTTGAGTATTACTAATTACATGTAACCTTTGGTGAGACATTTTAGTATGAGTTGAATATTTGAAACTTTGCACATGATTTATTTTAATTAGTCATCTTATTTTTGCTAATGTTGTTTTGAAAATAGTAATGATCATGTTTTGAAAATCCCTAAATGAGAAAAGTCTATATATTATATATCCAGGCTGTGTTTATTTTTTTGTTTTAAGGTTTATGATTATAATAAATGGATTGAATCTTCTCTTTACTAAAAAGAGATAATATCTCTTATCAGCCAAGAAGTATAGATATTCTCTTCAAGTTGCTCAATTTCTTTGTCAGATGATGCTTAAACATCTAAAATTCTACACCCATCTGACATCCTCAATTTTTTTTTCTTTTCTCATTATTTCTTTTCGTTTCTACGTTCTTATCTTACTGCTGTAGGATGTATTTACCCTTCAACAGGCGTTGAAGAAGGAAAAATAAAATATTGGAATCCAACATATACTTAGTGCATATAAAAAAAAAAAATTAATAAAATTAAATCCTGTACAAACACGGAATGTAGTCATTCCTTTATGTCCTTGACTTCTTGGGCTTCCGGGAGATCTTTGATTGCCTGCAAAAGAATAAACCAATTCCCTGAATCAAGTGTCAATAAAATTGAAGACAAGACTGATGACGTTAATAGTCTGAAATCTACTATATGGCTAATAATTATCTTGGTGTTGGAGTTTACTATTTAGTCAAACATGAAAAGAAAATAAGAGGTAAAATAAATCAAATTATGCGCCTTAATATTCTATGCTTTTAAAAAATTGGTGTATGTAAGTTGATTTCATGCTATGAGAAAAATTTTAGTTGTTTTTTTTTTCTCATAAGAACATTTTTGAAAAGTTTATCCAAGAATAGTACGTACCTGATGAAGACACCAAGAAGCAAAAGCATCTGTTGCAGCGTACTGTAGTTGCTCCTTTGACAAAACAGGAGTCTCCCAATTTCCCAGTCTTATTTTATTGGGCTTTTTAAGCTGCAAACATAACAAGCTTCTTAAATATCCTTCCCGAGATAAAACATGAAAAGGTCATAAAAAAAAGTTAATGATCAAGTAGTCATACAAAAATACATACTGGTTATTTCTATTTTGAGAGTATAGAAATACAATAATCTAGTACCAATAAAATGAAAGACAAAAAGAAAAACATTTTATTACTTATGACATACACTTTTGTCATTTTCTATTTCAAATATGTGGCGTCTTGAAAATCAAACCGATAAAACATTAACTAAAGAACTTACAACAGTACAACTAACTTTTATTACGAAGGAAAAATTAACGGTTTATTCAGAGATGAATTACGCCTTGAGTGCAGTACTGCACAAGTTAAATTTTCGTCATTGTTTTCTTGAGAGGAAAACAAAATCTTATTGAACTAGTACTAAACAGTAATTAAAGCTGTTTATGGCAAACAAATATAAATATCATTTGTAATTAGATATATACTGATACTAATTTAAGAAATTTGGATTCAAAGAATACCTGTTTCGATAAAAGTTTTTCTGTCAAAGATGAAAGACCCCACTTGTGATCACCACCAAGCTTTTTATTAGCATGAAAAGAAAGATCCATCATACCTTTAACAGATATTTTATAATCTCTAAAAAACTTCGTAGCATCACCGTGAATCCCAACTCCAACCTTGTGCAAATCAAAATTTGTATAATACTTAGTTCACGTAGACATAAAAGAAAAAACAAGATAAAGAAATCCAGTTTAACAGAAATTGAAACCTTCATGACTTCGGGATTTTCAAGCAAAAGCTGTAAATTTTGAGGGATTCCGGAATGAATTAGATGCAGAACATGACAATGACTACTGTCCACACATATCTGCATGACGGCTACCTTTCCGGGTGGAACACCAATAAAAGTTTTATACAATAGTGATTCAGTAATTGAATTTATGATTTTTTTTTTTTAAGAATTAATCTTTTATAGGGAAGAGAAGAGAAGGCTCTTTTGCAGATCAACAAAGCATTTAGAGAAAAGATAATCCATAAACTAGGAGGGAGGAGCCAAACAATTAACTGTCATTAGAACTTTAATCCCCCGAGATACCAAAATCAGGTCTTTTACTACATCTACATTACAATTTGCAATACCGATAGAAATGCTCTGCTTCCTAGGAAATTTGAAATTCCTCATCAAGACAGTCCATCAAAGTTCTAAAAAATTGAGCAAGGATCTGATTCTAGCCTTCAAACATTATATTCTATATAATATAAAAATACAGATTATAAAACCTAAACTAGGCGAACAACAACAGGCAAAATTCCTTGTTAACGAAACCAATAAAAACATCCTGATATCAAGAAAATAATCAACATACACTCACTTTCTCTTCCATGTCATTTTCACCACATTTTCTTATTATATCTCTCTTTTCCATCACATCACTAGTTACAAATCACGTCATTTCCCTATCCCTTCTTCTTCTCATCTCTTTTTCCTTTATATTCCAATCCGTTTCAAAATGGGGTGGTTTATCATTACTCTATCAAATACATATCAATATGCAAATGGCAGCAATTGTAACAGACTCAATACTAACAGGTAAATGCTTATGCCACAATCAGCAGCTATTGAAAAAAAAAAAAAAAATAAGATTCTGAATCAACCTTTTCTGAAGGAGGGTTTCCACTCAATGTCAAGTCCAATTGCAATTTGCTTTATCTTTGTATTTTTTTCATCCAGAACTTGTAAGAGTTGTGTCGCAGCTTTTTCTACAGCATTAGAAGTCCTGCTGTATAGAATTTGACCACTAAACTTCATTACAGGTAATCTCATTCTTGAATAGCCTGTGCAAGATGGAAAATAATAAAAAACTTAGAGGAAATGCAAATGTCAATTTATCCAAAATTAAATTCAGCAGATAGAGAGAATGTAGGCTTTATGGGTTTCAATGGGATTGAATAATATTTGTAGATTCAAATGCCTTCCCATGTGATATCAACCCTATTTACACAAGGGTTGACTTATGATCTTTAGGGTTAGAACCTTGTAGGAAATTAATAAGAAGGTGAATTAGAAAGTTGTGAAAGTTTCAAGGTTAAGTAGTATTTTTGAAACGTAGATATCTCAAGCTATAAAACTCCGATTGGGGTGATTAAAAAACGAGATAAAAGTTTTTTTTTTTTTAAATTTCAATTTAGGCTCAAGAAACAATCAATTTGGACAAGTAGAACTAAAATTATGACCACCAAATAAATTTGGAGAGAATTGATATTTTTGGGTTTTGGTGAAGAAAGGACAAAAGGTGAATGTGAAAGATCGAAAGAAAGAATCAATTTTCTCAAGGAAGGCAACTCACAAAGGATGTGAAAATCCTTTGATACAACCAAGAATTTTTGAATCACTCAAGAACATAGGAAGAATCACTATCACCAAGATAAAAGAGCAAAAACTCTAATATTTTTTAATAAAACTCAACTTATTATTATTTCGATAAAAATAGTTCAGTTTATATACAAAGTTTTTGCTATTAGAGTTACAAAGGCTCAAGGAAAATAAATCCTAATAATAATCCATTAATATAGGAATTAAAAACTATTTAATAGAAGCAAATAAATGTTAATAATGATCCATTAATCTAGAAATTGAAAACTATCTAATGAGTGATTGTAATTAAAATTATGACAACTAAAAGTCAATTAGCTAAGCCTCCAATACTGATACCTAAGTTTTCAATTAGATTCTTGTTAGAACTTGAAACAAAACTAACTTAAAGGATTAACCCAAATTTGGTCAACCAATTTTATAAAGGATTAAGTTATTATTTAAACAAACTTAAAAACTGAAATAAAGTAAGGCATTAGTCCTCTTCCATTTGGAGATGATGAAATTCACATATTTGGTCTTCTCACTTTGAAATATGAGGTCTTCTCTCTTTAAAATATGTGCTTCTATTCAAATAATATGTACAATACTTATTGCTTCCCTTATTCTAACCCTTTTCATAGGCATCCTTCCCTTATTCTAGCCCTTTTCATAGGGAGGTCATCCAAGTTAAAGGACTTGGATCGTTGCCTACAACTAATTGACTGTTTCGAAGAACAAATGGAATTCCTTTCAAGCATTTTTATGCAAGCAGAAGATGAAAACACTAAGTCCTCTTCAGAGATACCTCAGCAGAAGCAGAGGACAAGAACATAACTAAAAGTAAAGATATCCAAACAATTTGTAGAAGATACTTCAATTAACTTTCATACCATAATGAACATGTTCTTTTGACAATTAGTTGCGATGATTTGAGTAATTAGTGTAAAGAACCTGGAAGAGGGGATAAAGAAGAAGAATTTGAGGCTTGAAGAGCGATAAGCGATGTGGGCAAGCGGCGGCGGGGAGTGTGATCGTTGAATCGACGTAATTTGTTAGGGTTTGAAAGAGAAGCTTCAATAGCTAGGAGTTCTTCCTCCGTGAAATGCTCACATTCGCAGACGAATGAGGCAAGGCGCGTGAAACCACTCTCCTCCTCCACTTTCTTCATCGCAAACCACTTTCCATTCCCCCTTTGGCAGACAGCAGAGGATAGATGAAGGAAAAGGACTCCATTTTATATAGTTATTGTGTTCAAAATCTATCTAGGAAACCATTTCTCAACATCCTTATTCTTTAATTCTTTTTTAAAGAAATTAATATTTCTTCAATTGAGAATTAAATTTATGCATAGCGATAAGCCGGGTTTTGGCTTCTCGATTCTTGTCCTCAATTTTTTAATCATTCTTGTTCACCATTAGAAATTAAGTTACATTAAGTTACATCCTGGCTAGATTTAGGTAAGTTCTCCGTCTATCTTATTTTTTAACAAATAATTATATTTATAATAAATTAATTTTATTATATTTATAATTTTAAAATTATTATTAATTAAATATATATTTTAATTTATTATATTTATATTAATATATATATATATATGAAAAAATATTTAATCATTTTTTATTTATATATATATATATATTTATAATATTCATATTATTATTATAATTATATATTCAAATATTTAAATACTTATAATATTATTATTTATATTCAAATATTTGATTTCAGTTAATTTATTTTTAAGTTGTTATTTAAAAATATAAAATATATTGTTTATAAAGAAATATTTAATTATTTAATTAGTTCAAAAGAATAACAATTTAAATTATTAATTTCTTTTAATATTTTAAAATAAAATTATTTTATTAAAATAAAATTTAATATATGATAAATAAGAATAATAAGATAAAAAAATATGACATAATAAAATCTAATAAATATAAATTATAAATAAAATAATACTAGTTACAACTAAAATTTATGTAAAATATTTAGAAAAAGATAAAGAAAAAAAATTAACTTTGTGTTTATCAAATTGATTGAAAAAAAAATTGATGAGAGAGATTAAAGAAGTACGAAAAATTGAAAGATAAGAGAGAATAATATAATAAATTAATTGATATAAAAGATTAAAAAAACAAACAAATTAAAAAATGGGTAGAAAAAAAATAAAAATGATGAAATATAAAAAAAATGATCTTACATGTGATAGAAAAAGAAAAGAAATACTTTTAAAATATTAATATTTTAAAATTTAAATTTAAATATAAATTTGGGACAAGGACGGGGTGGGGGTGGGGGTGGGGATTGCATTACCTATCCTCGCCCCCAACTTTTAAAGAAGAAAAAACTCGAACCCGTCCCCGGTCAACTCGAATTTTCCCGTCAAACTCGGGACAGAGATGGGTCAATCCCCACATATACGGGTTTAATTGTCATTTCTATTTAAATTATTTGAAATCTAAAAAAAAAAACAAAATCAAATAGTAAGGTAGTATTTACCATGATTCACTATTCAAATCTACCAGCAAACTTCACTTAGTATTAACAAAAATTTAATAAATTATATCCGTATTAATATTATTTAATATGTTAATCATGTGAATTTCTTATTTTTTAATTAAATAAATATATCATTGATGAATTAATTAATCTATTAGTGTATTTTCTTTATTAGAAAAATATTAGATTAGAATAATGTTGATAATATATCATCAATATATAAATGGCGACAAGAAGAATAGTATGACTAAATAAACTTGAATTAGTTAAGTATAATTTATAAAGTATAAATAACGAGTTTACGATACATGGCCAATTGGCGTCATGAGTATAAATTATGAATCATAAATTATTTGAGGTTAATTGCAATATGGCCAATTGTCTTCCTGAACCATGCCTAGCTCACAAAAAAATATTATATAAACATTGAAAATGTGTCTGAAATGTATTTGTATTTTGTTTTATTTATCGTGCAAATCAACATTACACAAATAATGCAGGTAGGGATGGCAATTAAACCCGTACCCGTGAGGACCGACCGTCCCGCCCGAGTTTGACTGGAAACCCCGAGTTGACCGGGGCGGGTCGGGTTCAGTTTCCGCTTTAAAAGTCGGGGCGGGGCGGGGATGGGTAATGCAATCCCGACCCCGCCCCATCCCCGCCTCCGACTTTATATTTAAATTTAAATTTTAAAATATTAATATTTTAAAAGTATTTCATTTTCTTTTTCTATTACATATAAGGTTATTTTTTTATATTTCACCAATTTTTATTTTTCTTCTACCCACTTTTTAATTTTTTTTATCTTTCTCAATCTTTTATATCAATTAATTTATTATATTATTCTCTCCTTATCTTTCAGTTTTTCACATTTTCTTAGTCTCTCCCATCAATTTGTTTTTTTTTCAATCTTTTCAACCAATTTGATGAACACAAAGTTAATCTTTTTTCTTTATCTTTTTCTAAATATTTTACATCAATCTTAGTAGTAACTAATATTAGTTTATTTATAATTTATATTTATTATGCCATATTTTTTTATCTTATTATGCTTATTTATCATATATCAAATTTTATCTTAATAAAATAATTGCATTTTAAAGGATTAAAAGAAATTAATAATTTAAACTTTTATTACTTCAAACTAATTAAATAAGAATTAACTTATTAAATATTTTCTTATAAACTATATATTGACAACTTAAAAATGAATTAACTTATATGTATAATTAAATATTTGAATACAAGTATTATAATAATAATGTTATAAATATTCAAATATTTGAATACAGTGTTATAATAATAATAATAATAATGTTATAAATATTATATATATATATATATATATATAAATAAAAAATAATTAAATATTTCTTTTACATATATATTTTAATATAAATATAATAAATTAAAATGTATATTTAATTAATACTAACTATAAATTATAAATATTTATTTATATATAAAAATACATAGTAAAATTAATTTATTATAAATATAATTATCTTTTTAAAAATAATATAAATTGGGGACGGGCGGGGACGGAACCGAAACCCAGCGGGACGGGGATGGGGACTTAATTCTAACCCGACGGATCGGAAGCGGGAACGGGATGGTTAAAAAGTCGGGGCGGGGACGGAGGAGGCAAAACCCGCCCGCCCGCCCGTTGCCATGCCTAAATGCAGGGGCGGGTACATGAAATGATCCGTTGTTTATATTATGAACATCATCATACCTTGAACATCTTGGTCATGGTGAATTTTGCATACGTGTGTGTTAAAAGGGTGTATAGAAAGAAAAAAGAGGGGTACAAATGAAATTATCGGAGGCCAGGATCGGAGAAGGGGGCCAGCCCAACCAAGCCCAAAAGTGATAAAATTGAATTGAAATGGGGGAATTAATTTTTTCTCCCGTCCCCGCTCCCAACTTTTTTAACCATTCCCGTCCCCGTCCCCAATCCCGCGGGGTTAGGAATTAAGTCCCCATCCCCGTCTTCGCTGGGTTTCGGGTTCTCGCCCGCCCGTCCCCGATTTATATTATTTTTAAAAAGATAATTATATTTATAATAAATTAATTTTACTGTGTATTTTTCTATATAAATAAATATTTATAATTTATAGTTATTATTAATTAAATATACATTTTAATTTATTATATTTATATTAAAATATATATGTAAAAGAAATATTTAATTATTTTTTATTTATATATATATATATATATATCTAATATTTATAACATTATTATTATTATTATTATTATTATTATTATAATATCTGTATTCAAATATTTGAATATTTATAACATTATTATTATAATACTGTATTCAAATATTTAATTATACATATAAGTTAATTCATTTTCAAGTTGTCAATATATAGTGTATAAGAAAATATTTAATAAGTTAATTCTTATTTAATTAGTTTGAAGTAATAAAAGTTTAAATTATTAATTTCTTTTAATCCTTTAAAATGCAATTATTTTATTAAGATAAAATTTGATATATGATAAATAAGCATAATAAGATAAAAAAATATGACATAATAAATATAAATTATAAATAAACTAATATTAGTTACTACTAAGATTGATATAAAATATTTAGAAAAAGATAAAGAAAAAAGATTAACTTTGTGTTCATCAAATTGGTTGAAAAGATTGAAAAAGAAAACAAATTGATGGGAGAGACTAAGAAAATGTGAAAAAACTGAAAGATAAGGGAGATAATAATATAATAAATTAATTGATATAAAAGATTGAAAAAGATAAAAAAAATTAAAAAGTGGGTAGAAGAAAAATAAAAATTGGTGAAATATAAAAAAATAACCTTATATATAATAGAAAAAGAAAATGAAATACTTTTAAAATATTAATATTTTAAAATTTAAATTTAAATATAAAGTCGGGGCGGGGACGGGGCGGGGTCGGGATGGGGATTACGTCCATCTCCGCCCGCCCCAACTTTTAAAGCGGAAAACCAAACCCGACCCCGCCCCCGGTCAACTCGGGTTTTCCCCGTCAAACTCGGGGCGGGGATGGGTCGGTCCCCACGGGTACGGGTTTAATTGCCATCCTAGGGGAGGGAGGTGCATGCAGAGAGGGAGTTGGCGGGGGATGAGGAGAACAGAGGAGAGTGAGTGAGTGAGTGAGTGAGAGTAGAGATGAGTACTGTTGATAAGATGTTGATCAAGGGAATCCGGAGTTTCGACCCGGAGAACAAGAACGTCATCACCTTCTTCAAGCCCTTAACCCTAATCGTTGGTCCCAACGGTGCTGGCAAGACCGTATGATCCATCCATTCAATCATTTCTCTTTCTCCTTCTCTTTTCATTTCCACAACTCAATCTCTTCTCCTTTTGCAGACCATCATTGAGTGCTTGAAGCTTTCCTGCACCGGCGAGTTGCCTCCCAACGCCAGGTCTGGTCACAGCTTCATTCACGACCCCAAGGTAACTTACCCTACCCTAACTCCCACTCTCTTTTCAATTGATCAACTAATCAATTATGCTTTTTATTTGGGAAGGTGGCGGGGAAACCGAAACGAAGGGACAGATAAAGCTCCGATTCAAGACGGCCGCCGGTAAAGATGCCGTCTGTGTGAGGTCCTTTCAGCTTACGCAGAAGGCATCCAAAATGGAATACAAGGCTATCGAGAGTGTGCTTCAAACCATCAATCCTCACACGGGAGAGGTGCCTTACTCGTTCACTTTCTTCTTCTTCTTCACTCTCTTCCCATTAACCCTCTTCTCTTCTCCTCTGTTAGAAAGTTTGCCCCAGCAATCGATGCGCTGACATGGATCGAGAGATTCCTGCCCTCATGGGTGTTTCCAAGGCCATTCTCGAAAATGTTATATTCGTTCACCAGGACGAAGCTAACTGGCCCCTACAGGATCCTTCCACCTTAAAGAAGAAGTTTGACGATATATTTTCCGCAACTCGGTATCTCTCCTTCCATTTCCCTACTCTCTCCCCGCTGTTGCTTTTTTCATTCACTCATTATAGATTATGCATATATGATTCGTACTTTACAGATACACCAAGGCGTTGGAAGTTATAAAGAAACTTCATAAGGAGCAGGCTCAAGAGATAAAGACTTACAAGCTCAAACTCGAACATCTTCAAACTCTCAAAGATGCTGCTTATAAGGTCTCTTTCCTCTTCCAAAATATGACGCAACTCTACAAATAATAAATAATAAGGAAAAAAATAAGTTTTCTCATTCCCTCTTTATCCTACAAATCATCAACGCTACAAAACCACTCTTTTCTCTTGCCTTCTAATTAAGTAAAAGCGATCGGCTAAAGCGTTTGAAAACATATACTCTTTTGTTCTACTTTAATGGTAACACATTTTCACTACTTGTCTAATAGCCGTTCTTCCCATTAATATGATATTTTTCTCTTGTTTTCTCAAAAAAACCATTAATATGATATTCTAATAATCCTTCATCTTTGACCGTTATAATCATCAAGAAAGCCACAATGTGCCAAAATAGAAAGAAAAATAAAATTTAATTATTTAATTTTATTTTGTTATAGCTACGGGAAAGCATTGCACAGGATCAAGAGAAAACAGAGTCAGTGAAAGGTCAAGTACAGCAGTTGGAAGAGAGCATTAAACAATTAGAGGATAAAATTCATCATGCAGAGGAAACATTGAAGGATTTGCGGAAGCTGCAAGAGCAGATATCAACTAAAACTGCTCAACGAAGCACCCTGCTTAAGGAACAAGAGAAACAACATGCAGCTCTTGTGGAGGAGAATGTAGGTATGCAAGTCTTGAACATGGTAGACGTATTACCATCATTGAGCCAGTCTTGAATTTTTCGGCCTCTTCTAAATTGTTGTATTTCCTAATGGATTTACACAGATATGCCCTGTTTAATATATATATAAGTTTCTAATGCTTTTTCCTTTTCTGCATATTATATTTAATTAGATTCTGATGAATTATTGATGGAATGGAAGACCAAGTTTGAAGAAAGGATTGCAATTTTAGAAGCGAAAATAAGAAAGTTGGAAAGAGAAATGACCGACCTTGCTGAGAAAGGTACCGCCCTCATGAATATCATTGGTCAATCCAACAAAGAGATTGCCAAACTACAAGCTGAAGCAGAAGTAAATGAATTTGATACACAAGCTACCTATACTGACATCTAGTTTTGGAGATGTTATTGTAATTTTGTTTCTAATTTGAACTTCAGGCCCACATGTCTTTGAAGAATGACCGTGATTCCTCCATTCACAGTCTTTTTGCCACATATAGTTTGGGACCACTTCCAAGGTCGCCTTTCAGTGTCGAGGTTGCTTTAAATCTCACTAGTCGTGTAAAATCCAGGTTGGCAGATCTCGAGAAGGATCTGGATGATAAAAAGGTGACTTTTCTGTTCTCTCTTTCTGGTTTATGAGTGTGTTTCACTTTTAAATGCCTCACAAATGAGAAGTGGAGGAATTTTCAAGGATGATTTCTTGCTGTTACTTGATATTTGGGATAAAGGATCTTTTTGTTTTCTTTGTGCATTAAAGTCGCAGTATTGTATTGGGTTTGTTTGCTGGATATGTGTAGAATTGGAATGCTTTGCACACTTGATTTTTACCCTTTTTTTTATAGGTTTTTCCTTAAGGAAGAATATTGTGTCTATGCTCCTGTACCTCTTTCTTTCTTTCGTTCACTCTTCAGTGAATTTGTTTTCTTTTTAACAGAATGTGCTTGGCTAAATTTTCCAAATTGTAAACTTATTTTAACTATATGGAAAGTAAGAAAACAACATGATTATTGACTGTTTTCTTGCTTCTTTTGTTCAGAAAGTAAATGACAACGAACTTGAGATGGCATGGGATCGCAACATGAATGCTAATGACTGTTGGAAAGATACTGATGCTAAAATAAAGGCTATGCAAGGGATCAAGGTTTTGTGTTTCATTCAAATGCATACATTTCTTGTCAAATTTTTCTATCTTGCACAATGTTAATAGGTTCTCATGCTTGCAGGATGGCATTTTTAAGTGCATCGAAGAGAAGAAAAATGAGCTCGATTCATTTGAACTTCAAATGACGAATCTGAATTTCTCTCACATAGATGAAAGAGAAAAAAATTTGGTAGGGGCACCTCTATTTTTTGTTGTTAAGTAATCTATATCCTTAATTTTTTACATCTGACATATATGATTAGCATAATTTTGAGTAATGCTTGCAGAGAAATGAGATTGAGAGGAAGGAAAGCCAACTCTCTCAAAGACAATTTGAACCAAATATACGTCAAGTGCAAAATGAGATATATAGTATAGATCAAAAGATTAGAGCTGTCAATCGTGAGAAGGATATCATGGCTTCTGATTCAGAGGACAGAGTTATGCTATCTCACAAGAAAGCAGAGTTGGAAAATCGGAAGAAGAAACATAAAAAGATGTAGATCCATTTTATTTTTATCTTTCAGCTTTTCACTTTTTAGAATTATATACTTAGAAGTCGGAAATCATCTGTTCATTCTTCTTTACAGATTTGATGACCAAAAGGACAAAATTAGAAAGGTGCTAAAAGGGAGGGTTCCTCTTGATAAGGATGTGAAAAAAGAAATTACACAAGCATTAAGGTTTGGGAATATTTTTTTTTTTTTTCATCTTGTAGTTGTAGGTACGATCTCTTGAATTTAACTCGATCCCAAAATGTGTAAGGTAAGTGTCCAAACCTTTTATAAGCTCTATGTTGGCCATATTATAGTTGATGTGAGATCACAGACACATTTTTCACGCCCAAAACTGGTAGAACCAAGTTCACTTGTACAGTTGAGGATTTGCCAATATGAGATTTATGATATCTTGGAGTTACAAGTATAAGTGAAAAAGTCTTATTTGGGTAAGAATGCCAAGTAAATGAGAAATTACCTTGTATTGATACCTTTTTCATTTTTGAGCAGGGCTGTTGGAGCTGAATTTGATGATCTGAATGCAAAGTACCGTGATGCTGAGAAGGAAGTCAATATGTTGCAAATAAAAATACAAGAAGTTAATGGTAACCTATCCAGACACCACAAGGATTTGGAATGTAAGTGCTATCTATCATTGAAAGAAGTTGAGTATAAATATTTTTTAGTTTTTTAGTGAAATCAATGTTTTTAGTTTTTATTTTCTGCACATGTAATGTTGTAATGGTTCATAGGATGTGCTTGCCTAGTTGCCATGTCAACAATGTTTTCTTTTATTTTAAAATATTATTTCTGATATATGTGGCACTCTTTTAAATTTATTCCATATACAAAAAATAATTTAATTAAATTCTCATATGTAGAATAGTTTTCATTTTTGTCATTTATGTTTGTATTATAGTACTGTCTATTATAGTTATATTAAAGTTTAGGGATCAAATTAAAATGAGTATCACATATACGACCAACAATGCTATATTTTGCTTCCTATTTATGTGAAACTAATTTTTCATCTGGTAATTGTACTTAAAAGTTGTAACAGGGAATTTATTTGAAAAATTGCTGCACATGCATCAAATTGAAAATGTGTCTATTTTTAGTTTTAGGATTGTTTTTGCCTTATACATTCTGTAGGTACATAGTTTTCCAAGGACAAAAGAAGTTGCTGAATGCTTCTTCATGTATGATATTTCTTTAGTTATAAAGAAATTGATATTGGGAAATCATCTCCCTTGGGTTTTTTACCAAACAAAACATCTATGAAAAGTACTATTTGGGCTTGTAGGTTCTAATGTCTACATGGATTTTTTACTGCTTTTGATAGCCACATGGTTTCTGCATATCAATAATATGATAATAGTACGCAATAAATAGAAAGAGCCTTTGTGTATTTAGCATTTTGTACGTGTCTCTTGATATAGCTGATGATGCCCACTTGATATTATTTATTTTTTAATGCTGCTTCTTGTTTGCCTTAGTTTGTTTTCATTCTTCCACCATGCTGAATAACTGAAGACACAAGTTTTGCGCCATTTATATTAAAATGATTTTATTTTGCAGCAAGAAAGAGATTTATTGAATCCAAGCTTCAGTCTTTGGATCAGCAATGTTCTGGACTTGATTCTTATCTCAAGGTTTTAGAGTCTTCCAAGGAGAAAAGAGATGTCCAGAGAAGGTCAATTTTTGACAGAGCATATTCATGATGACATATCAAAGTGTTGTTGTGTTGTCATTGATGTGCTGGTTTCAAATGAACTAATACTTTGTCTGTTGATTGGTTGCAGCAAATATAATATTGCTGATGGTATGCGCCAAATGTTTGATCCTTTTGAAAGGGTTGCTAGAGGTCATCATGTTTGCCCTTGCTGTGAGCGCCCTTTCTCTCCGGAAGAAGAAGACAATTTTGTCAAGAAGGTTGTACATTTTACATTCTTTTTTAACGTACTGATATTATCTATTGGCTTTGAGCAAGCTTTTAATGTAGTTTTGAATTGCCCTTTTTTTAATGACAGCAAAGAGTGAAGGCAGCCAGTTCAGCTGAACATATGAAAGTTCTTGCTGTGGAATCCTCAAATGCAGAGTCTCATTATCAGCAGCTGGACAAGCTTCGGATGGTTTATGAAGAATATGTTAAACTTGGCAAGGAGATCATCCCTAATACTGAAAAGGAACTTCAGCAACTTAAAGATGAGATGGAAGACAAATCTCAGGCTCTTGATGATGTAACAATCATAATTTCTTTAAAATATTTCCTAGAAATTTCTTTTAAGTAGACAGTTGAATCCCAGCATACATGTTCATTTCTTAGATTTTTGTTTTGCTGATGGTGATTATTATTTTTTATCAATTATTTGGTACTTCCTCTTATTCTTAATACAAGAGGCATATTTTAGAAGAAATTGATTGTCCTTTTTTAAGACATTTTATGATTTCTTCGAAACAATATATCTTTTGTCCTTGTTTGTCCCTATAAATATTATGAATGTGTGTTTTTTATTAATAAATAATAAGAGAATGTTTTAAAAATTCAATAAAATCAACTGAATAATTATTTTTATTGGTTTGTGTAACTCTGTTATAAGTGCCTTGTATTAAGGATCAGATGAAGTATTATCTGTATTCCCTGTTTTTCTTGCTGTTCACTTGTTTTGGATGCAATTTCAGGTTTTAGGTGTTTTAGCTCAAGTAAAGACTGACAAGGATTTGGTTGACACATTGGTGCAACCTGTTGAAAATGCTGATCGACTTTTCCAAGAAATTCAAGATTTGCAAAGGCAAGTTGAGGATTTAGAAGATAAGCTTGATTTTCGAGGACAGGGAGTGAGGACTCTGGAAGAGATTCAGTTGGAGCTTAACACACTGCAGAGCACTAAGTAAATGGCTGAAGTTAATTTATACTATTTTACTAAAGCGGTCAATTTCACAAACTAGATCCATTAGGATAATTGTACATATTGCCTTCATCTCCTAGTCCCTAGTGCATATTCTTATCATGAGTTTTGGTTTTGTTTCTTATTCTTATCATTATTTCCATGCATATCTTGGTTATCAGGGACAATTTGCAATCTGAATTGGAGAGGTTGAGGGAAGAACAGAGGCATATGGAGAATGATCTATCAAATATTCGAATACGGTGGCATAATCTAACGAAGGAGAAAATGAAAGCAACTAACATATTGGAAGGTGTCAAAAGATTAGAAGAAGAATTGGAGCGTTTAACTGAAGAAAAGACCCAAGTTGATCTCGATGAGAAGGTTTCTAATTATCTGATAGATTAATGGATACTTGATTTTGAGTTATAGGCTTGTGCAATTGCCTTTTGACCCCTTTCTATGAGAAAAAAATAATAATATAATCAATGCTCTGTAGCTGCTACTTTAAAAATGATAACATAATAAAAAATTTCAAATTTATTGATTGATTCCTCTGTAACTGCTACTTTAAAAAAGATTCTTTATTTTTTGTCTCTTTGCCATGTTAAAATGCATCATAATACTCAGAATTTGTGTATTTGCAGCATTTGGCAGATGCTCTTGAACCTTTTTCCAAGGAGAAAGATAAATTACTGGCTAACTATAATGAACTGAAAATTAGACTCAGCCGTGAGTTTGAGGACCAGGCTGAACAAAAGAGAAGTTATCAGCAAGAAGCTGAATCACTTTTCAGAATGAATTCTAAGATCAAAGAGTGAGTTTATCTTCTTTAAAAGTGTTAGTTTTAAAGACTCCAACTTTCTTTAACATATGATTTGTTTGATCAGGTATTCTGATTTAAAGAAAGGAGACAGGTTGAAGGAACTGCAGGAAAAGAATTCTCTATCACAGTTTCAACTTCAAAGTTGTGATACCAGGAAACAGGAAATTTTAGCTGAGCTAGTCAAAAGCAAAGATTTAATGCAAAATCAAGATCAGTTAAGAAGAAAAATTGATGACAACTTAAATTATAGGAAAACAAAGGCTGAAGTAGATGAGCTGGCACATGAAATTGAAACACTGGAAGAAAATATATTGAAGGCTGGTGGGATCTCCACAATTGAAACTGAACGCCAGAAACTATCGCAGGAGAGGGAGAGACTTCTTTCAGAGGTATTTCAAATCCCTGAATCACACATCTATGCTTGCAATCTTAAATAGTTCAGCCAATCACCATTTATATGTTCACATCATCTACAGTTATATACTATTTCTTCTAGTGTAGAACTGACGCATATTTCTCTCTCCGGTGAAAGGTAAACAGAAGCCGTGGAACAATGTCTGTTTACCAAAACAATATTTCCAAAAATAAGGTTGATCTTAAGCAGGCTCAATACAAGGACATAGATAAGCGATACTTTGACCAGCTTATCCAGCTTAAGGTGTAATCACATATGATAGCATAGTCTATTGCTTTCTTCTTTAATTTTCTGTTTTATATTGTTGACAATTCAACTTTAATGGCAGACAACTGAAATGGCCAACAAGGATCTGGACAGATACTACAATGCACTTGACAAGTGAGTTTCTTAAAATTCAGTAATGTTGAACATTACATCAAATTTGTATTCTTTGTTGTGTGCTAGTCATGGCTTTGCAATGCCTAAGTAAGATTGTAACAATCACCTTTTGCATTGGGAGGTGCTGAGCTCACTTGGCAGCTTTGGTATGTAAAAATACTGGATATTTTTGTTATTTGCTATAATTCCATTATGTTTCAATTTGCAGCTACATTCTCAAGGGTCTGTGTTATATATATATATATATATATATGCTTTGGGACTGCAAAGTGCACATACATTATTCTTCCTGACAAGAAAAATAGAAGATTGAGTTTTAGGGTCCCTTGAGCATTAATATTTGAAATTTAATCCCATTAAATATTTAGTTTTAATTATAACAATACACGAGTTCATAGTTTTTGGATTGGATGCAACCAAGTCCCCTTCTCTGATTGGCATTAACTTGGTGCTCTTTGCTTATGTAGCATTATGACATGTCATTTTTTACCTTTGTAAAGCAATATGAATTCTGCCTCTGGTTGAATGGGGGCTTAACCGTGTAAACTGGAAAACTATCAAATACAAAGGTATAATTATCCAAAGAGACTATTTGCCTAGGTCAAGGCAGAGAGAAATGCACATCTTTCGTGAAGTTCATAAAATTGGTTTGCTCATTTTTTATGTTCAATTCTTGTTGCAAACTAATTATTAATAAGGGTGTCAAAGTGAACCAACATGGCTCACACGGGTTGGCTCACCATGGGTTGAGCTGAGAATAGGCGAGCTCAACCCGATTCATTTTATAACGAGTTAGAAATTTCATAACCTGGTTCAACCCACTACGAGTTGGTGGGTTGACTCATTAATCCATATTTATTTTTTTATTTATTTCTAATAAGCACAACTGAATTGTGGGGACTGAAATACAATGGCACGATGATACGATAAGTGCTGTAACACGACAAACATTATGGTGTTATTGAACGGTGGTGTAGTGGTGCGACGAGGGTAGTGGTGTAGTGTACGTGGTGACGCAACTGAAACGCGAGCCTGAAACACTAACACGATGACATGACAAACCTGTGAAATGAATGAAACGCAGTACTGAAATGTGACAAACACAACAAACACAGGGATGTAGTAGAGCGGCGGACAATTGATGATAAACTTGAGTGAAAGTTTAGCTTGTAGCAACAGTGTGGAGTAAAGCTGAAGAAGTAGAATAACATTAATTAAGGTTATTAAATTATTATAATTATTTTTAAAATTTAAAATGAATTATGGGTTGTGAGTCAATTCACTATAACTTGGCTCGAATCCGTGGGGAGCTGGACTGGTTCACGGTTTACAACTCATATTGACACTCCTAATTATTATCATGCCTGGAATACAATTACAAATTATGGAATGAAAGCATAGTAAACTGTCTATTTCAAGCATTAGTCAATAATGATACACTTATTAACAAATTAGATACTAGTGTATTAAATTACTGATCTTGATCTGCATTTAATTTTGTTCCTTGGTGTTGTCTCTTTATGATACATCTTTTCAGGGCATTGATGCGCTTCCACACAATGAAAATGGAAGAAATCAACAAAATTATTAGGGAATTGTGGCAGCAAACTTATAGAGGGCAAGATATCGACTACATTAGTATTCATTCAGACTCAGAAGGTGCAGGGACCCGTTCATACAGTTACAAGGTTTGACATATCATATAGAAAAACAATTCCTTCAAAAACTGTCTAATTTCCACGTAATTATTGTTCTTTGCATTCCGTACAGGTTCTCATGCAGACTGGTGATGCAGAGTTGGAGATGAGAGGAAGATGTAGCGCAGGTCAGAAGGTATGTATGTTATCACTGAGGGAATTACTATTATGTCTTCCCTTAATTAATTAAAAATAATAAACAATAATTTTGTATTAATTGCGAGGTTCCAGGTTCTGGCATCTCTTATCATACGGTTGGCACTAGCTGAAACGTTTTGTCTCAATTGTGGAATTCTTGCACTGGATGAACCTACCACAAATTTGGATGGACCAAATGCTGAAAGTCTGGCTGCAGCTCTCGTAAGGTATGGCTAGATTGAATAGTTCTGTCTGATTAAATTACTAATAATGAATTAATTACATTTTAATGTGCTGTTATCTTCCTTAAAAATACAGGATCATGGAGGACAGGAAAGGGCAGGAAAATTTTCAACTAATTGTAATCACTCACGATGAGCGTTTTGCTCAACTGATTGGTCAGCGCCAGCATGCAGAGAGATATTATCGTGTCGCCAAAGATGACCTGTAAGAATGACTATTACTGTTTCATTTGGTTTCCTCGTGTCATTCTTGTATCACATACATCTATCAAAAGCATTATCCCATGAGAAATTCTGTTTACGGATCTTAACTAACTTCCCCATCTCACATTTTCAGTCAGCACAGTATAATCGAAAGCCAGGAGATATTTGACTGAAGGCCATACTATGTATATGGTGGGTTGGAAACATTGTATAACTTGACATCCCCCAAGTCATTTATGCAATAGTTCTTGTAAGAACATTTTAGTTATTTTGATAGCATTCCGCCTACTGAATTGTCGGTGTAAAATCTGTACAGAGAAAATAACACTTTTCTTGTTTACTAGTTTCTACGGTAGATTGATTTATTATTGTATAATGTTATTTTTATATTGCGTCCAAAAGCACTGAACTCTTAAGAAATTAACTAAATTTGAAGTTTGATAAAGATATCATAAAAGTTATTATACAATAATAGCCAACATCCTTCCACGTAAGTTTTTTGTAAAAGGTAATATGTGAAATACAATTTCCTGTTCATCGAAGTTTCATATGTAAAAATTATATTATATTTTTTAATGGAAAATAGCATATTTTATAAAAGTAAAAAATATTTTTATTTTTAAAATTAAATATACTCAAATTAATTTAATTCCAATTTTTTAAATGTTGGTATAATATGGGAATCTGTCAGCCTGATTCCCGTAATGGAACATTTTTTATATGCGGCAAAACTAAAACATGGAATTGGAGGGTTGGATTCGTATAAAACCGAGTTTGAATCTTCCCCAAGCATTCAGCTCTTACATTTATATATTTATCTTTTACAGAAAAATGCATCATCAAATTTATTATATTTTAAATTTTAATAACATCAATGTTGATATTAGTGCTAGAAAGGCGGGGGTGTATTTGATGCTAGACAGTGCGAAATGCAACATTAGCTACTCTATTTGATGTTTTCTTTACAAAAGAAATCTTGTAATCTTGTATGACTACAAAGTTGTTTGCAATCAGCTGTGATGCCCACGAAACGACTGTTCCAATGATGGATATGACCTTGGATTTTGTCATCCCTGTACAGGTTAGGTTGTCTGACAAGAATGTGTTTTCAAGAAATGTGAGTGAAGGAAGAAAAATTATGACACTCAATATGAAGTCCCTGAAAATAGTTTAGATATACTGGTATAGATCATCTCATATATGTCGATCATTTTGCTAGCATAGCAAAGGTTAACACTTTTCAAATAACACAAGTATAAAAAATAATCGTTGACGTATGAAGTAATTTGATGCCTGGAACTAATTTAGAATGTGTGAAGCAAATGGCAATGACATGGCAAATAGAGCCAATAGGCCTCTTGATAAATGGACCTGTCTATGGATACGGTTCTTCTACCGTATTCACAACCTATCCCCAAGAAATAAAAGGCAGAACAATCATCTTTTTCAGCTGTGACACTAGTATATTAGTTAGACTATACTGTAACCAGGAAGTTTAAAGACAATTCTCTTATCTATCATATCTCTTAACCTTTGAGCGTCCTTAAATCTCCCAACACCAACAAGAATGTTGGACATAAGAACATAATCCCCACCGTGTCCTCTCTCCATCTCTAGTATTTTCCTGGTCACCCTCTCACCAATTTCAACATTATTATGAACACTACAAGCACCTAGCAACGTCCTCCACAACACAGCATTTGCAATCTCATGAGGTAATCGAGAAGCAACCTTCTCAGCTTCTTCTAATCTCCCAGCCCTCCCTAGCATATCTATCACACAACCATAGTGTTTGATATCTGGCACAAGTTGATAATCCTTTACCATTTTAACAAAAATATTGAGGCCTTCTTGGACCAATCCTCCATGACTACAAGCACTCAAAACACTAAGGAAAGTCACCCGGTTCGGTCTAAGCCCAGCCTTCTCCATGCTTTCAAAACTCTCTAGAGCTTTCTTCCCCATCCCATTCATTGCAAAACCAGAGATAGCTGAGGTCCATGATACCAAATTCTTCCTCTGATCAGGTAACTCCTGCAAGAATCTATTCACGCTCGCTATGCATCCACACTTCGCATACAAATCAATGAATGCATTTGTAATGCGTATATCAAAGGCATTGAAGCCTCTCTTCTCTGCATATCCATGAGCCGATTGACATATCTTAATACACCCAATATTTGCAATAGCAGGAAAAATGGTCAAAAGAGTAACTTGAGTAGGTTCTATACCATCAACTGCAATCATTTCCCTAAACAATGTTAAAGCTTTCATGGGCTGATTCCTGCGTGTGTATCCATCAATAACAAGAGTCCATGACACAACACTCCGAGCAGGCATCTGATTAAACACAGAAAAAGCAAGTTCAACCTCTCCCCATTGAATCAAACCAGTAATAAAAACATTCCAAGTAACTAAGCTTCTGCGCGGCATTTGGTAGAACACCTGTGCAGCTTCAACTAAAAGACCCCAGCTTGAGTACATTCGCAACAGCCCAGTTTGCACATAGACATGAAACTGATACCCAACCTTGAAAACGAGAGCGTGGAGTTGAGTCCCAAAGTGGGTGCAGTCTGGATTTGCGGAAGCGTGGGAAAGAAAGGCAAAAGAAAAGGTGTCAAGGGAAGGGTATGTGAACAAAGCGTGGGAATGCAGGGTGTATCTAAAGAAGTGAAGAGCTTGGTGGGGGAAAGGGCCATGGGAGTAACAGCGGATGACGTTGTTCAAGAGGAGTAAAGAAGTGGAGGTGTTGTGAAAAGGGTAGTGAAAGAGGCCAGAGGTGATAATGTGAGAGTGAATTTGTTGCAGAAGTTGGGGTTGAGAAGGATGTTTGAGAAGAAGAGAGAGCAAGTGTTGTGGGTGTTTAGGTTTGGGAGAAGATGATGGAGGAGGTGCGATTTCAGGAGAAGAAAAATGATGAGAGATGGTGTTGGTGGATATGGCTGCTACTGCTTCAGAACCTGAAAGTGAAAAAGGGTGCTTTAGTTTCAGGAGTGACATACCTGTTACCAAGTCATGTCTAGGTAACCAACCATATTCCACTACACACTGCTCCTTCCCAGTGTATAAAATAAAATAATTGTAATATTGCAAAATAAAATAACATTTTAATACTGTAGTTTTTTTATTTGTTTTTATAAGTGACGATAATTAAATTAATTTAATGCATTGTAGTTTTTGGTGTATTTTGTTTTTTAATTCATGGACAACATGTTCAACAAATCAAACTTAATTGGATAAGGATTAGTTGAAAACACAGACAGAGCAGTTTTAAGGTTTAATCTAATCTTGAGACAACACATTATTAACTCATTTTATAAAATAAAACGAAATAATTAAAATATTAATATGAAGTATATATTTTTAAAATTTAGATTATATTAATAAAGTTAATTATATTTTTTATAAAAATTTGAAAGAGAAATTAATATATATATATATATATATATATTAAATAAGATAACTCAAATAATGAGAAACTGAGACAAAAAGTATTTTATTATTAAACTATATTTTTTATTTGATTTTTTTTTTCAAATCAATTCATTATATTAAGTCGAACTTATTTTTTATTACTCTAATATGTTAATATTAATACTATCACGTACTAAGGAATATAATGATCGTATAAAGGAAATAGTACAGGAGAAGAGGAAGTAAATGAATGATACATGAAGTATTATTTATATAAAAAAATAGATAACAGAAAACTAAACTTGAAACAGAAGTTTTTTAGTTTGACTTATTCAACACTCCTCCTCAAATTAAAAATAACATGAAATATCTACAACACCAAGATTATCTCTGAAATGTTTGAATTTTTCATTTTTCAAAGGTTTTGTTAAAACATCCGCGACTTGTTCCTCACATTTGTAGTAATCAATCTCTAGCTTCCTAGCTGCCACTTGCTTCCGAATGAAATGATATTTAAGTTCTATATGTTTACTCCTACCATGTAGAGCTGGATGCTTTACGAGACTTATTGCTGATTGATTATCAATCAATAACTTCATCTTTTGCACCTGTTCAACTCCCAATTCTCTCATCAGTGTTGTCAACCAGATTCCTTGGCATGCTGCATTGGATGCTGCAACATATTCAGCTTCGTAACTTGAAAGAGCTACGATGGGTTCTTTCGTAGAGCTCCAAGAGATTGATGCTCTTCCAAGAAAAAACACATACCCAACCATACTCTTTCTATCATCCCTATCACCACTCCAATTAGCGTCAGTGAACCCAACCAGTTTGTTTTCTCCTTTGGCAAGCATGATTCCTAGTTTCAATCAAGCCAACACTCAAACTAAGATCTGGTCTGGTGTTGCAAAGGTATCTCAGGCTGCCCACGATACTTCTATATTGCGCTTGATCCACGTTTTCTTTGTCAGGACTTAGCTCAAGCTTCAATCCCGACTCTGTAGGGGTGCTTGCAGAGTTACTCTGATGCATCCCAAATCTCTTTACTAAGTCACTCGCATACTTCGTCTGATGTAGCAACATCCCAGTGGGTATTCTCTTGAACTCTATGCCAAGGAAGTAACTCAAGTTTCTCAGATCAGTCATTTCAAATTCTGAAAGGAGATCACGCTTGCACTCACAAATCAACTTCTCAGTGCTTCCAGTGACCAGGAGATCGTCAACATATAGGCAAATAATGACTTTCTCATTGTTGTGTTGCTGCATTTTCACGTAAACATCGTGCTCCGATTTACACTTGATGAACCCAATCTGCTCAAGGAATGTGTCAATGTGTTTATTCCACGCTCTTAGTGTCTGCTTAAGCTCGTATAGAGCCTTCTTCAATTTATAAACTTTGTTTTTTTTCTCCTGATGTTCAAAGCCACTGGGTTGCTTTACATAAACCTCCTCCTCCAGTGGACCATTGAGAAAGGCAGATTTAACATCTAACTGATGTAGTGGCCAGTTAGAGTTTATGGCAAAACCAACCACTAATCTAATCGTCTCCAGTCGAGCAACAGGTGCATAAACCTCACTGTAGTTTATCCTTGCTCTCTGCAAGAACCCTTTGGCGACGAGCCTCGCTTTATAGCGCAAAATCTCTCCATTAGGATTCATCTTCAGCTTATAGACCCACTTGAGCGCAATGAGCTTCTTACCAGGTGGTAGTGAGACAAGTTCCCAAGTTTGGTTCTTCTCGATGAAGTTAATCTCTTCTTCCATTGCACTCAGCCAGTGAGGATTCTTCACTGCTTCTTCAAATTCTACGGGTTCTGCCTCTACTGCAATCAACGCAAAATGAATCAAGCTCCCATCCATTGTTACTGCTGAATCATCAAAGATTTCGTAGTCCCTCAGACGTGAAGGAACGCTTCACCTCGATTCTGATCTTATGAGTCAGTTTCTTCATTGAAAGTCACTTTTGTAGTGCTTTCTTCTTTTTCAACACGATCCCATGACCAACTGCTTGCCTCATTGAACGTAACATCACGACTAATTGAAACCTGTTTCGTGGCAGGATCAAACAACTTGTATCCCCCTGTTACATGATAACCAATGAACACATGCAGTGTGCCTTTGTCATCGAGCTTTCTCCTTAGTGGGTTTGGCACATGCTTATAGCACATGGATCCAAAAATTTTGAAGTGTGAAACACTTGGTTTGACACCTGTCCAGGCTTCTTCTGGTGTCACCTCTAGACGTTTTGTTGGTGCATGGTTCAACATGTGTGCAACAATAACGGTTGTCTCTCCCCAGAACTAGTTTGACACATTCTTTCCCTTCAACATGCACTGTATCATGTTTAGCAATGTCCTATTCATACGTTCCGCAGTTCCATTATGTTGGGGGGTATAAGGCGGAGTCTTCTCAGGAATTATTCCCTCCTTCTCACAAAATGAGCTGAAGTTCATTGATGAATACTCACCACCTCCATCACTACGCAAGACCTTCAACTTCTCCCCACTCTGCCTCTCGACCATCCTGACAAACTTTTCAAACAATTCTTGAACGTCACTTTTTTGTGCAAGCAAATACATCCACAATTTTCGTGTGTATTCATCGATGAATGTGAGTATGTATTTGTTCCCTCCTGGAGTTGTGACCTGCATAGGACCACAAACATCAGTATACACAACTCCCAGCTTCTTGGTTGCTTTTCCACCAACAAATTTCTTGAAGCGCAACCTAGTTTGCTTGCACTGGATGCATTCTGAGCAAACTTCTTCTAGTATTTTGATTTGTGGTAACCCTGTAACAAGATTATCATTACTGAGTCCATACAAATCATGGAAATTGAGGTGCCCAAACCTGTTGTGCCATAGTCATTCTCCATCATCAACCACGGAAGCAAAACACTCATGTTTACGTGTGCTCATCCCCATTCTAAACGTTCTATTATCTGAGAGTTTGACATGAATCACCAACCTTTTATCTTGATCAAATATGTTAAGCTCATTCTCCTTCAACTCCATGAAGGACCCTCTCTGTAGAAGCTGCCCGAGACTTAGCAAGTTGGTTTTTAATCCGGGTACGTAGAGAAGATCATCTATGATGATTTCTCTATTCTCATGATCAATTAACACCACACAACCTCTCCCTTCTGCTTGCAGACTCCGATTATCTGCGAACCTGATCTTCCCGTGTGAAGCATCACTTAACTTGATGAACCAATCCCGACGTCCAGTCATGTGGGTAGAACAACCGGAATCAATATACCATGAAGATGATTCTTTTGAACTTTTTTCACTGGTCTTTGCCACGAGTATTACTATATCTGAATCTGATGAAGCATCATCTTTAACTAGGTTAGCTTGATTCTTGGACTTCACCTTGTACCCTTCCAACACTCACAAGCAAAGTGCCCAAGCTTTTGACAATTATAGCACTTCACCTTTTTCTTGTCAAATTTCCAGCTTTTCTCTCCATTGTTCTTGGTGCCATACTCTTATTTTTCTCTGAATCACCTGCAGCATCATCTTGGTTGGCACCCTTTGACTGTTTCGTACTCTTCTTGGTTCCTTTCGACTTCATTTTGTAACTCGATCTCGCTTGCAAGACCTGTTCTAGCATATGTTTTCTCTCACTGAGTCTGTATTCATGGGCCTCCAAGGAATGTTGCAGCTCCTGAATCCCAAGATGTTCCAAGTCTTTCGTTTCTTCAATCGTAATTACAAGATGATCAAAACTTGGTGGAAGAGATCTTAATACCTTGTTTACAATATGCTGCTCTGAAACTGTGTCATTGCATGCTCGGATTGCATTGACCAACTCCTGCACCTTACTCAGATACTCTGTTACAGTCTCAGTTTCTTCCATCATGAGGAACTCGAACTTCCTCCTTAATGCTTGCAACTTAACCTTTTCGTGTTTATCTCCAACACCATAGGTCTTGTCAAGTATCTCCCACGCCTTCTTTGCAGTTTTAACCATTGAAATTTGATTAAAAATCATGGGGCTGACGTACTAATATATCAAGAACCTAACCTTGCTATCCATCTTCTGTTGAAACTTAAAAAATTTGTTTCTCTTCCTCTGTAGTTTTGCTCCCAATTTTTGTGACACCATTTTCTATAATATCAGCAACTTCTTGAAAGTTGAATACCTCTTTCATCTTAATCTTCCAATCTCCAAAAGATTTGCCATCGAACACCGGCAACCCTCCCTACATCAATCCTCCAAGACCTCCTGTCATGATAAATCTTGCAGACTTCTTGACCACACTTCAAACGTTTCTTCAACAGGTTTCTTGATCTGCGACTTCTTGATCTTCGAAGACCCACGTGAAAGAAACCTCCAAGATTTTCTTGACTTCACACTTTCAAGGTCATAGAACGAACCAAGCTCTTGATACCAAGGTCATAAAAGAGTATACATTATTTATTGCTACTGTCTTTGGGACAATGTTTATATTTTGGTGTTTTGGCCAATATTATAAATATTTGTCTTTAAAATTTGTAGGATAGTAAAAATTAGGAGGCATCTCTTCATATCCTAACAAAGTCCATCAATTTTGTGAATTATAGAGCAACATTTCAACTTCAGGTATACGTAAATAAAATAATAATAATAATAATAATAATAATAATAATAATAATAATAATAATAATAATAATAATAATAATAATAATAATAATAATAATAATAATACAAAAAAAGGCATGAATGATTCATAATAAAAAGGGAGAAAGAGAAAACATGAAGATATATGAATAACATTATGAAAAAAAAAGTAAACAGCAAAAAATTAATTTAGAACAGCACGCATTATTAAATGAATGACGGTGAGGTCATTATTGTAAACAAACTATGCACAGCATGTGAGGAGGGAATTTTGTTGTTGTTCATATTGACAAAACACCAAGTTTCAATGCTAAATAATAATGATGATAAAACACAATAAGCGTAAAAAATGATTTTTTTAAATAAAATTTGTAAAATATATCGTGTATTTGGATAAAAATGAGATGAGTTGAAGTATATTATTGTGATTTCTGAGAAACACGATTGTTTGAAGAAGAATGAATGGAAGATGCTTATCAACCATTACAGAAGACAGATGCATACTTGGGGATCCTATGAATTAATGTTAGCGTTATTCATGGATTGATGTGGTTGTTTGAGACATGATTGGTTGAGTAACATTGAGATGATAGGAGAGAAGTGTGAGGAATGGAATGCAATGCATTGTCGTTTTCAATGTTGTTAATTCATCTTCACTCCTCACCTCACACCTACATCTTTCCTCTGTCGGCACCCCAACCTTAACCTTTATATCAATCAATCATCTAATTACCTCACACCTTTCTTTATAATAATAATATTCAACCTTTGCTTCTGTTAAATCGAAATACAATCACCACCTATGCTTATTTTTTTCTATCATTCCATTCACATCCTCATTTTAAAACCTTCATATCTTCTTTTTGCAATTAAATAATATATATACATTTTTATAAAAGCTAAGCATATTAACTAATTTTTTTAAAATTAATTTCAAGCACCCTCTTAACTTCAGTGGTAGCAGATCAGTTCCCATAATTATAGATGAAGTGTCCTGCAATAAATAAGCTCAAAGGGTAAAAGTGAAAGAAATATTAAATAAGACATGATATCGTGTAATTATCACCAATAATACATCAAACTTTCACTCGTAGACAATCATTTATAAGTGGAGTGACTTTTTTTAAGAGGTGCAAGAATGAATGAATGCAATGTTTAGCCAATTGAGTAAGCATTTTAGTGTGATGCAAGTAAACCTTAGTCTCAGATGAAAAAACTCGATACGTTTGGAAGTCTTTGAGTATTACTAATTACATGTAACCTTTGGTGAGACATTTTAGTATGAGTTGAATATTTGAAACTTTGCACATGATTTATTTTAATTAGTCATCTTATTTTTGCTAATGTTGTTTTGAAAATAGTAATGATCATGTTTTGAAAATCCCTAAATGAGAAAAGTCTATATATTATATATCCAGGCTGTGTTTATTTTTTTGTTTTAAGGTTTATGATTATAATAAATGGATTGAATCTTCTCTTTACTAAAAAGAGATAATATCTCTTATCAGCCAAGAAGTATAGATATTCTCTTCAAGTTGCTCAATTTCTTTGTCAGATGATGCTTAAACATCTAAAATTCTACACCCATCTGACATCCTCAATTTTTTTTTCTTTTCTCATTATTTCTTTTCGTTTCTACGTTCTTATCTTACTGCTGTAGGATGTATTTACCCTTCAACAGGCGTTGAAGAAGGAAAAATAAAATATTGGAATCCAACATATACTTAGTGCATATAAAAAAAAAAATTAATAAAATTAAATCCTGTACAAACACGGAATGTAGTCATTCCTTTATGTCCTTGACTTCTTGGGCTTCCGGGAGATCTTTGATTGCCTGCAAAAGAATAAACCAATTCCCTGAATCAAGTGTCAATAAAATTGAAGACAAGACTGATGACGTTAATAGTCTGAAATCTACTATATGGCTAATAATTATCTTGGTGTTGGAGTTTACTATTTAGTCAAACATGAAAAGAAAATAAGAGGTAAAATAAATCAAATTATGCGCCTTAATATTCTATGCTTTTAAAAAATTGGTGTATGTAAGTTGATTTCATGCTATGAGAAAAATTTTAGTTGTTTTTTTTTCTCATAAGAACATTTTTGAAAAGTTTATCCAAGAATAGTACGTACCTGATGAAGACACCAAGAAGCAAAAGCATCTGTTGCAGCGTACTGTAGTTGCTCCTTTGACAAAACAGGAGTCTCCCAATTTCCCAGTCTTATTTTATTGGGCTTTTTAAGCTGCAAACATAACAAGCTTCTTAAATATCCTTCCCGAGATAAAACATGAAAAGGTCATAAAAAAAAGTTAATGATCAAGTAGTCATACAAAAATACATACTGGTTATTTCTATTTTGAGAGTATAGAAATACAATAATCTAGTACCAATAAAATGAAAGACAAAAAGAAAAACATTTTATTACTTATGACATACACTTTTGTCATTTTCTATTTCAAATATGTGGCGTCTTGAAAATCAAACCGATAAAACATTAACTAAAGAACTTACAACAGTACAACTAACTTTTATTACGAAGGAAAAATTAACGGTTTATTCAGAGATGAATTACGCCTTGAGTGCAGTACTGCACAAGTTAAATTTTCGTCATTGTTTTCTTGAGAGGAAAACAAAATCTTATTGAACTAGTACTAAACAGTAATTAAAGCTGTTTATGGCAAACAAATATAAATATCATTTGTAATTAGATATATACTGATACTAATTTAAGAAATTTGGATTCAAAGAATACCTGTTTCGATAAAAGTTTTTCTGTCAAAGATGAAAGACCCCACTTGTGATCACCACCAAGCTTTTTATTAGCATGAAAAGAAAGATCCATCATACCTTTAACAGATATTTTATAATCTCTAAAAAACTTCGTAGCATCACCGTGAATCCCAACTCCAACCTTGTGCAAATCAAAATTTGTATAATACTTAGTTCACGTAGACATAAAAGAAAAAACAAGATAAAGAAATCCAGTTTAACAGAAATTGAAACCTTCATGACTTCGGGATTTTCAAGCAAAAGCTGTAAATTTTGAGGGATTCCGGAATGAATTAGATGCAGAACATGACAATGACTACTGTCCACACATATCTGCATGACGGCTACCTTTCCGGGTGGAACACCAATAAAAGTTTTATACAACAGTGATTCAGTAATTGAATTTATGATTTTTTTTTTAAGAATTAATCTTTTATAGGGAAGAAAAGAGAAGGCTCTTCTGCAGATCAACAAAGCATTTAGAGAAAAGATAATCCATAAACTATGAGGGAGGAGCCAAACAATTAACTGGCATTAGAACTTTAATCCCCCGAGATACCAAAATCAGGTCTTTTACTACATCTACATTACAATTTGCAATACCGATAGAAATGCTCTGCTTCCTAGGAAATTTGAAATTCCTCATCAAGACAGTCCATCAAAGTTCTAAAAAATTGAGCAAGGATCTGATTCTAGCCTTCAAACATTATATTCTATATAATATAAAAATACAGATTATAAAACCTAAACTAGGCGAACAACAACAGGCAAAATTCCTTGTTAACGAAACCAATAAAAACATCCTGATATCAAGAAAATAATCAACATACACTCACTTTCTCTTCCATCTCATTTTCACCACATTTTCTTATTATATCTCTCTTTTCCATCACATCACTAGTTACACATCACGTCATTTCCCTATCCCTTCTTCTTCTCATCTCTTTTTCCTTTATATTCCAATCCGTTTCAAAATGGGGTGGTTTATCATTACTCTATCAAATACATATCAATATGCAAATGGCAGCAATTGTAACAGACTCAATACTAACAGGTAAATGCTTATGCCACAATCAGCAGCTATTGAAAAAAAAAAAAAAATAAGATTCTGAATCAACCTTTTCTGAAGGAGGGTTTCCACTCAATGTCAAGTCCAATTGCAATTTGCTTTATCTTTGTATTTTTTTCATCCAGAACTTGTAAGAGTTGTGTCGCAGCTTTTTCTACAGCATTAGAAGTCCTGCTGTATAGAATTTGACCACTAAACTTCATTACAGGTAATCTCATTCTTGAATAGCCTGTGCAAGATGGAAAATAATAAAAAACTTAGAGGAAATGCAAATGTCAATTTATTCAAAATTAAATTCAGCAGATAGAGAGAATGTAGGCTTTCTGGGTTTCAATGGGATTGAATAATATTTGTATATTCAAATGCCTTCCCATGTGATATGAACCCTATTTACACAAGGGTTGACTTATGATCTTTAGGGTTAGAACCTTGTAGGAAATTAATAAGAAGGTGAATTAGAAAGTTGTGAAAGTTTCAAGGTTAAGTAGTATTTTTGAAACGTCGATATCTCAAGCTATAAAACTCCGATTGAGGTGATTAAAAAATGAGATAAAAGTTCTTTTTCTAAATTTCAATTTAGGCTCAAGAAACAATCAATTTGGACAAGTAAAACGAAAATTATGACCATAAAATAAATCTGGACAAAATTGATATTTTTGGGTTTTGGTGGAGAAAGGACAAAAGTTGAATGTGAAAGATCGAAGGAAAGAATCAATTGTCTTAAGGAAGACAACTCACAAAGGATGTGAAAGTCCTTTGATACAACCAAAAATTTTTGAATCACTCAAGAACATAGGAAAATCACTCTCACTAAGATAAAAGGGCAAAACTCGAATTTTTTTTAATAAAACTCAACTTGTTATATCTGATAAAAATAGTTCAGTTTATATACAAAGCTTTTGCTATTAGAGTTACAAAGGCTCAAGGAAAATAAATCCTAATAATAATCCATTAATCTAAGAATTAAAAACTATTTAATAGATGCACATAAATGTTAATAATGATTCATTAATCTAGAAATTGAAAACTATCTAATGACGTGATTGTAATTAAAATTATGACAACTAAAAGTCAATCAGCTAAGTCTCCAAGACTGATACCTAAGTTTTCAATTAGATCCTTGTTACAACTTCAAACAAAACTAAACTAAAGCCCGTTAATTGATTAACCCAAATTTGGTCAGGCAATTTTATAAAGTATTAAGTTATTATTTAAACAAACTTAAAAACTGAAATAAAGTAAAGCATTAGTCCTTCTCCATTTGGAGGATGATGAAATTCACATATTTGGTCTTCTCTCTTTGAAATATGAGGTCTTCTCTCTTTAAAATATGTGCTTGTATTCAAATAATATGGAGAATACTTATTGCTTCCCATATTCTAACCCTTTTCATAAGCATCCTTCCCTTATTCTAGCCCTTTTCATAGGGAGGTCATCAAGTTAAAGGACTTGGATCGTTGCTACAACTAATTGACTGTTTCGAAGAACAAATGGAATTCCTTTCAAGCATTTTTATGCAAGCAGAAGATGAAAACACTAAGTCCTCTTCAGAGATACCTCAGCAGAAGCAGAGGACAAGAACATAACTAAAAGTAAAGATATCCAAACAATTTGTAGAAGATACTTCAATTAACATTCATACCATAATGAACATGTTCTTTTGACAATTAGTTGCGATGATTTGAGTAATTAGTGTAAAGAACCTGGAAGAGGGGATAAAGAAGAAGAATTTGAGGCTTGAAGAGCGATAAGCGATGTGGGCAAGCGGCGGCGGGGAGTGTGATCGTTGAATCGACGTAATTTGTTAGGGTTTGAAAGAGAAGCTTCAATAGCTTGGAGTTCTTCCTCATTCGCAGACGAATGAGGCAAGGCGCGTGAAACCACTCTCCTCCTCCACTTTCTTCATCGCAAACCACTTTCCATTCCCCCTTTGGCAGACAGCAGAGGATAGATGGAGGAAAAGGACTCCATTTTATATAGTTATTGTGCTCAAAATCTATCTAGGAAACCATTTCTCAACATCCGTATTCTTTAATTCTTTTTTAAAGAAATTAATATTTCTTCAATTGAGGTTTAAATTTATGCATAGCAACAAGTTAGGCTGGTTTTGTCTTCTTGATTCTGGTCCTGAATTTTTTAAATCGTTCCCTTGTGTCATCATTAGAAATTAAGTTACATTAAGTTACATCCTGGCTAGATTTAGGTAAGTTCTCCGTCTATCTTATTTTTTTAAAAATAATTATATTTATAATAAATTAATTTTATTATATTTATAATTTTAAAATTATTATTAATTAAATATATATTTTAATTTATTATATTTATATTAAAATATATATATATATGAAAAAATATTTAATCATTTTTTATTTATATATATATATATATTTATAATATTCATATTATTATTATAATTATATATTCAAATATTTAAATACTTATAATATTATTATTTATATTCAAATATTTGATTTCAGTTAATTTATTTTTAAGTTGTTATTTAAAAATATAAAATATATTGTTTATAAAGAAATATTTAATTATTTAATTAGTTCAAAAGAATAACAATTTAAATTATTAATTTCTTTTAATATTTTAAAATAAAATTATTTTATTAAAATAAAATTTAATATATGATAAATAAGAATAATAAGATAAAAAAATATGACATAATAAAATCTAATAAATATAAATTATAAATAAAATAATACTAGTTACAACTAAAATTTATGTAAAATATTTAGAAAAAGATAAAGAAAAAAAATTAACTTTGTGTTTATCAAATTGATTGAAAAAAAAAATTGATGAGAGAGATTAAAGAAGTACGAAAAATTGAAAGATAAGAGAGAATAATATAATAAATTAATTGATATAAAAGATTAAAAAAACAAACAAATTAAAAAATGGGTAGAAAAAAAATAAAAATGATGAAATATAAAAAAAATGATCTTACATGTGATAGAAAAAGAAAAAGAAATACTTTTAAAATATTAATATTTTAAAATTTAAATTTAAATATAAATTTGGGACGAGGACGGGGTGGGGGTGGGGGTGGGGATTGCATTACCTATCCTCGCCCCCAACTTTTTAAAGAAGAAAAAACTCGAACCCGTCCCCGGTCAACTCGAATTTTCCCCGTCAAACTCGGGACGAGAGATGGGTCAATCCCCACATATACTGGGTTTAATTGTCATTTCTATTTAAATTATTTGAAATCTAAAAAAAAAAACAAAATCAAATAGTAAGGTAGTATTTACCATGATTCACTATTCAAATCTACCAAGCAAACTTCACTTAGTATTAACAAAAATTTAATAAATTATATCCGTATTAATATTATTTAATATGTTAATCATGTGAATTTCTTATTTTTTAATTAAATAAATATATCATTGATGAATTAATTAATCTATTAGTGTATTTTCTTTATTAGAAAAATATTAGATTAGAATAATGTTGATAATATATCATCAATATATAAATGGCGACAAGAAGAATAGTATGACTAAATAAACTTGAATTAGTTAAGTATAATTTATAAAGTATAAATAACGAGTTTACGATACATGGCCAATTGGCGTCATGAGTATAAATTATGAATCATAAATTATTTGAGGTTAATTGCAATATGGCCAATTGTCTTCCTGAACCATGCCTAGCTCACAAAAAAATATTATATAAACATTGAAAATGTGTCTGAAATGTATTTGTATTTTGTTTTATTTATCGTGCAAATCAACATTACACAAATAATGCGGGTAGGGATGGCAATTAAACCATGCACCGTGAGGACCGACCGTCCCGCCCCGAGTTGACTGGGAAACCCCGAGTTGACCGGGGCGGGTCGGGTTCGGAGTTTCCGCTTTAAAAGTCGGGGCGGGGCGGGGATGGGTAATGCAATCCACACCGACCCCGCCCCATCCCCGCCCACGACTTTATATTTAAATTTAAATTTTAAAATATTAATATTTTAAAAGTATTTCATTTTCTTTTTCTATTACATATAAGGTTATTTTTTTATATTTCACCAATTTTTATTTTTCTTCTACCCACTTTTTAATTTTTTTTATCTTTCTCAATCTTTTATATCAATTAATTTATTATATTATTCTCTCCTTATCTTTCAGTTTTTCACATTTTCTTAGTCTCTCCCATCAATTTGTTTTTTTTTCAATCTTTTCAACCAATTTGATGAACACAAAGTTAATCTTTTTTCTTTATCTTTTTCTAAATATTTTACATCAATCTTAGTAGTAACTAATATTAGTTTATTTATAATTTATATTTATTATGCCATATTTTTTTATCTTATTATGCTTATTTATCATATATCAAATTTTATCTTAATAAAATAATTGCATTTTAAAGGATTAAAAGAAATTAATAATTTAAACTTTTATTACTTCAAACTAATTAAATAAGAATTAACTTATTAAATATTTTCTTATAAACTATATATTGACAACTTAAAAATGAATTAACTTATATGTATAATTAAATATTTGAATACAGTATTATAATAATAATGTTATAAATATTCAAATATTTGAATACAGTGTTATAATAATAATAATAATAATGTTATAAATATTATATATATATATATATATATATAAATAAAAAATAATTAAATATTTCTTTTACATATATATTTTAATATAAATATAATAAATTAAAATGTATATTTAATTAATACTAACTATAAATTATAAATATTTATTTATATATAAAAATACATAGTAAAATTAATTTATTATAAATATAATTATCTTTTTAAAAATAATATAAATTGGGGACGGGCGGGGACGGAACCGAAACCCAGCGGGGACGGGGATGGGGACTTAATTCCTAACCCGTGTGATCGGAGCGGGAACGGGATGGTTAAAAAGTCGGGGCGGGGACGGAGGAGGCAAAACCCGCCCGCCCGCCCGTTGCCATGCCTAAATGCAGGGGCGGGTACATGAAATGATCCGTTGTTTATATTATGAACATCATCATACCTTGAACATCTTGGTCATGGTGAATTTTGCATACGTGTGTGTTAAAAGGGTGTATAGAAAGAAAAAAGAGGGGTACAAATGAAATTATCGGAGGCCAGGATCGGAGAAGGGGGCCAGCCCAACCAAGCCCAAAAGTGATAAAATTGAATTGAAATGGGGGAATTAATTTTTCTCCCGTCCACGCTCCCAACTTTTTTAACCATTCCCGTCCCGTCCCAATCCACGGAGTTAGGATTAAGTCCCATCCCCGTCTTCGTTGGGTTTCGGGTTCTCGCCGCTCCGTCCCGATTTATATTATTTTTAAAAAGATAATTATATTTATAATAAATTAATTTTACTTGTGTATTTTTCTATATAAATAAATATTTATAATTTATAGTTATTATTAATTAAATATACATTTTAATTTATTATATTTATATTAAAATATATATGTAAAAGAAATATTTAATTATTTTTTATTTATATATATATATATATATATCTAATATTTATAACATTATTATTATTATTATTATTATTATTATTATAACACTTGTATTCAAATATTTGAATATTTATAACATTATTATTATAATACTGTATTCAAATATTTAATTATACATATAAGTTAATTCATTTTCAAGTTGTCAATATATAGTGTATAAGAAAATATTTAATAAGTTAATTCTTATTTAATTAGTTTGAAGTAATAAAAGTTTAAATTATTAATTTCTTTTAATCCTTTAAAATGCAATTATTTTATTAAGATAAAATTTGATATATGATAAATAAGCATAATAAGATAAAAAAATATGACATAATAAATATAAATTATAAATAAACTAATATTAGTTACTACTAAGATTGATATAAAATATTTAGAAAAAGATAAAGAAAAAAGATTAACTTTGTGTTCATCAAATTGGTTGAAAAGATTGAAAAAGAAAACAAATTGATGGGAGAGACTAAGAAAATGTGAAAAAGCTGAAAGATAAGGGAGATAATAATATAATAAATTAATTGATATAAAAGATTGAAAAAGATAAAAAAAATTAAAAAGTGGGTAGAAGAAAAATAAAAATTGGTGAAATATAAAAAAATAACCTTATATATAATAGAAAAAGAAAATGAAATACTTTTAAAATATTAATATTTTAAAATTTAAATTTAAATATAAAGTCGGGCGGGGACGGGGCGGGGTCGGGGTGGGGATTGCATACCCATCTCCGCCCCGCCCCCAACTTTTAAAGCGGAAAACCAAACCCGACCCCGCCCCGGTCAACTCGGGTTTTCACATCAACTCGGGCGGGGATGGGTCGGTCCCACGGTACGGGTTTAATTGCCATCCTAGGGGAGGGAGGTGCATGCAGAGAGGGAGTTGGCGGGGGATGAGGAGAACAGAGGAGAGTGAGTGAGTGAGTGAGTGAGAGTAGAGATGAGTACTGTTGATAAGATGTTGATCAAGGGAATCCGGAGTTTCGACCCGGAGAACAAGAACGTCATCACCTTCTTCAAGCCCTTAACCCTAATCGTTGGTCCCAACGGTGCTGGCAAGACCGTATGATCCATCCATTCAATCATTTCTCTTTCTCCTTCTCTTTTCATTTCCACAACTCAATCTCTTCTCCTTTTGCAGACCATCATTGAGTGCTTGAAGCTTTCCTGCACCGGCGAGTTGCCTCCCAACGCCAGGTCTGGTCACAGCTTCATTCACGACCCCAAGGTAACTTACCCTACCCTAACTCCCACTCTCTTTTCAATTGATCAACTAATCAATTATGCTTTTTATTTGGGAAGGTGGCGGGGAAACCGAAACGAAGGGACAGATAAAGCTCCGATTCAAGACGGCCGCCGGTAAAGATGCCGTCTGTGTGAGGTCCTTTCAGCTTACGCAGAAGGCATCCAAAATGGAATACAAGGCTATCGAGAGTGTGCTTCAAACCATCAATCCTCACACGGGAGAGGTGCCTTACTCGTTCACTTTCTTCTTCTTCTTCACTCTCTTCCCATTAACCCTCTTCTCTTCTCCTCTGTTAGAAAGTTTGCCCCAGCAATCGATGCGCTGACATGGATCGAGAGATTCCTGCCCTCATGGGTGTTTCCAAGGCCATTCTCGAAAATGTTATATTCGTTCACCAGGACGAAGCTAACTGGCCCCTACAGGATCCTTCCACCTTAAAGAAGAAGTTTGACGATATATTTTCCGCAACTCGGTATCTCTCCTTCCATTTCCCTACTCTCTCCCCGCTGTTGCTTTTTTCATTCACTCATTATAGATTATGCATATATGATTCTGTACTTTACAGATACACCAAGGCGTTGGAAGTTATAAAGAAACTTCATAAGGAGCAGGCTCAAGAGATAAAGACTTACAAGCTCAAACTCGAACATCTTCAAACTCTCAAAGATGCTGCTTATAAGGTCTCTTTCCTCTTCCAAAATATGACGCAACTCTACAAATAATAAATAATAAGGAAAAAAATAAGTTTTCTCATTCCCTCTTTATCCTACAAATCATCAACGCTACAAAACCACTCTTTTCTCTTGCCTTCTAAATTAAGTAAAAGCGATCGGCTAAAGCGTTTGAAAACATATACTCTTTTGTTCTACTTTAATGGTAACACATTTTCACTACTTGTCTAATAGCCGTTCTTCCCATTAATATGATATTTTTCTCTTGTTTTCTCAAAAAAACCATTAATATGATATTCTAATAATCCTTCATCTTTGACCGTTATAATCATCAAGAAAGCCACAATGTGCCAAAATAGAAAGAAAAATAAAATTTAATTATTTAATTTTATTTTGTTATAGCTACGGGAAAGCATTGCACAGGATCAAGAGAAAACAGAGTCAGTGAAAGGTCAAGTACAGCAGTTGGAAGAGAGCATTAAACAATTAGAGGATAAAATTCATCATGCAGAGGAAACATTGAAGGATTTGCGGAAGCTGCAAGAGCAGATATCAACTAAAACTGCTCAACGAAGCACCCTGCTTAAGGAACAAGAGAAACAACATGCAGCTCTTGTGGAGGAGAATGTAGGTATGCAAGTCTTGAACATGGTAGACGTATTACCATCATTGAGCCAGTCTTGAATTTTTCGGCCTCTTCTAAATTGTTGTATTTCCTAATGGATTTACACAGATATGCCCTGTTTAATATATATATAAGTTTCTAATGCTTTTTCCTTTTCTGCATATTATATTTAATTAGATTCTGATGAATTATTGATGGAATGGAAGACCAAGTTTGAAGAAAGGATTGCAATTTTAGAAGCGAAAATAAGAAAGTTGGAAAGAGAAATGACCGACCTTGCTGAGAAAGGTACCGCCCTCATGAATATCATTGGTCAATCCAACAAAGAGATTGCCAAACTACAAGCTGAAGCAGAAGTAAATGAATTTGATACACAAGCTACCTATACTGACATCTAGTTTTGGAGAGTGTTATTGTAATTTTGTTTCTAATTTGAACTTCAGGCCCACATGTCTTTGAAGAATGACCGTGATTCCTCCATTCACAGTCTTTTTGCCACATATAGTTTGGGACCACTTCCAAGGTCGCCTTTCAGTGTCGAGGTTGCTTTAAATCTCACTAGTCGTGTAAAATCCAGGTTGGCAGATCTCGAGAAGGATCTGGATGATAAAAAGGTGACTTTTCTGTTCTCTCTTTCTGGTTTATGAGTGTGTTTCACTTTTAAATGCCTCACAAATGAGAAGTGGAGGAATTTTCAAGGATGATTTCTTGCTGTTACTTGATATTTGGGATAAAGGATCTTTTTGTTTTCTTTGTGCATTAAAGTCGCAGTATTGTATTGGGTTTGTTTGCTGGATATGTGTAGAATTGGAATGCTTTGCACACTTGATTTTTACCCTTTTTTTTATAGGTTTTTCCTTAAGGAAGAATATTGTGTCTATGCTCCTGTACCTCTTTCTTTCTTTCGTTCACTCTTCAGTGAATTTGTTTTCTTTTTAACAGAATGTGCTTGGCTAAATTTTCCAAATTGTAAACTTATTTTAACTATATGGAAAGTAAGAAAACAACATGATTATTGACTGTTTTCTTGCTTCTTTTGTTCAGAAAGTAAATGACAACGAACTTGAGATGGCATGGGATCGCAACATGAATGCTAATGACTGTTGGAAAGATACTGATGCTAAAATAAAGGCTATGCAAGGGATCAAGGTTTTGTGTTTCATTCAAATGCATACATTTCTTGTCAAATTTTTCTATCTTGCACAATGTTAATAGGTTCTCATGCTTGCAGGATGGCATTTTTAAGCGCATCGAAGAGAAGAAAAATGAGCTCGATTCATTTGAACTTCAAATGACGAATCTGAATTTCTCTCACATAGATGAAAGAGAAAAAAATTTGGTAGGGGCACCTCTATTTTTGTTGTTAAGTAATCTATATCCTTAATTTTTTACATCTGACATATATGATTAGCATAATTTTGAGTAATGCTTGCAGAGAAATGAGATTGAGAGGAAGGAAAGCCAACTCTCTCAAAGACAATTTGAACCAAATATACGTCAAGTGCAAAATGAGATATATAGTATAGATCAAAAGATTAGAGCTGTCAATCGTGAGAAGGATATCATGGCTTCTGATTCAGAGGACAGAGTTATGCTATCTCACAAGAAAGCAGAGTTGGAAAATCGGAAGAAGAAACATAAAAAGATGTAGATCCATTTTATTTTTATCTTTCAGCTTTTCACTTTTTAGAATTATATACTTAGAAGTCGGAAATCATCTGTTCATTCTTCTTTACAGATTTGATGACCAAAAGGACAAAATTAGAAAGGTGCTAAAAGGGAGGGTTCCTCTTGATAAGGATGTGAAAAAAGAAATTACACAAGCATTAAGGTTTGGGAATATTTTTTTTTTTCATCTTGTAGTTGTAGGTACGATCTCTTGAATTTAACTCGATCCCACAATGTGTAAGGTAAGTGTCCAAACCTTTTATAAGCTCTATGTTGGCCATAT